>JASPKZ010007653.1:0-90000 GCA_030220185.1 Diploptera punctata
TATGCTTTTTTTTTAGACTGTTGAAATCTTAAAACAAAATTTATTTTTAATAACGGATTCCCGGAGAAAGCTATGCCTCTGTTTTTATTATTTCTGCAATTTACTAATGCTAGAGAAACAAATGTAATTTTGTCATTCGCACGGGTGATCGGATTGATGATAGTCGAACGAGCTAGACTGCAATTAGAAGTGAATAAACGGATGAAGATACATGCAGTTCAGATTTTTTAATATTCTGACCTACCTCAATCGGTTAAAAAGTTTGATTGTATCATGTCAAACGCAAGGTTGACTGGTACACGAAGGTTGGGTTTAGACCATGGGGCGGATAGACAAATGTGGAAAATGTATGTCAAAAATTTAATTTTAAGTTCTTTTCTAGAAATACATCATTCTCATTTACAGTATTTGGATTTTATATTTGTTTCTTTATCAATTCCTAGTCCCATCCTTCCGACCCGATCTACCCGCCAACTCCAGGGGAATAGGATCACTTACTCTCAAACACTAATTAAAAATTCCCGTAACTTAAAAATTTTAGAGTCCAAATAATACAGATATTGTAAAGTAGAATTTTTATACTTTTCAAACGTGTATTAAATTGTATTTAAAAATTTAAAAGATATTTACAATTTTTCAGCATTTCATAATTTTTTTTATCCTCTTCGTCTGCGTTATCTTAATGAATTTTATATAACTTCATCAACTTGAATGAGTTTTGACAGCTGATATAGTGCTAATTACTTTGGTTTTCGCTGATGAAATGCACCCCTTGCAGGACAGACGTCGACCACCCTGGAGGCAATATAGGCCACTCGCGACCCGCGGAACTAGAGGCAAGGAACATGACCACTAGCTCACCAAGGTCGCTATTAAATTTATGATTAAAGTTAATACATTTACAATGACTATTTAACTATGCCCCAAATGGGAGTCAATAACCAATTCACATTTCAACGATTTTTATTTACAACCAATCACAGGTCATGCTTCGCCTCAAATTTATCAACCGAAGTTTATCATATTAGAAAAGCTCCTCCTTTTTAAACATTCTGAAAGATCATAGCATTATTTTTCAGTGACTTACTATCATAAGTAATGCCACGAGTGATTTCCAAATTATCGATAAATTCACGACTCACGAAGTGAGATAGTGAATTTATCTAGAGAATTTGGAAATCAAGAGTGGCATTTGTTAGGACTATTTAACGAATATAAAATAAAGCTGTTTACTCACAAATCATTATTTAACTACAGTTATTTAAAAATATTTTTATATTTAAAGTAAACGGTGATGTTTGAAAACTAATGAGAAACGATAGGTAGCCTACGCTTCTACTGTCTTCTTTTGTTTATCACTGCAACCAGATCATACTATTTATTGCCAAAGGAACGCCAATATTGTAAGAATGCTCTCTAGTGGAGAAAAAATGAAACACATCAATCTGTATATTAATTCATTTTTGATGTCGTATACATTTAAGAAAGTGCAAAACAGTGGGTTTCTTTTTTTGGTGGTATAATCAATTGCTACAAATGTTGACATGTAAGCACTATTATATACAATCTGGTAGCCGTATTTGTTATAGGCTCAGTCACTGCAAAATAACGGTCAGACCTGTTCAGAATATTAAAAAGGAGGAGCTTTGCTTAATATATGATAATCCTAACGTTGATAATTATTTCGTAAACACGTCTCTGATTGGTTGTAATACAGAAATCATTGAAACGTGATTGGTCATTGACTCCCATTTGGGGCATGAGTTAAATAGTCCAAGAAATACGGTTTACCAGATTGTATATACAGTGCACGAATGTCAGCTGATAGTGCTTGCGCAATATAATACAAAAACATTTGTAGCAATTTATTATACCACAAAAAAAGAAACCATTATTTGCACTTTCTTAAACGAATTATTTTCCAGGAAATGACGTTGCAGAAAAATATAATTGACATATTTACATCCTAGGACATAAGAAATTAATTAATACCTATAATGATGGTTATAAATTTCTCCACTAGGGCGCATTCTTACAATAATTGTGATCCTTTGGCAATAAATAATATGATCAGGTTGCAGTAATGAACAAAAGAAGCAAATGAAGCGTAGCAATCGTTTCTCATTTGTTTACAAAAATAGCCGTTTACATTAATATATAAATATTTTTAAAATAACTATAGTTAAATAATGATTGTCAGTAAACAGCTTCATTTTATTCCTTAAATAGTCCTAACAAATGCCACTCCTGATTACCAAATTCTCTAGATAAATTCACTCCTCACTTCGTGAGTCGTGAATTTTAATAATAATTTGAAAATTACTCGTGGCATTACTTATGAAATGGAATGTAATATTATAAACTTCTCAATCGATTTGGCACCCTGTAGTCTCCAAACAGCAAGCAGTGTACCTTTCAAGCGGAAATGAATGGAGCTCACCTCCAATTATAACTGGACTACCCAACACTCAAGAACAAACGAAAATGGGAAGCAAGAAGATTAATGAGCCAATAATATTTTTATCATCTGGTGTTTGCCATTTGTGAAATAAATTTACATTTTTTAAAACAATTGAGAGGGAAATTTTATAAGGGTGCAGTGTCTACTATCTATATACTATAAATACAAAAATGGATGTTGGTATTATCTGATAAGTGAGATTAAAAGACTTTGACAACCGTTTAAACCGATTATCATTAAACTTGGCACACTATATGTATTTTAATGGGTTGTATCCTATCCATTACGTTCTAAAACCATGAAGTTAAGAAGTTCACCTGAAATTAAAATTTAAAAATCTTTCTAGCGGTCGCAAATTCCGATGTCTTCATAATAGTCCCAAGATCCGGCACTAATAAATAATTACTAATATTTTTGAAACAATACATTTATTAATATGCTAGCTTCAAATTCTTCGAGAATATTTTTATCAAATATACATATAATTCCTATTTCCATTCTATTCCTTATAACAATCCAAATAATAAACAAAATTTCATCTACCAAATTTAACTGCAAGATTACTAAGTTCAGGCGAGCGTATGAACAAAATATTTTTTTTCATAAAATTGTGAATTACTGAATGCATTTTTTGCCGAGTTGCCTATTAAAATTCGGCCACCAGTATGTTTAATTAAAATATTATTTATTTATTCGAAATAATTTGATTTACTTGTTATTAAAATAAATTAGAATCCAGTTCGCAGAAATCGATATATAGAGCTTGAAAAGTTTTGGTTGCCATTGCACAATTGGCCGTAAACCTCTTCGCGGCTGTGACACCAATCAGTAATAAAATGGCGGTAGTAGGGCACGTATTTACTTTTAAGGTAGGAGAAAGGAAGACTAATATCTGAGAATAAAGTTCTTACAAGGGAACAGTCAACCATTACATGCCGAAACCTACTTTAAAATGTATCATAAGTAATGCCATGAGTGATTTCCAATTTATCTAGAGAATTTGGAAATCAAGAGTGGTATTTGTTTAGGACTATTTAACGAATCGAATAATAAGCTGTTTACTCACAAATCATTATTTAAATACAGTTATTTCAAAATATTTATATATTTAATGTAAACGGCGATGTTTGAAAACAAATGAGAAACGATCTATACACTTCATTTGCTTCTTTTGTTCGTCACTGCAACCAGATCATATTATTTATTGTCAAAGTAACGCAATATTGTAAGAATGCACTCTAGTGGAGAAAAAATGAAACACATCAAACTGTATATTAATTCATTTCTGATATCCTATGATGTAAATATGACAATTATATTTTTCTGGGAAAAAATACATTTAAGGAAGTGCAAACAGTGTTTCTTTTTTTGGTGGTATAATCAATTGCTACAAATGTTTTTATATTAACCCCCGCATGCGGTAGGTGTTGACATCATCATCACTATATATACAATCTGGTAGCCGTATTCTTCAAGAGTCAGTCACGCAAAATAATGCTATGACCTATTCAGAATGTTAAAAAGGAGATGCTTTCTTATTATGATAAACTTTAGTTGGTAAATTCTAGGCGAAACACGACTGTGATTGGTTGTAAATCGAAAATCATTGAAATGTGATTGGTAATTGACTCCCATTTGGTGCATCAGTTAAATAGTCCTAGAAAAGCGTTGTGATGTACCAAGATCGTGTCCAAAAAAAAGTATCTGCATTTTTTAACTGCAAGGCTAGAAACCAGCAATGTCAACCCACTGTATGGAGCTGACGGACTCCCTGCATGATTAAGAGCGGAATGGAGTGAGGCGGGACGGCAGGTAATACAACATATCAAAACAGATGTTTATTACCCCATAGTTTAAATCAAACATTCGTGCCGGATTTTAGTGCCTTGCAGTTAAAAAGATATATATTTTTAGGACACACCTTTATACGTGACAACGCTTCCCTGGAAGAAATTTTAAGGAAGTTTCGGCATGCAATTGTTGACAGTTCCCCTGTTAGGATAATTTTCGGACCAGAGAGTGACGAACAGACAGGTGAATGAGAAGACTGCATAAACAGTGAGCTTCATAATCTTTATGGAAAACCAGATGCAATGATTGCATAGTTTAATCTCGAATACTGCAATGGCAAGAGATTTTGCATGAATGGGATGAATGGGAAATAAAAGGGGCATGGGAACTACCAATAAAAAAACACAGAAGGAAGTCACCTAGTAGATAGGGCAAGAATGACATGGGTGAATGATATTAACCACGATTTTATTGAGGTACGTTATACAGGGAATTATTGGAAAACATTAGCTCAGGTTAGCTATGTTTGGTGAGCTTACGGCAATGAACGTCCATGTTCTATGATGACAGTGAGTTTCTCATTATCTGATAGGATAATAATAATAATATAATAATATATAATAATAATAATAATAATACTTTATTTATTCTGGCAGAGTTAAGGCCATAAGGCCCTCTCTTCCGCTCAACCAGCACAAATACAAATAAATATTCGACAAATATAGATATACACTATACTAATTATAAACAGTCAAAGATACAATAAATGTAGCAATGTAAATGTCATGTACAAACAACATTTTATAGGGTAATAACAATAATGATACGATAATAATAATAATATAATAATAATATAATAATAATAATAATAATTATAATATGATACATTATAGGGAAACACCAATTAATATATATATATATATATATATATATATCTATCTTACACTGGATAATAATGAAGTCGAGTTTAGAGCAAATATAAATTTAGATTTCTTCTAAAAGATGCCAATGTCCGGCAGCCCCTTATTTCTTGTGGTAGGGAATTCCAGTTGCGAGAAGTGTAGATGGTATATGACATGGAGTGATGTGATGTCCTATGTTGCGGTATATTAAGTAAGATACTATGTTGTGATCTTGTGTTTAAGTTATGGTTTGAGGATAGATACTGGAAACGGGATAATAAATAATTGGGAATCGAGGTATGTAGGATCTTAAATAGGAGAATTAGACAGTGCGAATTTCTTCTCTCTTTTAGATGTAGCCATGACAATTCGTGGAATAATGGAGAAATGTGATCGTATTTTCGAACATTAAATATGAATCTGATACACATATTATGGGACACGCTGCAGTTTTCCGACAATCAGTCACTTACGTCAGATAGTAGAACGTCACAGTAGTCAAAATGCGGCATCACTAAAGTTTGGATTAAAATTCTTTTAGAGTTGTAGGAAGAAAATGTTTAAGGATACGAAGGTTCTGAAGAGGTTAGTGTTATTGAATGCACTTTATGACGAAACAATAATATGTCGAAGATAGACATCTTCCTTAGTCCTCTAGTGACTAAGTTTACTACAACTGTATTGCGTTTATTCTTGTTGCCAAGGCAACGTAGTCTGAGATTAGCTTACTCTGGTTCTAACGCCTGCAGATGTGTGCTCAGACAACACGCCTAACACTCAAACAGAAGAAGTTGCCGCCCCACAAGTATATTAACATTTACGTTAAAATCTTGTCTCATGCGACTCTGTGAACATCTATTTGTATGTTAATGGACGTCAGTATATTCCCATGGTTTCTCTTACTCTTTAGCACTGCGATTATAAGCCATGGGGGAAAAAAAAGCTAAAACATTTTCGGTTATTGTAAGAGGCCTTAAATCTAAACTTAATCTAATGAGGTGAATATGATATTGATGATAAGGATGGCCAGATGATGTTCGGGGACCGTTTGGGCCTTAAAGTATCATGACATTTGTCTCACAGGTGAGGAAAAGCCCCGAAAAAAGCCTCACACAGGAAATTAGTCCCGAGCGGGGATCGAACCCGGGCCTGCTGCGTGACAAGGCAGCACGCTACCACGAGACCACAGCGGGGGACACTTAGTTTAAATTAATCAGACGCGCTTTGCAATAGTTGTTGGAGATAAACGAACTTGTTATGCTTTGTGTTTTGTAAACGAAGTAATTTTTTTTCATTATCTTTTTGTCTACACTGTTATTCCTTCTTGTTTTACCTTTTTTACCTTTTTTTTTGTTAACTTTCTTTTATTCTCACATATAGACACACAGACAGGACACACACCCAGACCCAAGGTGGAGATTTAAAATCCTCCATCCCGCCGGGAATCGAATCCGGGTCGTCGGAGTGGAAGGTAGAGACTCTACCGACTACGCCACGGTGATGGACTTGAGCTGATCACGTAATTAGATGTTACAATAGTTCATTATTTTCTATATGTGCCTGTTTCCTTTAATTACCTTATTTTCTTATATATATACAAATTTATTTATTTAACGAAGTCTGATAACTTATAGCCATTGTGAAAATTAATGACATCATTTTAAAAAATTGACCAGGATCGAACGTGAAGAGAGACTTACACCGCCTGCCTTGTACTCAAAGGAGACAGTACACGTAACAACGCATACTGGTGTGTATGGCTCTTCAAAACTCAACTTTCCTTCAACACGAGTTGAGCCATCATTTTTTTCAAAGGCTGTACATGGTCCAAAGTTTAGATCCTTCTTCAGACAACTCTTACAAATCTAATGCCGGGGTAACGTTCGGCACTTAAAAGTTCCTACAGGGTGAAAGATTAAACAACGATGGGGAAGAAAAAGAAGTTAATTTCAATGAACTCCGGTTTAAAAAGAAATGTGAAAACTTTTTTTTAAAACAGTTAATTAGAATTTGTATTGTCAATATTACTTGAATAAAATTGTTAAGCTGTGTATTATTATTTTCAGTTTATTAATTCCAATTCCGTTGTTGTGAACAGAATTAAAAGTTAGTCTAGAAACAATCTTCCTTATCTTCCATAATTAATTGGTATCTCTCATTTTCCTAATTATTTCTCTATCAGAAAGCGCTTTCTTTATGAAATTCGTTGAAGTGAATAAGTAGATATCTGCATTTTAAAATAATAATCTGGGTCAACTGATGAACTCAAGAGAAGGCAACATAACTTGAATAAACAGAACTCCTCCCCATAATGTCAAAAGATCTAGAAGGCCTATGCCCTATACCAGCCAGCTGCTGGTCAAATATCTCATGTGTTAATCAAAGAGGTGTACGATCATCCAACCAATAAAGTGGTAACATGTGCTCAAGATTCGATTCTCCCAGTCGTTGTAGCCGCGAGAGAGACCATTTGCACGGTCGTCGACCCTTTCTAATCTCGGGGTCAACAAGTAGAAATTAGATAGCCTCTTACAAACACAAAACCTGGTCCACTACACTATTAGCTTTCTCAAAATTCCCCAACAATATAAATTTGTACGAAAGAAACGGCTCAGCTAGCCCAAATACCGTTACCAAAATAAAGATTTCATGATATACTATTTAAACATGCGGAGTATTTGAGTTCTTAGATCGACCCTCTGTCGGTCGCGGTGGACTAGTGGTTATGCTCCTTGCCTCTGGTCCCGAGGGGCGCGGGTTCAAACCCGGCCGGGGTCGATGGATTTTTTTAGGGCGGAAAAATCTAAGGAGCAAGTCCTCCGGGAAGGACTTTAAGCCGTGGGTCCCGAGTCCGAAGATTCCCAGGCTCGTAAAAGATCCTTAAGCATGAATGAAAAGGCCTCTAAGCAAAATTTACCGAATTTTTCGTTTTCTTCTATTTTATTATAGTACATTGCGATACAAGTGAGTTAAGCACTTGTTACTGATCAAGAAAAAGTTTGAAAAAAACGAGGCGCTTGCGCCGAATTTTTTCAATTTTCCAGATCTGTTACGTGCTTATCACATGTGTATTGCATACTATTTTTTGGTCGATGTAACTAATTTTTCGAGATCTGTTATGTGCTTAGCTCATGTGTATTGCATACTATTTTTTGGACGATGTGACTAATTTTTATTAAATATAGTAATAAATTAATTAAAATATTGGTTGGATGTAAATGACTTCTATGAGAAAGAAACATTTAGTGATCGTTGTTATGTAGCTTTTCATTTGTTTTACTGTAAGCAAGGATGGTTGGCTGTGGATACATTTTATATGTAGTACCGTGATTAGAATCTGTTTGATAATTTTATTATGGAAGGAGTCACGATAGATGATAGAGAAATTGACGAAGCCTGGAGAGTGGGATGTTCTGCATTAATTCCGGAGAAAAGTCTAAAGAAAGGTACGAGTTAGTGTACAAAACATTCAAGAAATGTTTTATTTTACTTACCGAACGTGTGCTTTTTGAGCCCATATCAGCATTGTGATTTCTTTTGTTTGCATAGCATCCGGGTTAGATGCGGGAACGTTGACTTACTTCCAGTAACAACAATATTGGTAAGTATAATAAATTAGTCAAATCGACCAAAAAAAATAAAATAGATGATGTATCGTATAGGATACATTGCCAATTTAAGGGTTAACGTTTTTTGAGAGAAATTGGGACGAAAAGAATCCCTGTAATGTATAATAGTATGAATTTCCAGAATTGAGCCTATTAAAAACAAATAACTAGTGGAAGTATCGAGGAAAGCATTCCGTTCGTATTCTTGTCGGCAACTCCGCAGCCTTCCCTTGTAAGACAGAGGGTTGGTTGGTAATCGATACTACCTGTTAACCAACGTCTTGTCTTTATACTGCCCACGTTACAAAGCCAGTCTCTTTCTTGTTATCACAAGGGAAGCAGCAGCAGCTCTTTGTACTTGTCACTCTCCTGACAAAAAAAAACACTCTCTTTATTGTTTATAGTAAACCAACTTTCACCACAGCTGTGGACGATTATTTTCCTTTTTCACTTGTAACTAGCATTATTATCTCCGTCAAAACACACAATTTTTCTAAACAGCTACCAAATAGAGTAGATGAAATAATCTTGTTAAAAAGTATTAGTTTACAAAGACCGGAATAGGATCGACATGTTTCGAAACTGCAGCCTATGACAAGTTCACGTCACAATTACTTCAGTTTCTTTCTATAATAGACCTAGTTTATTCGTATACGTGGTGGCGTTTGGTTCAACTATCACGCCGAGAGTGAAGAAAGAAGTACTACATAGTCATGTTAGGCAGATTATCAGATTATATAAGTTAAGATTTTAAGATTTTTTAGATTTAAGATTTATTTAGCCTGGTGGAGTTAAGGCCATGTGGCCTTCTCTTCCACTCACCAGGACAAACATATATTACATAAGAATATAACAATCTTAATTAACTCTAATATTAAACACTAAGTAAAAATTTGATCAAAAGATAATATCTAATATACATATTACGATCTATAATACAACCAGTTAATATTAGTTAAAATTAAGACTAAAACTAATAATAAAATGTATACAAGCAAGACATATTAAATTGTCCCTGTCTAGTGTATATAAAAAAACAGGAAAATAATGAGATATAGAAAACTAATTTTACGATTATACAATATTTAAAACAAAACAAATAAAAATTTGTTATTCTTAATATTATTTACATAAATAATTAAATATATTAATATTGCTAAAAGAATACTATCAGTGAGGTGTATAAGTTAGTTTGTATTAAATAATTCTTTAGTTTGTTTTTGAAGGATGTTATAGTTTGACAGTCTCTGACATAGGGTGGAAGGGAATTCCATGTTTTGGTAAGTGACACCGTAAAAGATAATGAATAATATACAGTGTGATGAGGCGGGATATAAAGGACAATGTGCTGATGGGATCGAGTGTCAAGATTATGTGTGTCGGATAGTCTGATGAAGCGGCGTGATAAATAATTAGGCGATGATGTGTGAAGTATTTTATAGAGAAGGGATAGGGAATGGACAGTTCTACGATCTCTTAGACGAAACCACGATAATTGTTCCAGGGACGGTGTAACATGGTCAAATTTGCGAATACCACAAATAAAACGTGCGCAAGAATTATGAACACGTTGAAGTCTTTGAGTGGAAATAATATTTAAGTCTGTAAAAAGAGTGTCACAATAATCAAAATGGGGCATTGCAAGTGTTTCTACTAACATTTTCCTAAGGGCGAATGGCAAACAATTTCGTACACGATTTAATGAATGTATTATTGAGAAGACTGTTTTGCATGTATGGTTTATTTGTGTATTCCAATTTAAGTTTTTGTCAATAAATACTCCTAGAATTTTTACTGTCTCACTATAAGGGATTTGAACTCCGTTTAGTGACACATGCGAAACTGTGTTTAGGTTAATTGTAGATAATAGTCTCTGATGACCCATAATGATTGATTGTGACTTTTTAGGATTTAATTGCAGTCCATATTTAACTGTCCAAGTCATTAGTGAGTCAAGATCCTCGTTAATTTTGGCAACAGCGTCATTTAGTGAATATTTGTCTGTGTGGATGTAGATTTGCATGTCGTCTGCAAATAAATTATGTTTGCAATGCTTTAGGGAGTTAGATATGTCATTTATGTAGATTGAAAAAAGCAAAGGTCCAAGTACCGAACCCTGTGGAACCCCAGCTTTACGGAAGGACCAAGAAGAACATAATGTATGATTTCCTATAACAGATTGCTGGCGCTCATGAAGGTAGGAATTGAACCATTTCGTGGCACTATCAGAGAGTAAGAGGTTTTTAAGTTTATGCAACAATAAGTCCAAGTCTACCGTGTCGAATGCTTTACTAAAGTCCAGTAATGTAAGAATGGTAAGTTTTCGATTATCAGCAGCTTCGCGTATGTCTTCGCAAATATTTAGTAGAGCAGTATTTGTATTGTGTCCTGTCCTGAAGCCTGACTGAAATTGATCTAGAAGGTTGTAATCATTTAGGTATTCAGTCAGTTGTTTATGGACTAATCGTTCCAGAGCTTTTGAAAGAGTAGGTAAAATGCTAATGGGTCGAAAGTCGTTCGGGGTTGAGGGCGTTTTAACTTTAGGCAGTGGACGTACGAGGGCTTGTTTCCACAATGAGGGATATGTAGAAGTTTGTAGTGAGGAGTTAAAAATATGAGTTATAGTAGGTAGTATAGCTTCGATTATTTTATTCAGTAAAGTAATATTTATACGGTCAGTTCCTTCTGCTTTGGTTTTTATTCGCATTATGGCTTTCTTTACGTCGTAGTCTGTAACATATGAGAAGTGGAAATGTTCTCTGTCGGGTTGATTTGTCAGTGATAATTCATTTATTGTTTGTTCTTTATCCTTTGGAGTAGTAGTTATACCTGTGAAGTGATTATTGAGTGTGTCCAGGGAAACAGGTAATTTGTCTACCTGTGTGTCTTTTCTCCCAATTCCCATTCTATTCAAGTTTTTTCCAGATTTCTGAAGTATTGGTATTTGTTAGGTTGTATAAATGTCTAAGTTTGGCGTTTCTATAGCTTGATTTGTCTTGTTACGTAACTGTTTATATTGAGTGAGACTTGTGTCTGTTTTGTTGAGTCTATATTTCTTATGTGCTGCGTCTCTATCAGTCATCAAGTTACGAATTGAAAGAGTCATCCAGGGTGCAGGGCGTCGTTTCACGATTTTAGTTTTTTAGTGGGGCATGTCTGTTGTATAATTGTAGTATATAAGTCATTTAGTGTCTCAACTTTTTCATCTACAGAATGCAGCGTCCATATTGAATGCCACGGCATCTGCATAGCTTCTTCAATTAGGGTTGCATTGTCTATATGTTTGAAGTCTCTATACGTAATAGTCTTTCGAGTCGGTTTAGGGCAACTGCAGAGTGACTATGCCTAAGAATATAATATCCATGTGCTGATATTCCCGGGGCTGGCAGTTGCCCGTGAGTAAGTTACTCTGTCTGGATTATTAGTTGCAATTAAGTCATAGTAACGTCTCAGAGTGATGAGTGTGATGTGTGTAGGTCGTAGGGGTAGGAGTGTCATATCACAAGCCTGGAACGTAGCCATCAGTTGTTGTGTATGTCTGTTATCAGTGTCTAGTATATTTATATTAAAAGTCGCCCATAACGATAACATGTTCATATTGTATTCGCGCGTTTTGTAAAGTGGACTCAATTTCAGCGATGGCTTTTATTTTAGGAGGTTGGTATACTACACAGAGAAGACATTTTTTGAAACTGACAAATATTTCTATGAACATAATTTCGGCAGATGGTTCGTTATTAGATAGATACACAATTTTAGGAGTAAGGTCTGTTCTAACGAAGGCTCCAATACCGCCCCCGCGACTGTAAACACGATCGTGTCTAAGAAAAGTATAACCATCCATGTTAATTAAAGAAGAGGTAATGGTGGGATTTAGCCACGTTTCAGATATGAGAAGAGCATGAATATTTAAAGAGAAGAAAATTGTTCTGACTTCATCTATATGAGCAGTAATACTTTGAGCATTGAAATGGGCTACCTGCAAGGAAGTAGGGTATGTGGACAAAGCTATTTCTAAAGCATTCCTTGAAGTAGTGGGGTCGAGAAGGGGAGTGGGAACGTTATAATGTGATTAAGTTTTGCTACGTTTAAAAACATTAAATTTATTTCGCGTATCATGTTCCACTTTTCATGTTTTGCGAACTAAACGATCTAAATCTGCGCTCGCTATACCAGAAACATCCTTATATTCCGCCCTTATATATATTCTACATCATCATACATCATTCTTTAATTTAGGCCAATATGACCTGTATTGATCTCAACTAGACAAGATCTAAAAGTAGTCGTCGTCCTCGTGGGCCGAAGAACGGCATTACGGATACTAGTTGGCAATATTCGGGATACATGTTGCAGCCATCTGTCTCTGTTGGTGGATATATTTTACATATTTTCTTCTAACGGTTGCACATAGATTTATTTTAAAATATATCTATAATTATATATATATATATATATATATTATATATATATAGGCTATATAACGTCTGAACCAGGATCCGAACTCGAGATCTCTAACTTTGCACATTAGTGACATACCAACTAGCCCACTCAGGCATCCCAGCACAAATATTTACTCTCTATCTTACATATTTATTTATATATATATATATATATATATATATAAATATAATTCTCTATCATAAGAGGCAGCGGAACATCGGTCACACTACCATCTCGTGGCTTCTATAACAATTAAGTATTTTAAAGATATTTAATGACGCTATTGAAACCGTTGGTTCATGGTCGTGCGGACATAAGCTCTCCATATATCCATATCCTGAGCTAATTTTGTCCACGCTGTGGTCTCGAGGTAGCGTGCTGCCTTGTCATGCAGCGGGCCCGGGTTCGATCCTCGGTCGGGGAAGTTTTTCTGGGTGAGGTTTTTATCGGGGTTTTTCCTCACCTGTAAGACAAATTTCAGGAAAACTTTAAGGCCCAAACGGTCCCCGAAATCAAATGGCCACCCTTAACACTATTTTCATCATCATCATCATCATCATCATCATCCTTCACTGGTGTGGAAAGCAACGGGAAGCTACCACACCTACAATTCCCTAGTAAAGCTGCAAGCATAGCATGAAAATGCTATGATTGCAGTGAAAGACCTGCCCCTCGGGCAGAATTACTATGGATGGATGGATCTAATTTTCCCAATAATTTGTCCCCTGTATCGGTAGCCTATAATCTACTGCCTTCAAATAATGGTTAATGTTATTCTCCCACCTCATTATTCGCCTGATAAGTAAACGCTTTCCCTCTAGTTTTCATATAAGGAGTTTCCATGCCCTCTTTCATTCCCCATTCGTGCCTATTACAACATTATTATGATTATCATTATCATCATGATCTTCATGGTCATCATCACCATGGTCATTAACATCTTCATGGTCATCATCTTCAAGGCCATCATCATCTTCAAGGCCATCATCATCTTCAAGGCCATCATCATCTTCATGATCACCAATCATCATATTCATGATGATGATCATCGTCGTCATCATATTCATTATTATTATTTATTATTATTATTATTATTATTATTATTATTATTATTATTATTACTAGATAGATCGATCATCGGATGATTAATGTACGAGTTTTTGACATCGTCCGATTCCTAATAGCCAATTTTGTCGGTCCATCCAATCTCCTGGTTGTAGATGTTTCTCCTTCATATATAAACATATTCCCTGACTCCAGAAGGTTTTAGGTCTTCCTCTATTTCTTCTTCCCTCAGGTTTCCATCCAAAAACAGATTTTGGTAGTCGATCCTCTTCCATTCGCTGGACATGTCCGTACCATCTTAATTGCTGAGTTTTAATATAATCTAAAATATTGTCTTCAATCTTCATTTTCTCCCTTCACATATAATTATTATTATTATTATCATTATCATTACTATTATTATTATTATTATCATTATCATTACTATTATTATTATCATTATCATTATTATCATTATCATCATTATTATTATTATCATCATTATTAGTATCATCATCATTATTATTATCATCATTATTATTATCATTATTATTATCATCATTATTATCATTATTATTATTATTATTATTATTATCATTATTATTATCATTATTATTATTATTATTATCATTATTATTATTATCATTATTATTATCATTATTATTATCATTATTATTATCATTATTATTATCATTATTATCATTATTATCATTATTATTATTATTATTATTATTATTATTATTATTATTATTATTATTATTATTATTATTATTATTATTATTATTATTATTATTATTAAAGACAACAGGTAGGATATCCCTGCTTGAGCTTGTACACACTGCAATGTTATCCTTGCACTGTGCAGAGGTGTGTGTTTTCGTTATAACGTTACAAAGGCTCACTTCACACTGTAACATAAGGACATGACTTCATACGACTGGTTACAATGTTTGCCTTCCGTGTCACTGATAACACTTGGTAAGATCAAGTGAGTTCTTATCATAACAAATAGACCTGCTTCTCAAATGTGGTAGTCAAATGGTACTAACTAAATGTATGCATTTTGTGACCCTTAGTTCACTGACGCATTCTATAACATTAGTCCATATTGTCAACCACCAGAATCCAGTTCATATCAGAGTCATTCCATGTGAAATTGCCAGATTGTTTCAATTTCTTTGCTATGTAAATTTGTTTTATTATATACAACTTTCCTCATTAGAGGATTGCCTCAAGGACAAAGTGATACAGACAATTAATTTTTGTAATTGATGAAATATATTTTGTAAATATATTTTAAAAAATTCAACTTGTAGGCCTAATTGAAGTATACATACTATAAAGTAATTTTGCAAATGTGGTTTCTTAAAATTGAAATTGATCATCTAATGGCAGCTATGGTAATTCTAGAAAGATACACACTGTCTAAATCTAAGGAATTCCAAAATTTGGCTAAGAATCCTGGTATAGTACCTCTTGCCCCGATCATCAATCCTGTGACAGTTATACTATCTAGTAGGTATTTATCTTTGTAATAGTCAATTCTTGGCTCATATATGGCTTTCTTTTCAGAGTCAACTTCCTCAGGTTGGCCACTATGAGTCTCACAACGAATTGTGGGATCTAATATCATACCAATTTTAGAGGATGTTCTAAATGCAATAATATCTATTCGTCTGTCACTCCCATTAGTGGCCACACATGTACTTCCTCATAAACTGTGTATCCAAAATCTCGCAAGGCTTCTGCCATCATATTTCGAATAGTGTGGTGCCGAATATTTCTCAGAGATTCTCCAAATGGACAGGCTCCAAGGACGTGTGCAAGAGTTTCGTGCTCTCTGCGATGTCTACAGAGGGTATCGTCCCTAGACCTGCCCGGCAAAGAACGCACCGCCGATACATTGGCTTGCATTTTAATCGCTTCTCTCCATTCGGAACTAGACAATCCCTGATGGTCACGAATCCATTGATTTGCCGGTGTATATTAATTGTAGAGAACAACGCCTTTTCCTTTATGAGGAAGTTGACTCCAGAGAACTGCTTCTTTGTCTCTTAGTTGTTTCCTGAGTTTCCTTGCATCTGGTAGAAGACTTCGAGTGTTAATGTTGATGTCACTAGTTCAATGTTAAGGTCTCTCACACATTGTAAACTATCACTGCCATTTTCATTTCAATGCAGTATTTATTAATGTCAGCTTTCTCCTGAAGATAACATTTATTCGTGTTTCCACCGTAGAATAAAAAATAATTTACTCTATGGTTTTCACCATGGACTAACATTTTCAGTTCTTGTAGTAAAAAATACACATATTTAATTAATTTAAAAAGTAGTACTTATATGTTTTCATTATTCGTTTTAGTAAATGTGAGACTTGATGTGGTCTATATTTCCTGAAAATTGTATTACATTACATTCATTACTTTCCAAAATACATTTTTTTTTTTTTTTTTTTTTTTAGTTTCTGTTGTACAGTTCCTGCCAAGTGCAACCTGCATATTTATGAAACTGCCGATTGTCTAGAAATAGTGGGAGCCTTAACGTCCCACTACCCCAAGAGCCTCCTGAGGCCTGTAGTGGGAATACTTTTCTTTATGTAATTGTAATGTTAATGTTTTTAGTGTATAATGCTATTGTGTTATTATTTAATTGTAATATTTTTATTGTGTTTTCTTTATGTAATTGTAATGTTATTGCTGTTTTTGTTTATTTTTCTTTACACTAGTACCAATTATTACTTTATTGTAACGGACTGTCAACAGCACGTACAGCTTACTGCCCGTGCGACCCATATTTGTAAATAATATTGTAAATATCTTACTTTTTTGTCTAATAAAGTCCTACTACTAATACTTTACTCTATACATACCGAAGAAAAAGTATGTATGTCTAGTTACTCATACTATACTATACATACATTTATTTATATACAGATTTTTAATGTTTGCACATCTTTCTGTGCCTAAAGTTTTATTTTTCTTCTCCACTCGTCTCTATGCAAGGAGGAGTAACAACCACGTTAAAAAACCAGTGTTCAGTACGCCCGCCTGATAGTACCCTCTAAGGGCTCCTTATCTAGGGTACAGATACTGCTGCCTTGCAGTTCGTCATTGGTTTGATAAAGGCTAGAGAAAACCTTGACCAAAAATCACCTGGTCCTCCAGGTGTTAGTCACAAAAAATATAATAATGATAAAAAGCCTAAAGATTTAAAACTATAGAGACATAATAAAATTAATTATAAAATAGGAGGGCCAGAAGATTGGTAAATCTGACGATCTCACATAGACTATTACTATAGTTAATTTATTTTATTTATTTTATTAATTTCATAACGTTTACATCCATTTTCCTGTTAATGATAATTATATCACGTGGTATTACATAATTTTAAGAATCAAAAGAAATAATTTTACGATTTATTAGGTTGTATTATTCTTCTTCGACAGACTCTACAGCTTCCATTGAAACGTTTTGGCCTTCTTTTCTCAGCTTTCTTTTTTTATTATGCCCTGTTCTGATTTTGAGTTCTCTATTCCAAATTCTCCCTTATAGTTATCCCTTCTGTGATTAGCTCTTCATTTAGTTCTTATTCTTTCGCGTTTCCTATCTAAAATTTTGTTAGGGACTCTTCTTTTTTGGCACTATTCAAACATGACCAAGTAAACGTATTCTTTGTGATTTTACAAAATTTAATGTTTACCCCTAAAAGAGATCTAACCCACAAAAATTCGAAAGTTGAGTTTTCAGTGGATTAGTGATCTATCCGGAGAATACCACAGTATGGTACATGTAAAACTATCCTCACTCTCTTCCAGACCAGTTATATTTATTTTTAAAAGTTGGCATTCAAGCGAATAGTGATCTATGTGTAACAAAATGGCGGAAGAAGTTAGTCAAGTGTCGTGAGTAGTAGTTTATAAGTTGGATATGTTGTCTATACAGGATGTCCCTAAAGTCACTATCCATTTCCATGAAAACGCTTTTTTTTCTTTTCTTTGCGTACACTGTTAGCTTAGTGCAACATAATTAGCACGGAAGAATGGATTGCCATTGTTAGTGCACGGATAAGCGGATTGTCATATGAAGACGCCAGAGCTGAATTCACCCATAAATTCAGTAAACCAGCCCCAACAAAGACACACACTTGTCAGCTTGTACACAAATTTCAGCGCCGGCAGTGTGTGTGATGAGGCACGTCATGGACTATACGTATCAGCAGAAACAATGCAGCAGGTTCAAATTTTCAGTGATAGTCCAAACGCATCAACTCGATGCCTCAGTAGGGAGTTGAATGCCCCCCCTCGCAACACAGTGTGAAAAATTCTGCGTTTTACTCTACGAAAACGTCCTTATAACGTCTGCTTGCTTTACAGGATCGTATCGCAGAAGCAGCAGGGTTTTTTATTGTTTAAATGACAAGGTCTACATTTCTCACAGCTCAAAGATGGAGTATGTGTTTTCACCTAGATGGCTGTCATATAGAAAGACAATAGAATATGTGTAAAACTTGACAATAACATTGATTTTTCAATCATTGTCTTCCTTCATTGAAATGGATAGTAACTTTAAATACAACCTGTATTCGTTTTATTGTTTTTGAGATAGAGTTAATTCGCAACTGTAGGCTTTCACTCCGGCGTCATGATCCCTGTTTGGTTCGTCTGCAGCCGACTGTTGAGGAGTTCACAGAGAGTACGCAGAATCTCCTGACGAGATCTACCATCGGAGTAGTCAAAACGTCGAGTTTCGATAAAACAGGACCACGACCATTAGGCCCGGAAAGAGAGACAACAGAGATCATAGAGTGTATTACCTCTTCTCGTTGTCGAAATTCATTCTCTTTACACGGTCTCAGTATTCTTAATTTATTTTCATTTCAAATATTAATAACTTTGACATGTGTGCTGCTTTTAGTACCCAAGTTTCTGATGTATACGTAACAATTTGTTTTATTACTGATGTGTAAAACTTAAGTGGCAAAGGAATTCCACTCAATTTTAATGCCAAAATCCTCTTCATGATTAAGAACATTTGCAAACTTTTTCTTATTTTTTTATACTGTGAAACGGGTCCATCATTGAAGTACAGTAAAAGCTCCTTATTCGCTGAAGATACGTTCCGCAAATATGCCGCGAATACAGAAACCGTGAATACGGAATGGTAATTTGTATGAGTATACAAGATTGTAAAATAAAATAAAAATTATCAAAATAAAATAAATTAATTAATGAGAGATTTTGAACAAATTTCCATTTACTCGACATTATAAATTGGCAACAAATCAAAATTATTGCAACGAATATCAAGTTTAAACAATAAAACGCCGAACGTGGCGAGGGCGGCATTTATCAATGGACATAGCGGCACGTGAAATACGATGGCGCGACGGTGGCTTTTAACAATGAACTTTAGGCCTAGTGACAAGGTTTGTTTTACTTTGATATTAATTTGTCCATTTGGTTTGAATCACTCTTTGTAAAAGCCGCCTTGGCACGTGCCTGTAGTAAAAAAAAGGTGCCGTTACGTTAATAAAGGATACTATTCCTTATAATATACCGACTAGATCCACGAATAAAAAAAAATGTTAGCCGCGAATACAGGAACAGTATCACAATTTTTTAACCCGCAAATAATGAAAACGCGAATAAGGAAACCGCAAATAAGGAACTTTTACTATATACGATTGTTTTCTTACTACAGTCTATTTATTTAAGGCAATTCCCGTGGTTTGACCGGGAATCGAACCAGGGACCTCATGAACTGTAGTCAGAAACTCTGACCATAAGACCATGAAACTACACTCTAATTCAACCCAGGAAGCTACTACAGACCGTAAGTGCTATGCCAGTGTCCCCCTACCTACAGAGGGTAGATGTTGCCAAACTCATAATAACGGTATTTGTTTGTTTAGGGAGGGGTGGAGGGGCAAGGTTAATAGTAATTTCTCCAATTCTATGTACTATACATTTGAAAAAACATAGTTTTTCTTTTACGGCATGCAAACTAGTTTTATAGTAAATATGAGAGTCGACACTTTCACACAGGATAATACAGATCTGCACGAGCCCAGTGACAACTGGAAACTGTTTTTTTTTTAAGAGGGGGTGGCTTGGACGGCTACAACTTACAACTATGTATCTGCTGCGTGTAATCTTCAGTTTTATATAAGGATTTCTCTCAAGAAAACACTGTTAAAATGGCAACCCAGTTCCCTATTGTAAACACACAGTAACCTCCTGGGTTGAATCTGACTGTAACAGTATTGAAATCCATAATATGAAATATAACATTTTAGTTAGAGCAAAATGCGATATGAACGGTTTTTCTACAAACTCTTCCAATTCCGACATCGCAGAATTAAATTGTGAAAAATATGCATGTCAACGTTGAGTCGAGAGTCATTTGGAAATAAAATTTCACGGTAGAGAAACAAAGCTGGGGCATGTTATAAAAATATAAATTGCATAAATGAAATTGACAAACTTAAGCCGGTCTATTAAATATCTATATGAATATTAATTTCCAGTTATCAGAGACGAGCATGTAGAACAGGCATTGAATTTTAAAGACAACCATGTTAGAGTCTCACTGCATTGTTGTTGTCCGTAATGTGGAAACACAATGGCGGTATCTTGAAGCTTAGAGATTAGACATGACAGCAGGATTACCAACACAACAGACCAGGCGAAGCGAAACAATTACATAATTACTTATTCGCTTCGTTCTGTTGGTAAAGAAAACATAAATTACAACAATATCATTTGTCTTGATACAATGTCAAATTATTGTCAATCATAAAAATGCAGACAGATAGACTTCCAATGTCTTATCTAGTTGCTAATCCGAGGCAAGTTCCAGTTGTACAAACAAACTCCATCATCATCATCACTCCAGGGATTAGGCAATTGCCCGTTCCGACTTCATAATGCATCAGCCCAACGTCTTCTAGGTCTTCCAACATCACGTCTTCCTCTTGCTTGATAATTTCTTGCTAACAATGGATACAAACAAACTTCCATAAGGTATTACTTCGCCGACGCCGTCTACTAGCATAGAGAAACTTCGAATAGAGTGGAAACTGAGTACAGTGACATCTAAAAAATTTCGGTCGTTTACGATGAACTACAATGAGCAAACTACAATGGTAGCGCTGTTTCGTAGTAACAGAATATGTAACTAAATAAAACAAATGCAAGGCACACGGCGTCGTTCACGGCGTGTTTAACGGTGTTCACTCGGGATTATGGGAAGTTAGCCATTTTGTAAATTTAAATTTTTAACTGCTATCCTTTCGTTCTATGTAGACGGTACTGTAAATTATCGAAAGTTAAAATCATTACTTACATTTTATTTTACTCTAATTTGTAAGTAAATTCAAGCTTGTTTACATTTTTAATGTGAATCTATTTTCAAAGATAAACCTACTAGAAGTGATAAAATTCTAAGATTTGTTAGGTTAGGAAGAGTGATGTTAGTGTATAGCCATTTCTAATAAACATTTTAAAAATGTGACTTTATAATGGACAGATGTACGACATGGCTAAGGTTATTTAATAAATATTGTATAAAATATGTATGTGAGAATAAGGGGGTAGGTCAATTGTACATATTTATTAAAAGAGCTGATAATGCACGTTTTAAAATTTTAATAAACGAAAATAAATTAACATGTTTTATTTATTTCCTTTCTTCCTTTCTGTTAAAATTAAAGAAAATCTGTAGGTCTGAGAGACTGGGTATACATAATTCCACAATTTAAGATTAATTAATACGTTATTTATTCCTATAAAAGTTAAATTCCATGATTATTCACCAGATGGCGTTATATAATTATAATTCATAATTTTACCACCAGGCGGTGCTGAATTTCATATTAGTACCAAAAAAAGAACCGAAAAAATTTAGGTGTCGTTAGTTGTATTACACTAGCGCCGCCTGTGGCATGTACGCGCAACTCGTCCACTTTCTTCTCTGGTACTCTGTGGTCTACTAGGGGAACCGTGGTGCCACTTTTACCCGACATATGACTGAATTGTGTACAGAATTGTCATAGATAGAAACATTGTTCTTAGGCAACATATACTTTATGGGAAATCAAATTGAATACAAGGTAAAACGGTATCCAATAATTATGAACTTCATCATCATCATCATCATCAACAGCAAGGATTAAGCCCAATGACCTGTTCGATCTCATTATATGTCGAATTGGTCCTTCCATCTCTTCAATGGTTTTCCCAACATTCTTCTCCCTTTTGGTTATAATTACACATTCTTCTTGGTATGCGCTGTTCATTCATTCGTAATACGTGCTGAAGATAAGCATTTTGATATTTTATTCTTTCATAAAGATTAAATATATTAAATTCTGTTCTTATATCTTCGTTTTTCTTTTTATCGGTCCTTTGGTATCCTGCTATTGCTCTCAACATCTTCATTTCAGCACCTCTATTTGTTTGCTATCTGCCTTTGTTAATGTCCAGGTTTCACATCCATAGATTAGAGATGGAACTGCCAACACTTTGTAAAACTTCAAAATAGTTTTAGGAACTTCCATTTCTTATTTATCATCATCATCATCATCACTCCAGGGATTAGGCAATTGCCCGTTCCGACTTCATAATGTATCAGCCCAACGTCTTCTAGGTCTTCCAACATCACGTCTTCCTCTTGCTTGATAATTTTTTGCTAATAATGAATATCTCTCCCTACTCATTACATCCATGTGATCAATCCATTTCTGTCTGCAATTCGTGACCTTATCCAATAAAGGCTGTACTTTCAATTATTCTCTTAGATCCTCATTTCTTATTCTATCAAGTCTTGTACATCCTTTTTACTTGTCTTAGGAACCTCATCTCCGCCGTCTGTATTCTATCCTTCTGTCTTTTCACTGGAGCCCAAGTTTCACATCCATACAACATTGTGGGAACCGCCATAACATTATACATTTTATGTTGGTTTCTTTTCTAATTTTATTTTTGAATGTTCTCTGTATTGTTCCACACACCGTCTGAAATTTATTTATTTTGGAGTCAATATCTCTTTCCACATTGTAGCCAACATCACAGCCCCAATATTTGAAACTAGACAGCTGTTATATACTTTGATTTTCTAAAATAATTTTGGATCTCACTGGATCTCTCCCTTAAAAGCCATGGTCTTCGTTTTCCTTACAGAAATCTTTAGATCGTATAATTTACATATTTCATTTAATGCATGCATTGATTTCTGTAAGTCGTCTTCATTGTTCTGTATTATGATTACATTGTCCTGCGAAGCGCTCGTAACGCTTCCAGGAGACATTTATCTTACTGAGAAGCTTCATGGAAATCAGCCGGATTTCTTATTTATTTATGACAAAAATTATATATGGGCCTACCTCCTACGCCTTTTAAATTATATCGATATATATCCTTTATTTACAACTTCATTACGAGCAGAATGTATGCTCCATGCTGACTCACCTGTAAATTCTGCAGTTTTTTCACCACATCCTGAATGGGTGATGTAGGATATTTTCCTTAAACTAAAAACATTCAAGATAATTTGTTTCCCTATGCTTTTCAAATGCTTTACTTTCCAATGTTTTATTATTATACAGAAATGGCCATTTTAAACCATTGAAATTCCAACGTATTCTACACTGCGCATGCTAAGGATATAACAATGCTAATTTAACCTATTAAAATAGTAATTATATACTTTAAAATTTTCATATACAACTTATAGGCCTATAGATATGTGCTAGATAATAGCATATTTTATTTGTTTTATTCCCTCTATTTCGAGTATTAGAGAGGGAACTATATATTTTTATAAGCTTAAAGGTCTCTTCTTCTTCTTATTCTTATTCTTCTTTAAGCTTATTTTCTAGCCTGTTCCGACTCCAAATTGCTGATCTTTCCATCTTTTCCTTGGTCTTCCCAAACTTCTTCTTCCTCGTGGTGAATAGTTGTATGCTGCTTTTGGTATTCTATTCTCAGTCATATAAGCTTAAATGTAAAATCGTTATTCGACCAATGAAATGTAGACTTACATACAATTTGTTTACATTACAACTGGAACTTAGATTTTTAATATTAAATTTATCACCTCTCATTCAATGACAAATATAACTGGAACTTAGGTCGAAAAGGTAAAGTGAAGATGGAAGCTGGGTCGCCAGATTGGGCGATATTTCACCCCTTGGATTATAAGTGAATAAAAAAAATGGCAATAAGCTTCAGGATATGATTCTAGACATGAAAAGGAACAAACAATTTAACACCAGATTATATTAATAAAATGGGATCGGGTTTTTTTAATACCTAAACAAGCAACCTTGCTTTTGGTTCACTGTATTGCCCATCTTTACTTTATGGAATTAATGAAACGAAATGTACTTTATGGAAGTAAATATCAGTAAAACTAAATATATGGTCACACGTAGAAATTCAGTATATAATGGAAATGGACAGCTAATGACAAATGAGGGAAATTTTGAGGAAGTGGCTGAATTCAAATACCTAGGAACAATAATCACAAATAGGAATGAGATGCACAAAGAAATTAAACATAGGCTCAATTCTGGAAATGCATGCTATTATGCATTGCAGAGACTTTTGACGTCCCAACAACTTTCAAAAAATGTTAAGCTGAAAATACATAAAACTATTATTCTACCAGTTATATTATATGGGTGCGAAACATGGACTCTTACTTTAAGGGAGGAAAGGAGATTACGAGTATTTGAGAATAAAGTTCTTAGGAAAATTTTTGGACCAAAGAGAGATGAACAGACAGGTGAATGGAGAAGACTACATAACAATGAACTACATGGTCTTTATAGGAAGCCAGATATAATAAGAACAGTTAAGTCTCGTAGACTACGATGGGCAGGACATGTTGCGCGTATGGGGAATGAAAGACGTGCATGGAAGCTTCTTGTAGGAAAGCCAGAGGGAAAACGCCCAGTTGGTAGACCAAGAATGAGGTGGGAGAACAACATTAACTATGATTTGAGGGAAGTAGATTATACAGGGAATGATTGGAAAGCATTACCTCTAGATAGGGATGTATGGAGAGCTTACGTCCGCGCGGCCATGAACCTACGGGTTCGATAGTGCCAGTGAGTAAGTAAGTAAGTAATGTACTTTATGGTGATAAGAAGTCTGTTATGTTGTTCTTGGTTCGACACACCTCAAATATTCTCACACATGACCCATATCGCCATTTATTCGGACTGAGCCTAATGTCTCAAGGAGGGGCAATAAACTTCCCTTTGGCCCTATTTTACCCTAATTGAAAGCAAATACTCCGAGATCATGAAGTACGTGGGTGTGCGTCCCATTAAAACACCATAGTCACACTTTTTTCACTTGTATTTTGCAAAACCAGACTATTTATTACCTAATACAACATATTATTAAACATGAATGAAGATGAAATTACATGATGGGGAGGGAAGGGGAATGAATTTCGGAAAATGGGAGAGCTCCGAGAAAAACCCTGAAAAATCTCGGTGTGGCTCACTACCAACACACATCCCGGACCAAGTTAATATTATTTTATGGATAGAATAATTGCCGTATTCAATAAAGGAATCTGTAATGGGTTAAAAGACAAAATTCCTGTTAGCCAACAAATTAATTGAAGGAAGAGTAGCTGTATTACATTATCTTAATAAAATGCATCATAAAGACATACTTGGTATGTAGGGAAATGGATATATTCCAAGGTACATGACACTAATAACTAGTGTTCGCAACATACAATTTTTTAATGCCTCAGGTTGTCCTTTTTGGACATTTCTGGTGTTCTCTCCGGGCACTGTAACCCAGTTCTGAAGTTGGGGCGCCTGGAAGGCGGAGTTACGTTGTCCCGAAGATATGATGGATGATGATGATGATGATAGTGGTGCGCCAGGAGAGTCCTTAATCCTAAGCTTAATCTAAGATGAATATGAATGATGATGATTGCGATGGCCATATGATGTTCGGCGACCGTTTGGCCCTAAAAGTTTCCTGACATTTGTCTTAGAGGTGAGGAAAAACCCCGAGATAAACCTCACCCAGGGAACTGTTCCGACCGCGGATCGAACCCGGACCCGCTGTGTGACAAGGCAGCACGCTACCTCGAGCCCACAGCAATGGATTGTTCGCAAAATATTATCTAATCCCAAATTGTAGTAATGTTCTATGTTATATTATTGAATTTCATTTTTAAAATAATTTTGTTGGGGTGTTGAAAACATAAATTTATGATTAAATGATCAAATTATTTTGATGGTACCTTTACTTGTGTGGTGGAGGGGCTTGCGTGCTTAAATGTTGTCGAGAGCTATGCCGGCCTAGTCGAAGGTGAGAAGCCAGACGAAAATAGTACCTTGGTGAAAAGAGTGACGATCTGTCACCGTAAAAATACAACGTCAAAAAATGCGGACATGGGTAACATTTTCCGGAGGTCAAATAGTCCCCCATTCGGTTCTCCGGGCGGAGACTACTTCAGGGAACCCATTCCAAAGGCTCAAACACAGGAACATGGAATGTTAGGTAGATAATAACAGTAAACTATATGTTTCTTTACAAGAAGCCAGATATATTAAGAACAGTTAGGTCTCGTAGACAGCGATGGGCAGGACATATGGCACGAATGGGGAATGAAAGACGTACATAGAAGCTTCTTGTAGGAAAACCAGGGGGAAAACGCCCAGTAAGTAGACCAAGAAAGAAGTGGGAGAATAACATTAACTATGATTTGAGGGAAGTAGATCATACAGGGAATGATTGGAAAATATTAGCTCAGGATAGAGATGTATGAAGAGCTTATGTCCGCGCGGCCATGAAACTACGGGTTCGATAGTGCCAGTGAGTTTGTTGGTTGGTATAATATGGTCTGATTTACCTTCTCATGCCAGGGATCATGTCAGGGATCTCCACAATGGGGCATGGAAAGTTGCTGATGCATGATGGAGTCCTAGTCCACTTCCGCGTGGATGTACATCTCAACAACTTTTCCGGAAATTGAATAGGACGAGGACTATCTTACGCCTGGCCAGCTCGATCACCGGATCTACATACTTTTGATTGTTATTCGTGGGATCATGTCGTATCCTTATTCTTACAAAGGTCGTCAACAGGTTGATCTGTCTGAATCATGAGGCTTGGTTTGAGACTTGAAAGCAAATGTAATTTTTTTCGCCCAATGGGTTGCTAGCCCAGAGGGGTATTATTGTGGGGTTCCCACTGATGTAGAATTTCCTGTACATTAAGGTGATGTGGTTATACCGCCAGGACTCGATCCTCAGAGCCTCATTTGTAATAGCAGGTTGCACCACGAGCAGGTTGAGGATGAGATTTGGGTAGGAGAGGTGATGAAATGCACGACACTATCACTTGCAACCAATTTTACAAAAACAACGGGGATAATTAACAGTATAATGAAACCATCTTTAGTACAGAAGAACACAAGATTACGACTTTATAAGGTTCTCGCAAGACCAGTATTAAGATATGGTAATGAAGCATGGACAATACGAAGAAGAGATGAAAGCAGAATAACAGCAAATGAGATTCGATTTATGCGCCGTACAGCAGGCTACACAAAGTGGGACCATAAAAGAAATGTGGAAATCCTGGAAGAGTTGGATGTAGAACCCATTCTTCACCATATACAAAACTACCAGAACAACTGGAAAGCCCATCTTTAACGAATGCCGTCTCATAGAATTCCAAAAGCCATACTACCCTACTGCCCCCAAGGCAAAAGATCGCTGGGAGGTCCAAAAAAGCGCTGGATGGAAAATTCCTCTTTCAGACCGTAACAGGCCACACGGCCTAATACTTGCATGGATGAAGGTGATGATTCGTGGGATCATCTGTAAAGTATTGAGTACGCTAAGTCAGTTCCTACGGTACAGTCCCTGGGGTGTAAATAAGACCGCCTCCTCGTAGTGCACCCTGAACACTAATCTGATGAACACTAACGTCTCCCTCTCTCCTTACTTAATATTTAATACGGGCTTTCCACTTTACAGCAGTTCACCCTTGATTTCTGCTTTCCAGGGATTCCTATCTTCCCATTGTCCTTTTTCATGGCATCATATATTCTCTCATACCATGTTCTTCTACTTCTCCCCCTCTTCCTTCTGCCTTGTACCATCCAATCCAACACCTGTTTAGGCCACTGGTCTTCCGACATCCGTTGTACATGTCCATTCCACCGTAAGGCTCTCTTTGTTATCTTATCGATGACAGTTTCTTGTGCATCCATTTCTTGTCTGGTGTATTTATTTCGAATATGTTTACCTGGATATTCTCATACTTCTCCGCAATCCATCCATTTCTGTCGCCAAGATTATTTTCTGCATCCTTTTATTTATTGTCCAGCTTTCTGATCCATAGGTAAGTATACTTTTTATATTTTGTCTATATTTTTTTTTCTGGTCAAATTTCTATTCCATAAAAGATCATTCACGGATCTAATCGACTTCCTAGCACAATTTACTCTGTTATTATATATTTTTCACAAATACCAGATCTATTATAGATCCAAGGTATTTAAATTCTTCAACACGTTTAATTATTTATTTATTTGTAGGTCTTCTGAATTTCCTCCGATTACCAAATATTATAACCTAACCAAATAAATTTCAGATAATTAGTAAACTATACACTAAATTAGTGTACACTAACTTTCCCCTCTCTAACCTAACTAAATGAATTACATATTATTCAATAAGCTGTGAACTAATATGGTAGGCCTATACACTAAGTTGTCCTAACCTAACCTATCGCCTGAAAACTAGCCTATTTTTGAACATGATCGGTGATATGAGTTTATTAACAGCCTACATATTACGGATTCATGCACAAGATAATAGTTTATTGCGATGCGAGGTTGGAAAATAGTTTTTACAGAAGCAAGGAAAAGTTTAAAAACCGAGCGATAGCGAGGTTTTTAATTTCCGAGATTCTTTAAAACACTTCACAAACTTCCGTTGTACAATACTTTTTGCTCGATGATGTTTTCAAAATAATAAATAATAGTAAAATAATAACATCTTTGTTGGAAATAATTGCGTTCATTACAAACAAATGACTAACGTTAACAATGTGGCCAATGCTTATTAGCTGAGACAACAGCAGGCCTTGACACTAACCAGTCATAAAATGGCGCCAAGTATGTAATTACTGTTTTATATTGTTTCAAATTAAGTTCAGTCCATTTAAAATGCAGTGATTTGTTTCGTATAATGTAGGCCTATATTAACACTAGTTTTTGGATATATTTTTGTATACATTGTACCTAGTATACATAAAGGGCAGTGGTTTTACTTCCCGAACGAGGTCTGCAACATGTAATATTACAGTATAGTTATTTAGGTTGACAACCCCGAAATTTAGGAAGTTTAACTTTCAATCATGGTCTCCATTGCTGTAAGTACGACAAAACGCCTTTCGCGCAAAATAAAACATTGCTCAGCATTGCATTGTGGTTCTAGCTAGCAATTCGTTGTTAATGGAGCCGGAATATGAAAATAGTTCTTCATAATTTATTTTTCTGACTTATTTCTGCATCATCCGCAATGTTTTTGTTTTATTGTCGGACATATCTAAGCTTTATTTTAAAACACAATTTATCTTGAAAATAGCATGTCCACTTTCTGAAGCATAACAATAATAATAATAATAACAATAATAATAATAATAATAATAATAATCATCATCGTCCGGTATCATGGCAGCTGTCGCCGTCTTCCGGAAACCAAACACCATTCCTCTCTATCCATCCATTGAACTTCCTCCAATCCTCTGATATTTATAGCTGCTTGTACCCCTTCTATCCAAGTTTTCTTCGGTCTTCCTCTCTTCCTCCTTTCCATTAGGGTCCATTCCATAACAATTTTTGGCAATATTTGCTCTGGCATTCTTTTTACATGGCCATACCATTGTAATATTTTCTTTTCTATAATGTCTATGATGTCCGGCTCCTCTTCTACATCCATAATTTCCCTTATTTAATTTCGTATTCTGTCCATTCTAGATTTTCCTGCTGATCTTCTTAAAATATCCATTTCTGTATTTAAAATGATTTTTCTTTCTCTGGTAGGAATTTGCCAGACTTCATATCATATGTTAAAATGCTCTGAATTATGGTTTGAAATAATAATAAAATTAATAAATAATAATAATAATAATCGTGTAATCTTGTAAGCCCATGTTTCCCTTAAGAGAGATTTAGTCGCTCTCCCCCAACAGGGAAGAATTTGAACCATACTAATTTAGTTACACTTGTTTTCGTATAGATGTCATTTGAGTGGTCCGTGGTCAGCGTTCCGCCTCATACTGACATCTAGGAAACCAAGATAGTACTAGGACGGGAAAATTCTGTAAATTTTGCTTAGAGGCCTTTCCATTCAGGCTTAAGGATCTTTTACGAACCTGCAAATCTTCAGACTCGGGACCCACGGCTTAAATTCCCTCCCGGAGGACTTGCTCCTTGGATTTTTCCATCCTAAAAAAATCCATTGACCCCGGCCGGGCTTGAACCTGCGACCCTCGGACCAGAGGCAAGGAGCATAACCACTAGTTCACCGGGGCTGATAATAATAATAATAATAATAATAATAATAATAATAATAATAATAATAATAATAATAACAATAATAATAATAATCATAACTGAATGTCAAAACTCTATGTGGATTTAATGCTTTTAATCCCTTCTGAGGTCACAAAATCACAAAACAATACGTAAATATTCGTACATATATACGTTTACTAATAATCCTTAGAATATAATTATTCAAAACAACCACAACGGAATGTTTATAAAGTCTGGGAATTTGCAGTTGCATATAACCACCGTTTTAATAACACTGGGGAACAGTGATTTTGGTGCCTTAATGTTTTCACCTATTTATGGGTATATTTGGGTCACTGATTCCAAAGATGATTTCAGTTTCGTCCTATCAGCTCTAGTTTTTGAGATAGAGTTTATTCAAATTATATACCAGTTCAAAAATACTGGTCCACATATACAACTATATTACTCGCATACAATTAAATACAAAAGAACAAATACTTTCTTTTTCATGAAACAACTGTATCTATGTAACTACCATAATTTATTTACACATTAGTCTCGTTAGAATCATTAATTTTCCTCCATCAGGTCGCAGAATCCCCGTTTCTGTGATTTCCTCCGATGCAATGATCTTGGACATTCTCGGTGGATGCTCCAACAGTAGTCCGCCATCATATGTATATCCCACCGTCCACGATACCTTTCTTCCATTGTACTTAATTCCTGGTGAAAACGCTCACCCTGTTCCTCACTTACATCTCCAAGATTGTCTGGAAATCGATCCAAATGACTGTGTAGGTAGTGTAATTTGATGCTCATGTTACAACCTAGTGCACAAAAAGCAGTGAGCATATTCTCCACTAGTTCATCACTATTAGGAGACTTATAGTTTCCAAGGAAATTCTTCACTACCATACAGAACGAAGACCATGCGGCTGCTTCAGTATCATTCATTGAGTCTTGAAATTGATGGTCATTAATAAGTTGGCGGATTTGTGGTCCATCCAATATACCTGCTTTTATTTTTTCCTTACTCAGTGCAGGAAATTTTGTACATATGTAGCCAAAACATGTTCCATCTCTATTCAATGCCTTGATGAACTGTTTCATTAAACCAAGTTTAATATGCAGTGGTGGCAAGATGATGTTGTTTCTGTCAACCAAAGGTTCTGCAACGATGTTTTTTTTCTCCAACGGTCATGCTTTCTCTAAGAGGCCAATGCCTTCTCACCCAATGTTGATCTTTGGCTCTAGAGTCCCATAAACATATAAAGCATGGGTATTTGGTGTACCCACCTTGTTGTCCTAGAAGAAAATTCACCATCTTGAGATCGACACACATTACCCATTGGTGATCACGGTAAGAGATCTTCTCTAGCACTGTGTAGCTATTGTATGTTGATTTTCACGCATAGAAACTGAGTGACCAATTGGGATTGACCTGTATATGTTCCCATTATGCAAAAGAACACATTTTAGGCTGCGTTTGGAGCTATCTATACATAACCGCCATTCACTTGGTGTGTATTTTCTTACACCCAGCTTCATTAACAGTCCTTCAACATTCATACAAAAAACAAATTGATTTTCTACTGTGAAGAATGGCAGGAAGTCTGTTTCTCTTTTGCGATAGACTGTGACCTTTGTTCCCGGTAACAGACATTGTTTCTCTGCCAGCCTGGAAGCTAACAACTCAGATGACTTCTTTGGAAGACTTAGATCCCTTATGAGGTCGTTCAGTTCCGCTTGACTAAAACCGGAATGAAACTGATGAAGGTCCTGGGAAATCGCTGTCATTTCCCTCAGAATAGCTTTCAGTTGAATCATCCTCTTCTTCTGGTGACTCTGGAAGACTGGTAAAAATTGGAACAGGTATCTCCTCTGAATGTGGAACAGGGCGTCTTGCGGAGCGTAGATTGGGATATACCCATCTATTCCGGTTTTTGCTATTGATGCCCTTTACATTGACTGAACAAAAATAGCAGTCATCACTATGGTTAATTTGTTCTCGCCAGATCATTGGTTCCCCAAATTTCAAGCATTTCCGTTTCCCATTTGTCCATTGTCGTAGATGCTCTGTGCACGTTTTACATACAATGTGAGGTGCCCAAGGCTTATCTTGATCTCCCAGTTGTACTTTGAAATAGGCCAAATAAGCTCTTCTTACAAAGTCAGTTATAGGTTTTCTTTGTTGAGTGAATGTGTACTCCCCACAGATGAAACAAAACACATCAGGATTATTCACACATTTTCTTCGTGTTGAAGCCATGTCAGTCTAGAAAAAGGATAAACAATTGTCAAATTAGTAAAATTACATATGCAAACGGCAACAACAACATGAATATAACTTGGATTAAATCAATTAGTATTATGCAAACAATCGATTTACAATGGTGGTACATAAGAGCAGTATCATCAATATCTTGCAAACTAGAGCTGCTGCAACAAAATGGATGACATTTTTGGAATCAGCAGTGCCGAAATACCCAGAATCAGGTGAAAAATTTCAGGCACCAAGAAAAAAATATTTTTTTGTTCCCCAGTGTAATAGTTTCCTCAGTGGAAAGCACAAAATGGCTGCTTAATGAAATACAGCTTGCAGCGCGAGCACTAATTCCTATACTTACATCAGATGGCTCTGTTCATTGTGACGTCATTTTCACTGCTAATTAGATCTTATACACAGGTGAAGTAAAACCAAGATTTAAACAGCGTTCAAAGGGGCTTTGGTTTTTGGTTTTTTTAATTGTAAGAACTAAGCTATTGTAAGATCAAGGAAATTCTGACAAGAAAGAGAACCTTTATTAGATAACAGTCCTCTCGTAAAAAACGTTTGATGTTGGAGTAATTATTATTAAAATCTATGTTAGCATTGTGTTCTGTATTTATAGATAATTAGTAAGAAGCGGGTTTCTATGATCTAAAAAATGAGAAAATATTCATGCATTTATGGCCTATGAGATTGCCGAAGGATATTTTAAATTGGAAGCCACAGGGAACAAGGCCAAGAGGAAGACCCAAATATCGATGGGAAGATGACATAATTGAGGATTTGAGAGAGATGGGGATTTTTTATTTGAAATCTACTGCACAAGATAGGAAGAAATGGCGTAAACTAGTTGAGAAGGCTAAGACATTCCACTGGACCGGGCGGGGATTAGGCCCTACTTCAGGGAACCCATGCCAAAGGTCTTTATAAGAAGCCACATATAATGAGAACAGTTAAGTCTCGTATATTGCTATGGGCAGGACATGTGGCACGAGTGGGGAAAGAAAGGCGTGCATGGAAGCTTCTTGTAGGAAAACCAGAGGGGAACAGCCCAGTTGGTAGACCAAGAATAAGGTGGGAGAATAACATTAACTATGATTTGAGGGAAGTAGGTTATACAGGGGATGATTGGAAAACATTGCCTCAGGATAGGGATATATGGAGATCTTATGTCCGCGCGGCCATGAACCTACGGGTTCGATAGTGCCAGTGAGTTAGTTAGTTAGTTACTACAATAAGTTAAAACACATTTGAACAAAAATGTAAAAACGTGAGAAGTGTAACTTTTAAGAGACAATAAATCGCTTAATTTTCATCAGAGGACCTGTATAAATGTTATTTATTTACTCAAAATTATATTCTGTTGTGTTCTGCCCGAGGGCAGATCTTTCACTGCTATCATAACATTTCCATGCTATGCTTTACAGCTTTACTAGGGAATTATAGGTGTGGTAGCTTCCCGTTGCTTTCCACACCTGTGAAGGATGATGATTATGATGATGATGACCGGAGGATTTTCGGGGACCATTAGGCCCTAAGCTTCCTAACATCTGTCTTACAGGTGAGGAAAACCCCCCTAAAAAACAACACCCATGAGCCTGTCCCGATCGGGAATCGAACCCGGGCCCTCTGCGTGACAAGACAAAATTCTACCTCGAGACCACAGTGGTGGACCTACTCAAAATAAAGGTTAGAAAAAATATATGACACGTTCTAGGAAACTGCCCCCTATTAAATTTTGTATCAATTTAAGAAGCTGATGATGGAATACTGTCTTCTGAAAGGCCTACATTTTAAATGTTGACGATATTTTATAAACAGAAGATTATTTTAGATGAGGAGACCGATACAACAGGTACGAACTTTATAATTTTAATATTGTACCAACCCGCTAGTTATGAGCATACCAAAGAAGTTTCATAATCCCCTAGTTTATGTAGTTTTTATCGAGGTTCCTACTGTTTCCTTTTGCAAAATCTTGACTCCGTCACATCTCAAATACTCATTATATCTATCTAGTTTCATTTTATTTGTCCTTATATCGAATGAAGTAGAAGAAATCCAGAATAGACAATGAAAATAATATTATTATGTAAGTTTGTATATAAAACATGCATCCGAAGACAAAAATTAGTTTATATAAAACCATAATAAGACCGACGCTACCTATTTAATGCATTGGCTCTATCGACCTCGCAGGGTCACGGTCGCGTGCACATAAGCTCTCCATACATCCCTACCCAGAGCTAATGTTTCCAATCATCCAATGTATAATTTGCCCTCTGTGGGGTCCGCTTCACGGGCCCCAGCTGTACTCACAACAGCAACAGGGCGCGTCCCCGGGTGGCGGATAGGGGAACGGTCGGTGGTTTGCTTGCATTCCTCCCGGCTAGGTCCAGACCGGACCCGCGGGTCATTTGTGAGGTCGTCAGGACTCGAACAACCTGGCGTACTACATAGCTCGTGCTGCGCCCACTTCAGCAACCAAACGCGTCCCCTCGTTGGCGTAAAGGTCGGTGGATCTGCTAGTCAGTCCTCCCATCCAAGTCCGATGGACTCGCGGACCATAAGTGGGGCAACAAGAGACGAGCGCCCTGTTGTACTAAAGCTCACACTGCCTGGACCCACAGCAGGTGCGTGCGGCCACCGTGGCGAAGTGGTGGGAGATCGGAGATCAGGAGCTCCTTTCTCTTGGTTCTATGAACCCAAGGTCCATCTGTGGGGGCACCATTGGCGGATGAGCACCATGGATGCCTACATTGCTCAGTGGGCTGGACTCACAGCAGCAGCACGACCAGGCCTAGTCTTGCGAACGGGCTGGTTGGGACAATACCGGGCGTAATGCTGGGAATTACCACCAGGTCAGTAAGCTCGAAATTGAGAAAGCGCGGTCTTTTGGGTGTAGGATTTGTGCCGACTCCTGGACCGGGTGATCCAAGGACAATCTGTGAGGTCGTCAGGAGTTGAGCGACCTGACGTACTAATGCTCAGGCTGGACCCACTTCAGCAACAAAACACGACTCCAGGTGGTGCACTGGGGGAATAGTCGGTGGATCTGCTCGACAGTCCTCTAGGCTAAGTCCAAGGGACTCGTGAACCATTAGTGGAGTTCGGCAGGATATGAGCGCCCTGTCGTAGTAGGCCTACTTGCTTACCTGTGAGAGCTTGCGAGCTACTAGCCGGCCCACAACGGCAACAGGACACGTCCCAGCAACTGTGCTGGCTCCCGGCTCAGCCTACGGGCTCGTGGACCAACTGTGGGGGTCTCCAGGAGATGAGTACCTGGATGTACTGTAATCTCACACTGTGGGCCTTGAGGATTCAAGCCCTAGCCGTTCTCGCAACTGCTGCAGGATGCGTCCCTGGAGGTAGAACAGGGAAATGGTCGATGGATCTGCGACAGCAGTCCTCCCGGCTAGGCTCAAGGGGCCCGTGGACCAACTGTGGGGTCATCAGGAATGAGCGACCTGATGTTCTATGTAGCTCAGCAATTTCCCCTGAAGTTGCGGCTTCAACACCTTCTCCCTGAGGTGTTGAACTTGATTGTGACCGCGATGTAGATAAGGGAGGACAAGAATTCTGGGACTTGAGAGTAGGGCCTTCTGGCCGAGGTATCCCAAGGGGTGGTGGAATGGGTCCAGATGTATAATATGCATCCCTCAAATCATGATTAATGTAATTCTCCCGCTTCATTCTTGGTATATCAATTGATTGCTTTCCTTATAGTTTTCCTACTAGAAACCTTCTTTCATTCCCCATTCGTGCCACATGTTCTGCCCCTCACAGTTTGCGAGACTTAAATATTCTTATTATTATATGGTTTCCTATAAAGATCGTGTAGCTCACTGTTACGTAGTCCTCTCTATTCATCTGTATGTTCATCTCTCTTTGGTGTAAATATAAGTTATTCCTAAGAATTGTATTCTCAAATACTCGTAATATTTTCTTCTCCCTTAACGTAAGAGTCCATGTTTCACATTCATGTAACTTGGAGAATAACAGTTTTATATATTTTCAGTTTAACGTTTTTTGAGAGATGCTGAGAAGACAGGAGTCTGTGTAATGCATAATAGCATGCATTTCCAGAATTGAGCCTATGTTTAATTTCTTTGTGCATCTCATTCCTATTTGTAATTATTGTTCCTAAGGCCAAAACTTTCACTTTTGAAGTTGTCGTGTCTTAAGATGATGAGGTATTTGAATTCAGCCACTTCTTCAAAATTTCCCACATTTGCCATTAGTTGTTAATTTTCCATTATGTAATGTACTTCTATGTGTGAACATATATTTAGTGTTGATATTTACTTCCATTCCCAATTATTTAGTGTTACTCAATCGAGTGTGTGTTGGCCCTTACAATCTTCTAGCCATCGCCTAATAGATATTATTATATGGAAGTAAAAACTGGCTCAACTCTCAGCTCATCCGTAAGACCTCCTTTTCAATCCTTGTAACGTATAAAATTATTAGGCATATCTCACTAGCACTATCGATTCCGTGGGGTTCACAGTCGCGCGATAATTGCTAACCACAATTTACCATATGAAGGCGTCTGTAAAGCTTCAAAGGAAATAATATATGTTGATAAAGTTGCTTTTGAAACATAGCGCATGCAGCGCTATCTGTTTGCACAAGTGAAACTTCTCAGGAACTACTTAATAACCCTGAGATTAAACAGAAAGCGAAGGTGCTCTCTTTACATAGACCCAACAACTAACTTTATAATACCTTGTCTCAGTGGTTATTATATTGTAAATCCAACATCCCTCAACTTACACAATCTCTAAGATATAAGTTCATACAACCTAAGTATAGAGAAAGCAAACAATTTATAAAATACACCCGGCGTGCGCTGCTACGCCTAAATAAATAAAATATTAAAGTCAATACTAATCAAATTCATTGTTAAAACCGTTGAGGTGGAGAGTCATAAAATAAAATGAGTTAAATATACATTCGTAGGTAAGATCCGTCGTCCTCAACTTATAAAATATGTATTATTTATGCCTATAGGCTTTTCAGAACATCCGTTCCATCTTCAGCAGCTCCTTCTTCGCTACAACATACAGTATGATGGTTGATGCTGCAGGTCCTAATGTGGTGTTGTCGTCACAACAATTTCGTTGTGAAACGTTGAAAATTGCGACTGCTGCGCTGCAGCGATTTTTAAATTTTCCTTTCAGGTGAACTCTTACATCTAATGGTTTTGGAATATAACAGATAACATAAAAACCTTCTCCGTGAAAAAGGTAAACCTACATATGTGTGCCAATTTTCATGGTGATTGGTTAAACGGTGTAGAAGTCTAAATCTTGTACGTTATTTTATCATTTATTTATTTATTTATTTAGCCTGGAGGAGTTAAGGCCATGTGGCCTTCTCTTTCACTCACCAGGACAAACATATGTTACACATAAATAAAAAAATTACAATAATAGTCATACTAAACAATTAATTATCATAAGTAATGCCACGAGTGATTTCCAAATTATCGATAAATTCACGACTCACGAAGTGAGGAGTGAATTTATCTAGAGAATTTGGAAATCAAGAGTGGCATTTGTTAGGACTATTTAACGAATAAAATTAAGCTGTTTACTCACAAATCATTATTTAACTATAGTTATTTTAAAATATTAATATATTTAATGTAAACGGCGATGTTTGAAAAAAAATGAGAAACGATAGGTACGCTTCATCTGCTTCTTTTGTTTATCACTAAAACTAGATCATACTATTTATTGCCAAAGGAACGCAATATTGTAAGAATGTTCTCTAGTGGAGAAAAAATGAAACACATCAAACTGTATATTAATTCATTTCTGATGTCGTATGATGCAAATATGACAATTATATTTTTCTGGATTGTTACCTGGGAAAAAATACATTTAAGAAAGTGCAAACAGTGGTTTCTTTTTTTTTTTTTGGTGGTATAATCAATTGCTACAAATGTTTTATATTAACTCCCGCATGCGGCATGTGTTGACATTCATGCACTATATATACAATCTGGTAGCAGTATTTCTCACAGGCTCAGTCACTGCAAAATAATGGTCAGACCTGTTCGGAATATTAAAAAGGAGGAGCTTTCTTTAATATGGTAATTATAACACCGATAAATATTTCGTGAAACACGACTCTGATTGGTTGTAAAACAGAAATCATTGAAACGTGATTGGTCATTGACTCCCATTTGGGGCATGAGTTAAATAGTCTGTGAAATTGAATTGTAATGAAAAGAATGTCCAATAATACAATAAAATTAAATACAATTAACATTAAATTAATGATAGAATGAATACAGAAAGGAATAACAGTTCGAATCTACTATACATAAAAAGAAAAGTAAGAAAAAATACAAAGAAAGTAATAAACTATAATGAATTAATCTATCGCTTATTATACAAGTCATTAGGTAAATATATTAAGAAATATTAAAACTATCTTTATTAAATAATGAACACATTATTAAATTTTAAAAAGTAATATTAGTGAGTTGTTTCTGTTAGTAATTATATTTTCAATTTGTTTCTGAAAGATGATAAAGTTTGGCAGTCTCTGACATAGGGTGGAAGGGAACTCCATGTTCTAGCAAGAGAAATTGTGAAAGATTTCGAATAATAGGTAGCGTGATGAGGAGGGATATAAAGGACAATGTGCTCAAGGGATCGGGTATCTAATTTATGTGTATCAGAGAGTCTAGTGAAGCGGTGTGATAAATAATAAGGTAATGATGTGTGTAATATTTTATAGAGAAGGCATAGGGAATGGATGGTTCTACGATCTTGTAGACGAAGCCATGATAATTGTTCCAGGGATGGTGTAACGTGATTAAATCTGCGTATACCACAAATAAAACGTATGCAAGAATTATGAACACGTTGAAGTCTTTGGGTAAGAACAGTATTTAGGCCAGTAAAAGAGTATCACAATAATCAAAATGGGGCATTGCAAGTGTTTCTACTAACATTTGTCTTAGAGCAAACGGTAAACAATTTCTTATACGGTTTAATGAGTGTATTATTGAGTAGATAGTTTTGCAAATGTTATTTGTTTATTCCAAATTAAATTTTTATCCATAAATACTCCTAGATTTTTTACTGTCTCACTATAATATCATAACCATATCGAAAAAAATCTAATAAATAAAAGACAGAAAATGAGAAAAAAAAATGGATGATATAAACAGAAGAATATAAAATACTTTGCATTGCAATTGTCACATTGAGCTGCCACCGTTAATTTGGCTTAACGCCACTGAACATTTTCACCATGGAATGTGGCTTGTACCACAAAACCACATAACGCGTTGTTCACCGCAAACTCGACAGTCAGTGTCCAGATTTAATCTGCCAAATGGAAAACTAGAATTTCACATTGGTTTCTTCTCCACATCACAGATGGCTTACAATCCCATCCTCCGTCTTCTGATACGAAATAAGCCTTGTGTGGGTCGCTAAGGTATCAGAATAAGTTCCTGAGTGAACAACAATCTCGAATCAATAGTCGCAAGAATTCCAATTCTGGTATCAAGAAAACAAATACATCTCCAGAGATAGCTAGCTCAGAGAGTGTCATTTTCGGAAGGTACAGCATTCAAATCCCACTGAATTCAAAAACTGACTGGGAACCTTATCGGTCGTAAGAGAATTCCCTTCCGCCTTATGTCAAAGACTGTCAAACTAAACATCGTTCAAAACAAACTGAAAATGTTAAATAAGAGATTAACTTATACGCCTCATTAATACTACTATTATTTTAACAATTAATCTTCTTCACTTTACGGGCTAGACAAATTGCCTGTTCTGCCTCCCAATTGCTCTGTTCATCTATTAACTGGCCTTCCTAAATTCCTTGAACCTCTTAGCTTATAATTAAATGCTGTTTTTTGATAATTTGTTACATTCATTCTTTCTATATGTCTAAACCACTTATATCTATATTCTTTTATTTTATCATTTAATGAATATATATTTAACTCTGTTCTTATATATTCATTCTTTATCCGATCCCATCTTGTGCAGCCTTTCGTTTTTCTAAGAAAGTTCATCCCTAAGCTTTGTGTTCTACTTTGTAATTTTTTTGTCGTTACTCAAGTTTCACTCCCATAAAGTAATGCAAAAACTGCCAATGTTTTATAAAACTTCAATCTAGTATCTCGTCTTGTTTTGTTCTTTAAAGTTTTATGTACAGTTCGGCATATCATTTGAAATTTCGACAGTTTTAAAAGCAATTAATAATACTCTAATTTAATTTATTTTATTCCAAAAAAACTAAATATATGTTCACACATAGAAATACATTATATAATGTAAATGGAACAGCTAATGAAAATTGAGAAAAAGTTTGAAGAGGTGGCTGAATTCGAATACGTAGGAACAATAAAGGTAATTACAAACAGGGATGAGATGCACAAAGAAATTAAAGATAGGCTCAATCTTGGAAAAGCGTGCTATTATGCATTACAGGGACTCTTGTCCCAACTTCTCCCAAAAAACGTTAAACTGAAAATATATAAAATTGTTGTTCTAGCATTTATATGGATGCGAAACAATTGCTCTTATTTTAAGTGAGGAGAAACTATTTCGAGTGTTTGTAAGGAAAAATTTTGGACCAAAGAGAGATGAGCAGACAGGCGAATGGAGAAGACTACATAACAGTGAACTAGATTATCTTTATGGGAAACGAGATATAATTAGAACGATTTATATTATTATTTGCTTCTGTATTTAATTACTGTCTTCAGTTTGGTATTAATCTATTATATATCATTTTGTTGGGGCACGCCGTAGTGTAGTGGTTAAGGTACTGCGCTACAAGCCTGAAGGTTCAAGTCCCGGTGGGGTCAGGATTTTTAAACTGACCCAAACCTTCTGGCGGCACTATGGCCCTGGGGTCGACTCAGCCTCTAACGGAAATGAGTACCAGACGCTTGTTCTGGGGTAAAGGCGGCCGTCACGCAGGTCTGACAACCCGGCTGACATCAAGTGCCGATTGTCCAGAAAAAGTGGGAGCCTTAACCTCCTACTACCCGAAGGGCCTCCTGAGGCCTGTAGTGGCATTACTTTACTTTATATCATTTTGTTTATATTGTTTTGTGGAAAGCAACGGGAAGCTACCACACCTACAATTCCCTAGTAAAGACGCAAGCATAGCATGAAAATGCTATGATTGCAGTGAAGGACCTGCCGTCGGACAGAATTACTATCGATGGATATTATTTTGTTTATATCAATATTCAATGCATTTATTCTTTGTGTGTTATGATGAGTTTTATATTTTGAAATTTATTCTAAATTTATTTTACTTTATAATATTATGTAAAGTACACTACTCAAACAAATAGAGGAGCACATGTTTAAACCAAAACACGAGAATGAATGTTGAAACAATTTAATGTTTGATCTTTTGTAATTATAAATTGAAGATTTATGTAAAATTAGAATAGACATTCAAACAATATTTTCTTGTACAGTATTAGCAATACGAACAAGTTATCATTTGTAACAGAAAACGAAGTGGAAATTTGAGATTTACAATCTTTGGAATCAATGTTTCCATGGTTATTTCAACACTAAGTACTTAGTATGTCCTCCGTGAGCCCGACTGACCGCATTACACCTACGAGGCATGCATCACAGAAGTCTTCTTACAGAAACTTGTGAGATTCTTTCCCATTCCTCGGTGAGTCCATGTGAATGATGATGATGATGATGATGATGATAATAAAGATGATGATGGCCGGATGATTTTCGGGAACCGTTCCTGACATTTGTATTACAGGTGAGGAAGAACCCCAAAAAAAAACTCACCCAGGAGCATGTCCAGATCGGGAATCGAACCCAGACCCGCTGCGTGACAAGGCAGCATGCTACCTCGAGACCACAGCGCTGGATTAATTAGATACATTAGGACATAATAATATAAACCGAAATGGGTTACTACAGTAAAACCTGTCTATGAAGGAACATGACGGTTCCTTAAATATATTTCCGTCTTGGCAGTTTTCCTTCTTATAAAGGATTCCCAAATTACAAGCTTGGATTTTCTCATGCAGTGTAAGGATTTTACATGCACGCTTTAAAGACATAACGTACTGAACTGAAATACAGACAAAGTAGTGTATGTAGCACAGCACAGTTTGCACGGCAATACAAAACCAACTTTATTACACAAAAACGAGAAGGAACTCAACTACAGAAGGACTGAAGAGTTTCCCCAACTCCCTCGCAGGTTACATAAGCAGGCAAGGAAAAGTGAGGGATTCCCCGCTGTCACACATAAGCAAGGGTACACCCACAATACAATGGCAACACAAGAAGGTAAAACTATATACCTATGCAGTAGCGTCATATGCAGAATTTTCACGTGTGATCATTAATACTGTAATTAGAACATGCTTAAGATTAAATTTTCCGTCTTACTGAGGTAAAAATGAACTATTGGTACTTAAAAACCATTCCTTTTCCGCGTTATGAAGGTTTTCGGTTCATACAGAACGATTTTACAATAAAATCGTACCGTTCTGGAGATTTTTTTCCGTCTCTACAGGTTTCCTTCTTATAAAGTTTTCGGCTAAGACAGGTTTCACTGTACTTATTATTTACAATATTTAAATAATTAATTTAATTTTTTTAATCTATCTGTGTTTAGTTTGCTTAGCTCTGAATTGGATTGAATTATTTCAAATTGAATTTTTCTTTGTATTTATCGAAATTTTTATTGTCATTCTTATAAATTTTCTCTCTCCTGTTTTTCACATCATAATTTATCAACTGGTTTTATGAATAGCTTCACTTAGAGACTCCACACGTTGTATCTAGTATCTAAATATAAACAGTACATTACACACACAGTAATTAAAACTAATGATTTAGTTTGTGAAGGTGCACAAACCAAATTAATGAAATATAATTTCTACTTTGGACGCATTTCTTCATTAAACCGACTTAAAAGTAATTAAAAACTCTATGAAATGGAATATACATATATTTTTTTTAAATTCCCACCAAGCCCAATTAGTCAGTGAGTTAGACGTTACGTAATAATTACGGTAAAAGCATCATCGCTTTGAAAAATGGCTTCCATTAACAAAAGAAGTACGACTCCCTTGAGGATTGTACAAGAAAACGAAATATCACGTCTGTTTGCAAGCAAGCAAGCACTTAAAATTGTATCAATCTTCTAACCCACCCACCACCCCATGTAATGCACAATCCTGATTTTAACCAACCTCTCACTCCACTCTCCGTAAGAAATCTTTTCAAATTGCTCTTTCAATTCCCAACTTGCATTCTTCTTTAAATTATTGACAGAAATATTAAAATCATGTTACAAAAAAATTACGAACATTCATAAGGCTCATTTTAAAGTTAGCTCCACTCGACGTCAAACTGGTCTCCCATTTTATGTACAGCCTTTGAAAAAAAAATGGCGCAACTCTTGATGGTGAAAAGTTAAAAGTTTTAAAGAGCGATTCACACTAGTAAGTTGTTACATGTGCTGTCTGCTTTGATGTACAATCCGGCGGCATAAGGGGTCAATCATAGATTTATACCAATCGTTATTGAAAAAGAATTTCAACAAATACATTTATTAATTGAATTTCTAAGTTAAGAGAGTTATCAGATGACTGAAAGCAAGTAATGGTCTCTTAAACCAATCAATTGTAAATTAGCGCTTACTTCTGATGCATTTTTGTATCGTTCGTTTCAGTAGAGAACTGGATAAGATGCTTTCTTGCGACGACGCAGGCCCAGGTTCGATCCTGGTCAGGATTTTTTTTAATAACGAAATTATTTTTTATAATGCCTACACGTTACCAGGCTACGTTATATAAATAAATTTTATATAATATAGGGAAATTAATTAATTAAAGGAAGCAGCTCATATATATATATATATATATATATATATATATATATATAGTCCACCGCTGTGGTCTCGAGGTAGCGTGCTGCCTTCTCACGCAGCAGGCCCGGGTTCGATCCCCGGTCGGGGCAGTTTTTCTGGGTGAGGTTTTTATCGGGGTTTTTCCTCACCTGTAAGACAAATGTCAGGAAAACTTTAAGGCCCAAACGGTCCCCGAAATCATATGGCTATCATCATCATCAACACCCTTATCATTATCATCATCGTCCTTCACAGGTGTGGAAAGCAACGGGAAGCTACCACACCTACACAATTCCCTAGTAAAGCTGCAAGCATAGCATGAAAATGCTATGATTGCAGTGAAGGACCTGCCTTCGGGCAGAATTACTATGGATGGATGGATGGATATATATATATACGTCATATTGCAGATTTTTGCGGATATAAGTATGAATATGAAAGTTTTCTTGGGTTTTCCGCGTCTTGGATTCAAGTTCGGCCTCTGGCCACTGATTCCGACGTTTCGGCATGATCCCAGATGGCATTATCAAGGAATGATAAGTTCGAGTCACAGGTTTAGGTCTTATATAATAAAATACATAGAGTTTTCGCTGTGGTCCGTTTCCGAAGACGTACATCCATCCAAGGTTTAGTTCTTATGTTGTTAAATACCTTCAGTTTTCAGTGTGGCCCGTTTCGGACGCCGTACACCTATCCAAGTGTCGACCACACTCCATGTTGCCCAACCGTGGTTTTCTTCATATCATCTACGCTGTTCTGGGGATGACATGGTGGGCAGCGAGAGCAGTTTTCCATGTAGATGTAATCTTTGGGCATCATCTCGGGTGGCCTTTTCTCAATTTCTATTGCTTCTTTGTAGATTCTTGATTTTTCATTATCTATTTTAGCCAACGTTCTAGATCCTGTGAGGTCGATCTTGTGACCCCTCTGTTTCATATGTTGCACCAGAGTTGATGTAGGTTCTTGACGATTTATTGCAGCCTTATGTTCTTGTATTCGGCAGGAATTTCGTCTATTGGTACGTCCTACATATGTTTGTTCGCATGAGGTGCAAGGGATCTCGTAGGTGCCTTGTGATTCTATGGGTATTTTATCTTTAGCACACCTGAGTAAGTTGGAGATGGCGTTTTCCGAGTGAAATATAGTTTTAATCTGATGTTTCTGTAGTACTCGGCTTATTTTATCCGTAGTTCCTTGCACATACGGTAAGAAGGCAGTGCCTAAGGTCTGCTCTTTCTTCTCCGATGTGCTTGGTGCGTTTCTTGCTCGTTTAAACACTCTTTTCACTGCATGTTCGGGGTAGCCATTTGCTAGAAGTGCCAATTTCAGTTGTTTTTCCTCTTCATGAAGATGATCTTGATCTGTAAGTCGTAGTGATCGGATGACGAGAGTGTTGATTATTGAAGTTATTTGTGCCAGGTGATGGTGTGATGCGGCGTTCGGATATCAGCATGAGTAGATTTCCGGTATACTGTGTGTGCAAGTCTTCCTTCAGGTATTCTCATCACAAGTACATCTAGAAATGGTAGTCGCTGTTCTTGTTCAGCTTCCATAGTTGTGACTTGAACTTATCATTCCTTGATTATGGCATGTGGGATCATGCCGAAACGTCGGAATCAGTGGCCAGAGGCCGAACTTGAATCCAAGACGCGGAAAACCCAAGAAAACTTTCATATTTATATATATATATATATATATATAATGAATAACTTTGTTTAAAAAACACAAGGAATAACAAGATTGTTTAATTCCACTCCTAATGTAAAATGCGTCTGATTAATTTAAATTGAGACAAGTTAATATGTAATGTCATTATACAAGGAGGTTCTGGAGTATTGCATCGCTTCATACAGATATTTTCTAGCAGAGTTGTGATCTAGTGGAGTGGCTTCTATTTCCCATGCAGGAGGTCGCAGTCATACAATTAAATACGTACTAATAATAAATATATGTACTATAATCACATAAATAAGTGAATATACATATTAATTAATTATTTAATAATATAATTTAAGTTTTCGATCCCGCTGTCATGCTTCTTTTTTTTCCTCTCTCGTCATTATCTCAATTAATTTTCTTGATTTTGTTTTTTTTTTTTTTTTGCTTTATTTTATTCACAGCATTTACCGCTCTATTTATATACGCGAAATTATTTTCCATTGCACGACACACAACGAAATAGAACGGATTTTAGTATCTCAAATAGTTGTATACTTTATGACCACGTGTCTCCTTCATTTCAGGCCTTATCATGGCTACGCCTAAATGACAGAAGAACTTTACATTCACATACCTTACTATTCCAAATTCTGCACACATATTTACCAACTTATTTAACAACACGTTTTCAACATTTATCGGCTCATCACAATTTAGGAACAAGATCACAAGACTCTTCTTTACTTTTGATACCACAACACAGGACCTGTCTGTACTCTGAATCTTACACAATATCTATGGCTAGAGCATGGAACTCACTTCCCAGTCATGTCAGGGACTGTCAATCGCTATCATTATTTAAATCCAAATTAACTGATATCTTAAGTTCGACACAATGAAAACATTAACTACATAACAACTATATAGAGCACTCTATTAATAATCATGTAGGAAGCTACTTACTTTATTTTATATCATTTTAATTTTATTATATTCTATGTTTTTGTTAGCATTAGCTAGTATTAGATCCATCATCATTGTATTTTGTTTAGTCTGTATTTTAATACCTTAAAATTGTAATATGTACGTAATTTTTGTATAATTTTACTATTCGCTGGTTGAGTGGAAGAGAAGGCCTTATGGCCTTAACTCTGCCAGCTAAAATAAATTATTATTATTATTATTATTATTATTATTATTATTATTATTATTATTATTATTATTATTATTATTATTATTATTATTATTATTATTATACTTGTGAACCAAACAACCGATCTCTGGTCATGCGCAGTGGCTTCGTTCTGGGACTTCAAAATTACCTGTGCGCCAACAATTATTTCAAAGGCTGTACAATGTTAATAATGTGATACCATCTGAGAGAAATGCTATGGGACTTGGCTCCATTCGTGTCCAACTCGAGGTCGGGTCGAGGTTTGAGATGAGATGAATCCCTTATATTTATAGAGGTCTGTGAACGACCAATCCTGACGCACCGTCAATGAAATGAAACGAAATGAATGAGATGAGATGAGTATGGAGAAATGGTGGAATGAAATTTGTTTCGGGGGAAAACGTAAGAAACTCCGAGAAAACCAGCCCAAGCTCCGTTTCGTCTACTACGAAACCCACATGGAGTGACCGAGACTCGATCTCGTGGCCCCAGCGGTGAGAGGCGAGCGTCTAACCGCTTTCGCCACGGAATCCCCATCTTTAGAGTAAATCAAACATAATGAGAACAGTTAGGTCTCGTAGACTGCGATGGGCAGGACATGTAGCACGAATGGGGAATGAAAGCGAAGTAAAAGGGGCAGTTGGTAGATCAAAAATGAGGTGGGAGAATAACATTCACCATGATTTGAGGGAAGTAGATTATACAGGAGATGATTGGATAAAACATTACTTCAGGATAGGGATGTGTGGAGAGCTTTTTGTCCGCGTGGCCATGAACTGACGGGTTCGATAGTGCAGTGAGTTAGTTATTCGTCTCATAGAAAATATTTTATCATCATCCGGTATCATGACAGCTGCCGCCGTCTTCCGGAAACCAAACGCCATTCCTCTCTGTCCATCCATTGATCTTCCTCCAATCCTCTGATATTCATAGCTGCTTGTTCCCCTTCTATCCGAGTTTTCTTCGGTCTTCCTCTCTTCATCCTTTCTATTCGGATCCATTCCATAACAATTTTTGACAATCTTTGCTCTGGCATTCTTTTGACATGGCCATACCACTGTAATATTTTCTTTTGCATAATTTCAATGCCTGGCTCCTCTTGTATACCCATAATTTCCCTTATTTCTTTATTTCGTATTCTATCCATTTTAAAAAACTAACTAACTCACTGGCATTATCGAACCCGCAGGTTCATGGCCGTGCGGACATAAGCTCTCCATATATCCCTATCCTGAGCCAATGTTTTCCAATCATCCCATGTATAATCTACCTCCTCAAATCATAGTTAATGTTATTCTCCCACCTCATTCTTGGTCTACCAACTGGGCGTTTTCCCTCTGGTTTTCCTACAAGAAGCTTCCATGCACGATTTCATTCCCCCATTCGTGCCACATGTCCTGCCCATCGTAGTCTACGAGACTTAACTGTTCTCATTATATCTGGCTTCCTATAAAGACCATGTAATTCACTGTTTAGCAGTCTTCTCCATTCACCTGTCTGTTTATCTCTCTTTGGCCCAAAAATTTTCTTAAGAACTTTATTCTCAAATACTAGTAATCTCATTTTCTCCCTTAAAGTAAGAATCCATGTTTCGCATCCATATAACATAACTGACAGAGTAATAGTATTCTATCCATTTTAGATTTTATATTTATTTTTTTCCTAATAATAAAGTCTACATTTGATAATGATGACGAAAACTAATTCCGAAACAATTATTAGTCCATATGCAGTGGAAGCTTTGCAAACCACTATTTTAAACACATTCCCATATGTGGGACAAACAAGGTGTTACGTCAAGCAGAAACTTGGTGAAATTGCGAATCCGTTCGCAAAAATAATTGTAACTCCTGCAGGTGAGATAGTGTTTTTTATTACACTACTCCACATTCCAGCCCACAGATGGTGTTATGTCCCACAATTTATCCCGCCTGTTGCCAAGCAACCAATTTTTTCCCCCTAACAAATTCTCTTCTATGTTACGTTTATATACTTTCATAATGTTCTTGATCATTATTCCAAAACATATTCAGGATGAAAGAACCAAGATAAAGGGATTTTAAAATAAATTACACAAATCATTTCAAACACCAGAGATTGTCTGAAAATAAGTTCCCTAATTTGAAATGCCAAAGATACTAGGACTGGAGGTAAATATCAATAAAACTAAATATATGGTCACACGTAGAAATACATTATATAATGGAAATGGACAGAAGCTAATGAAAAATGAGGGAAATTTTGAGGAAGTGGCTGAATTCAAATACCTAGGAACAATAATCACAAATAGGAATGAGATGCACAAAGAAATTAAACATAGGCTCAATTCTGGAAATGCGTCCTATTATGCATTGCACAGTCTCTTGGTGTCCCAACTCCTTTCAAAAAACGTTAAACTGAAAATATATAAAACTATTATTCTACAAGTTATAGTATCATCATCATCATAGTACATTCACGAATTTACGCCATTTGTTGACCTGTTTCGGCCTCAAGAGAAACACCATCCAAAAGTCTTTTGAGTGGACGTCCTGGTCTTCTTCTTCCTGCAGGTTGATATCTTAACATTTGTTTGGGTATTCTGTGATCTTCTATTCGATGAACATGTTGTATCAATCTTGACTTATAATCAGAAATTTTGTTTTCTAAAGGTTCCATATGTAATTCTTCTAAGATGTCTTCATTTTTTTTGTGATCTAGTAGTGTGTATCCTGCAGTCCTCCGAAGATATCTCATTTCAGCAGATCTAAGTCTCTGTATATCCTTCTGTTTCAACGTCCATACTTCGCTACCATACAAAAGAGTTGGAAGAGCCAGTGTTTTATACACTTTTAATCTTGAATGCTTTTGGAATAACTGTGGCTTGAAGATAGAATTTATTAACCAGTTATATTATATGGGTGCGAAACATGGACTCTTACTTTAAAGGAGGAAAGGAGATTACAGGTATTTGAAAATAAAGTGCTTAGGAAATGTTTTGGACCAAAGAGAGATGAACAGACAGGTGAATGGAGAAGACTACATAACAATGAACTACATGGTCTTTATAGGAAGCCAGATATAATAAGAACAGTCAAGTCTCGTAGACTACGATGGGCAGGACATGTTGCACGTATGGGGAATGAAAGACTTGCATGGAAGCTTGTTGTAGGAAAGCCAGAGGGAAAACGCCCAGTTGGTAGACCAAGAATGAGGTGGGAGAATAACATTAACTATGATTTGAGGGAAGTAGATTATACAGGGAATGATTTGAAAGGATTAGCTCGGGATAGGGATGTATGGAGAGCTTATGTCCGCGCGGCCATGAACCTACGGGTTCGATAGTGCCAGTGAATAAGAGTAAGAGTAAGTAAGCAAAGATATTTCATTGAGTAGATAAAATATGTGATAGAGACATTAACCCTCTACTTGTCTTTCTTCTTCTTCTTTTTCACTTCACGGGCTAGGCAAAATGCCTGTTCTGTCCATCTCTTCACTGGCCTTCCTACATTTCTTGAACATCTTGGCTTATAGTTAAATGCTGCTTTTGGTAAACTTGTTACGTTGATTCTTTCTACATGTCTAAACCATTTTTCTCTATATTCTTTGATTTAATCACTTAATGGATATATATTTAACTCTGTTCTTATATCTTCATTCTTTATCCGATCAATTCTTGTGCAGCCATTTTTTTCCTACTTCATCATCATCTTCAACAATCATGGATTAAGCCCATGTGGCTTGTTCCGGTCTCATAGATTCTCATTCAAAAGTTGGATCCATCTCTTCTTCGGTCTACCCACATTCCTGCGTCCTTTTGGTTTGTATTTAAATATAATTTTGGGAATGCGATCATCTTCCATTCTTTGAACATGTTCTTTCCATTTTTTTTCTAGATTCTTTTATACTATCTAAGAGTTTAAAGATATTTAGCTCATTTCTAATATCTTCACTTCTTCTCTTTTCTATAAATATTAATTAATACTAGGGCTTAATAATAATACTTTCATCCAATGCCACCAAGTTGTATTTTATTTATTTCTGGATTTCACCCCAGATATTGGCGCAATTGTAACTCTTTTCTTAGATTGGGGCACCTGGAAGGCAGAGTTACGTTACCCAGATGATATGAAATGGCAATGAAGAACCTAAATTCCAGACCATGGACAACTACAGGAACAATTCCCTTTAAGGAAAAATTTATATGGTCTGAACAGGAATCGTAACCGGGACCTCATGAACTGTAGACAAACTCTGATCACTAGTCCATGAGACTGTCCATCCATCCATAAATCCATAGTAATTCCAACCGAGGACAGGTCTTTCATTGCAATCACAGTATTTTCATGCTATGTTTTGCAGCTTTACTAGGGGATAAGTGTTTCACACACCGGTGAAGGATGGTGATGATAATGATAAGGATGATAATAAGCAGATGATTTTCGGGGACCATTGGGCCCAACGCTTCCTAACAATTGTCTTACAGGTGAGTAAAAACTCTGAAAAACCTCACCCAAGAGCCTATCCCGACCGGGAATCGAACCCGGGCCCGCTGCGTGATAAGGCAGCACGCTACCTCGAGACCACAGCGCTGGACTGTCATAACAATTATTATTATTAACAGTATTATTGTTATTGTTATTATTACATATTTATTTATTTAACCCGCAGGTTCATGGCTATAAGCTCTCCATTCATTCCCATCCTGAGCTAATGTTTTCCAATCATCCCGTGTATAATCTACTTTCCTCAAATCATGGTCAACGTTATTCTCCCACCTCATTCGTAGTCAACCAAGTGCGCTTTATCCCTCAGGTTTTCTTATATGAAGCTTCCAAAGACCTTCCTTCTTTCCTCATTCTTACCACATGTCCTGTCCATCTCAGTCTACGAGACTTGACTGTTTTCATTATATCTGGTTTCCTAAAAAGGTAACGTAGCTTACTGTTTCGAATATAAAATATCCAGCACATATTGTACGTAAATTTTCAGTCCATAATTTCTATTTTAAACTATAAGCTTTTCACATACATCACAATCTGGACTTAATTCTTCCAAAATTCAATTTTTATCTTCACTTCTACGCATGCAAGGTGACGTCATTTCTGAGTAATGAAAAACAAATTGGCTCTGCAAATATGAAAGCACGGTTACCTTATAAACCTTGTTCCAATTTTAAACATGGTCACGTGATATTATTGGTAATCTTCACTCCTAATACCTTTTTACCCGATTCAGCATTTTTTCCCTGCTCGCACAATCACCGGAATAGAACCAATATTCCAAAAAAGAAAAAAAAAGCAACATCGAGGCTGATAGCGAGGTGTTAATTATTGGAATGTGTAGTCAAGGCAACGCAAACTCACTCTTTCTCACTCACTCTCGTTATTATATTACGAAAACAAAACAAAAGCTGATGTATATATTTGTTAATGGTGACAGGACTTGAATTTAGATAAACCGTACACTGCTACAATAGTTAGTGGGCGGTGAAAATTAATTTTAATGCAACCACACATTAATTCATAAATTATAGTATCAACGACAGCAAGTACACCAGTATAAATTTTGTTATACGAAACTTTTGGGAATAATTATGGATAACATTGAAGGTATAGGCAAAGAGAACATAAAACATAGAATTGAATTGAGTAGCAAAATAATATCATCGTTAAATTCCATATGGTGGGATAAGCATATTTGGAAAGACACAAAAACATATATTGGTAAAACATTGGTGGAATCTGTTGCAATGTACGGAAGTGAGGTATGGACAATCAATAAGTACTACAAGAATAGACTAATAGCTCTAGAAATGGATTATTTACGAAGAAGTGCCAGAAAGTCTAGATTAGAACATGTCACAAATAAGGAAATTACAAACATAATGGAAGCAGAAGAAAGCATAATTGAAAGAATTGAGGAGAAGGAATTAAAGTGGTTAGGACATGTTTTAAGAATGGAAGATGAGCGATGGCCGAAGCAACTATATGAATGGCTTCCGAACAGAAAGAAGAAAAGAGGGAGACCAAGGTTAACATGGAACGAAAACATGAAGACAGTAATGCAAGCTAGAGGACTAAGCATCGAAGATGCCCAAGACCGTAGGCTTTGGAGGTTTGGCACGGGAAGACGGCAGCAGCTGTAAAAACCCGACGATAGATAGATACGAAACTTTCCACGTTAGAGGATTGCCACAAGGACAAAGTGATATAGACAATTAATTTTCGAAATTGATTATATATTTTGTAAATATATTTAAAAATTTTCAAATTTTAATTCTATAAAGTAGAAATTTTGTAAAGATAGTTTCTTAAATCGGCCGCGGTGGATCCGTGGTTATGCTCCTTGCCTCTGGTTCCGAGGGTCGCGGGTTCAAACCCGGCCGGGGTCGATGGATTGTTTTAGGATGGAAAAATCTAAGGAGCAAGTCCTCCGGGAGGGACTTTAAGCCGTAGGACCCGAGTCCGAAGATTTTCAGGCTCGTGAAAAATCCTTAAGCCTGAATGAAAAGGCCTCTAAGCAAATTACCGAATTTTCCCGTCCTAGTACTACCTTGGTTTCCTAGATGTCAGTATGAGGCGGAACGCTGACCACGGACCACTCAAATGACATCTGTACGAAAACAAGTGTAACTAAATTAGTATGGTTCAAATTCTTCCCTGTAGGGCGAGAGCGCTTAAATCTCTGTTAAGGGAAAACATGGGCTTACAACACAAAAAAAAATGTTGTACACAGTATTGACACCCTAATAAGCAAGTGATGGTGCTTGGGTGCAGTTCAGTTACGGAATTAATACATATAGAATATATACATTACAATGTTTTAGTTGAAGGGAGAGGGAAAACAAAATATATAAATTTAGGAGCCAATTTCAAGACCTAAAATAAATTCTGGCACATAAATAATTGTATATAGGCTATATATATAGAAAGAGAGAGAAAGAGTGAGAGAGAGAGAAAGAGAGAGAGAGGGAAACATTGGGTAATTTGGACCCCTGTTTTGAAATTTGTTGCTTCTCTTCTTTTAATTAAGGGATTTGAATTTTGTTTAATTACAGTGATTATTATTAGTGTGTTGTAACTATGATTAGCATTGTCTTCTTCTTCTTCCTTTCATGTGATAGACCTAGTGGTCTGTTACGGTCTCAACCCAACGTTTGAAGGGTCTGCCCAAAGATCTCTTGCCTGGTGGCTGGTAATTTAAGATCTGACGTGGTATTCTTGTTCTGCTCATTCTTCGTACGTGAGATTTCCAGTTGTTTCTGTATTTTTGTACATATTCCATGACTGATTCTGTGTGTAATTCTTTGAGAATCTCAGAATTCCTTTTATGGCCTGTCCTTGGATAGCCGCAGTACGTCTCATAAATTTCATTTCTGCCGCAGTTAGTATTTGTTCATCTACACTGCGAATTGTCCAGGCCTCACTGCCGTAACATAATATGGGTCTGGCCAGTGTTTTATAAATTCTAGTTCGTGTGTGTTGCTGTACTGTGTTTGGCTTGAAAATATTACTTATAATTCCTGTTACTCTGTTAAATGTCATTTTATTTAAAGTAGTTAATAGCTGGCGGGCGCTGCTAAATAAATGAAAATTAATGTGCTCTTTTGTTTAGTTGAATAAGTGAAAGGAAAAAATTATAAATTTATATTTTTAGATACCCCGTGCTGATTACCCAGCGTTGCCCGGGAATCTACTTATCCCGATCTTCTTGACGTAAATGAGCTGAAATATTAAAATTAATTTGATTTATGTTTAGTTTGATAAGTGAGAGGAAAAATGTATATCGTAATTATTTTTAGATACCCCGTGCTGTTTACCTGGCGTTGTCCGGGAATCTACTCATCCCGTTCTTCTTGGCATAAATGAGCTGCAAGACAAAAATAAATAATAGTTTTATAAAACTAAAACAACACGCTTTATTAGAAAACCGAACTAAAACATGAAAAATAATTTTAATTTCCAACACGCTTGGGATAAAATTAAAGTGGTCAACAAAAAAATTATCTCCAACACATCTAGAATAAAACTAGAGTTATCTACAAAAAAATAATTTTACCATGTTTGACAAAGTTTTTAAACACAAGTATGTTTTGGTTGAGGACGACTGATACAGGAGGTACGAATTTTACATTTTAATCAATAACCTCAACGGTGGTTTACCATGGATTTTAAAAGTATTGATAGCAGTGTAGAATGAGTTTATATTTTACAATTAAAGTTTCCAACCCCCCCGGACCTGCTAGACACGAAGCAGGGTTGCTACCACCCGAGCTAGTGCGTCCCAATATTTCTAGAACATAGACTCATAATCTCTATAGAAAATCAGATGGAATAAGAAAGGTTCTCCCCTATTTTGCTCAGAAAATTGAAGTTGCATGAAAGAACAATTTCCCCAGCTATCATTTAATCTTTATTGCAATTCCGTGTCCTAAATCAACGATAATGGACCCTATATACGGTTTTAATTCTCCTCCCAAAAAAAACATATTCATGATTATTATTATTATTATTATTATTATTATTATTATTATTATTATTATTATTATTATTATTATTATTATTATTATTATTATTATTATTATTATTATTATTATTATTATTATTATTATTATTATTATTATTATTATTATTATTATTGCGTAGTGATTAAGGCACTGAGCTACAAGTCGGAGGGTGAGGGTTCAAGTCCCGTTGGGGTCAGGATTTCTAAACTGACCCAAACCCTCTGGCGGCACTATGGCCCTGGGGTCGACTCAGCCTCTAACGGAAATGAGTACCAGACGCTTGTTCTGGGGGTAAAGGCGGCCGTCACGCAGGGCTGACAACCCGGCTGACATAAAGTGCCGATTGTCTAGAAAAAGTGGGAGCCCTAACCTCCTACTACCCCAAGGGCCTCCGGGTCTGTTGTGGGATCACTTTTTACTCACTTTATTATTATTTTTTTTGATTGCGGATGAGCCCATGTAGGACTACGCAAAGTACTTAGAGGCGTTTCCTTTCAGCCCAAATTTCTTTCATTCTTTTGCTTTGAGCTTGTTTTCTATCATCTGTCCAAGTTGTTCCAGTTTTTTTCTTCGGTTTGTCCTCTTGGTCAACTTGCCACTTATTCACCTTAATTATAAATATATCTCTGTTTGGAATATCTTCTTTAGTAATTCCTGCCAATTTTAAGTCCTTTTTGACTTCATCAATCCACTTCATAGTATCCACTGGAGCTTTACTTCTGCTTTCGTAGAATTCCATTATCTGTTTCATTATTATTATTATTATTATTATTATTATTATTATTATTATTATTATTATTATTATTATTATTATTATTATTATTATTATTATTATTATTATTATTATTATTTAGCAGGTTTCACAATATTTCACAACATTCCACTGCGTCCAAATAATGCCATTCTCCTACACATTTCTCTGTCATTCCAATCTCCATCTTCCAATCCTTTTTCCCCCTCATACTGTTCAAAACAATATCAATCCACGTTATTTTTGGCCGTCCTCTTCTTCTTCTACCAAATGGCACCCATTCTAGTATTCTTCTTGGGAATCTGTCTTCTGTCATTCTTTTACATAACTTTATCATTTCAATTTTTTTATGAAATCCACAAGTGAAGTGTGAACATTCATATTTTGTTTAATTACACTGTTTCTTATTTTATCTCTTCTATAAATATCAGCTGAGCGCCTCCAAAAATCAATTTCTGCAGAATTTAATTTACTTACTGTTCTAGACATTTTTTATAATGTAATGGTTTTAGTTTTGTACCAGTACATGGTCGACACTAGTAAAATGCATGGTGATTTTCCGTTGAGGTACGCAAAACATGTAATTCAAGCTGGACACCATATGCATAACATCGATAACACCCTCACAATAGTATATAGAGAACACATTCCAACGAGAATAAATATACGGGAGGAAATCGCAATCCTAAGAGAAATCAACAACAACCGGATTCTCAATGAATACACACCTAATCCACACAATCCTCTGTACAAAATTCTCACAACCAAGTCAGTGCTTCAACAAGGGTCAACAAGAACGGACCTAATGCATTCTGCTGATGATGGGACTAGTCCCGAAAGGCCTATAGAGTTTTAAAAGAACTTAAGTTGAGGAGACAGACCTACAAGGTAACTATATTATAGTTTTTAACCGTACATTATATTACCAGTACATGGTCAGTATTTTAGCAATGACATTTATTTTTTGTTTCCATAGCAACTATAATGTGTTTGGGAACGTCAGTTCACGATCCATGGCAAAGATATTTGTAAGTATTAAAATAATTACATCGTTGCAATATATATATTATAATTAATTTTTTGACATTGAGCAATGCAAGCTTAATATGGCATAAGAAAAATAAATTCTCGCAGGGACTTCAACCCGGACCTCTGGATTTATATCCCAGTGCGCTACCGATTACGCAACCGAGCAAGTCTAGTACAAACATTATTTTTTCTTATATATATATATATATATTCTCATTATTGCTAGATGTTTCTGTAACGTATGTCATTGTAGTCATTATTGTCTGCTGCCTTTTGCAGTTAGGCGTTGGTTCAACAAGGGTTGAAGGAAGAGAACCTTGATTAAAAATCTTCTGATCCTCCCAGGTTGGGGGTTGACTCATCAGGCACCTAACTGAAGTATGATACAATAATTGTCAATGTTTCCAAAACAGGAAGGACATTAGTCCTCTAAACAAGGTATGATTTTAAACGGAAGATATTGTTCTTTAATCTCACAAAATTGTTTTTTTTTTTTAATTTCGTGATATACAGATTGTGCTCTCTTCTTGTAAGTTAACACTTCCGCGAGAAACGTTGAGAAATTATTTTGATTCACCCTGTATGTTGCAACAAAGGCTGATACACAAAGACAAACGTAAGCAGGCAGTTTAGTTAGAACAAGAGATATTATGATAATTTGCATGGAGTGACGTAACGAAGTTGTATAGATGCATCCCTTACAAAACAAAGGTGAGACGTAACAATGACGTCACGCTACTTGGCGAATTAATACATTCAGTTTGCTGTTTGTTCCTCAGGGACTTAAGATGTTCTGCACAACTTAGAAATGTGGCACTTTCCAAGACAGAGCGTCTGTTAATTATAATAAGTTCATATTATCTTACGATCTATTAATTTAGACAATAGGCCAAACAAAAAGTAATCGCATAATGAAAATGGACAGTTAATGACAAATGAAGGTAATTTTGGAGAAGTGGCTGAATTCAAATATCTAGGAACAGTTACAAACAGAAATGCCAAAGGAATTAAACATTGGCTCGATTCTGGAAATGTATGCTTTAAAGCATTACAGGGACTCCTTTTTTTTTTTTTTTGCAAATGCCCCAGGTTGTCTTTTGACATTCCTGGTGTTCCCTCCGGCATGGCGTACTTGTAACCCACTTCTGAGGTTGGGGCGCCTGGAAGGCGGGGTTATGTTGCCCCGATGATATGATGGATGATGATGATAGTGGTGCGCTAGGAGAGTCCTTAATCCTAAGCTTAATCTAAGATGAATATGAATGATGATGATTGCGATGGCCATATGATTTCGGGGACCGTTTGGGCCTTAAAGTTTTCCTGACATTTGTCTTATAGGTGAGGTAAAAACCTCATCCAGAAAAACTGTCCCGACCGGGGATCGAACCCGAGCCCGCTGAGTGACAAGGCAGCACGCTACCTCGAGACCACAGCGGTGAACTTACAAGAACTCTTGTCATCCAAATTTCTTTCAAATAACATTAAAAGTGAAAAAAATATTTATCCAATGCCCCAGGTTGTCGTTTCGACATTTCTGGTATTACCTCCTGACATTGGCGTAATTGTAACCCACTTCTGAAGTTGGGGCGTCTAGAAGGCGGAGTTAAGTTACCCCGATGACATGATGGGTGATAACCTAAACTTAACCTAAATTCCAGACCATGGACAACCACCAGAATCATTTCCTTTATGGAAAAAAATCCTATGGCTTGATTGGGAATAGAACCCGGGACCTCATGAACTGTAGTCAGAAACGGTGACTACTAGCCTATGAGGCTAGTCAATATATAAAACTTTATTTTCCCAGTTACACATGGATGCGAAAGATGTTCTTTTCCTTTAAAGGAGAGGAAAAAATGAGTATTTAATAATGATCTTAGGAGAATAGTTGTACCAAAGAGAGATGAACAGACAGAGAGCTACATGATATTTATAGGAAAAGCCAGTTAAGTCTCGTAGACTGCGATGGGCAGGATATGTGACACGAATGGGGGATGAAAGAAGGGCATGGAAGCTTCTTATAGGAAAACCAGAGAGAAAACGCACAGTTGATAGGCAAAAATTGAAGTGAGAGAAAAGACTAATATTAACGATGATATGAGGGAAATATATTAAAGAGGAAATGGTTAGAAAACTTCTTAATATAGAGCTACATGACATTTATAGGACTACATAACTCATGCCTCAAATGGCAGTCAATGACCAATCACATTTCAATGAATTTTTATTTACAACCAATCACAGTCTTTTTCACCTCGATTTATCAGTTTAATTTTATCGTATTAAAATCAAGCCCCTCTTTTTTAACATTCTGAATAGGTCAGAGCATTATTTTGCAGTCACCGACTCTCCAAGAAATGCGGCTACCAGATTGCATATTATAAAGCACATGAATGTAAACAGATACTGCTTGCCGGATACAATAGAAAAACATTCGTAGTAATTGATTATACCACAAAAAAAAAGGAAACCACTGTTTGCACTTTCTTAAATGTATTATTTCTCAGGAATTTACATTCTAGAAAAAATAGAATTTACATCATAGGACATCAGAAAATAATTAATAACTTATAATGTGGTTGTAAACAGTTTGATGTGTTTAATTTTTCTCCACTAGGGTGCATTCTTACAATATTGCGATCCTTTGGCAACAAATAATATGATCTGGTTGCAGTGATAAACAAATGATGCATAACAAACGTTTCTCATTTGTTATCAAACATCGCCGTTTACATTAAATATATAAATATTTTAAAATAACTATATTTAAATAATGATTTGTGAGTAAACAGCTTAATTTTATTCCTTAACTAGTCCTAACAAATGCCACTCTTGTTTTCCAAATTCTTTAGATAAATTCACTGCTCACTTCGTGAGTCGTGATTTTATCGATAATTTGGAAATAACTCGTGGCATTACTTATGAAAAAAAGCAACGTAGGCTGCGATGGGCAGGATATGTTGCACTGATGGGAATGAAAGAGGGCATGGAAGCTTCTTATAGGAAAACCAGAGGGAAAACGCCCTGTTGGTAGAGAAGAAGGAAGTGGGAGAATAAAATTAACAATGATCTAAGAGAATTAGATTAAACAGGGGATGATTTGAAAACTTTAGCTCAGGATAGTGATGTAGACAGCTTATGTCCGCGTGGCCATGAACCTATGAGTTTGATAGTGCCAGTAAGTTAGTATATAGATTACTGACAAACGTTTTCAGTTTTTTTTCTGTAAGGCTAATTTTCCAGTCTAGTTAGTGAGGGTAGTGTTACAGAGGACGAAGCATCTAATTGGGCGCCAGCCCCTCACAGGGGGTTAATGAGGGAATTAGTCAAGGTTCAGTTACGCCTATTAAGCGTTACTCACGGTCTGTCCTATAAAGTTCATCTCATAACAAATGGCAAATTCTGACATTTAATGCAAAGTTCAACGTTGTCTTTAATAATGTATCTTAACATTTCAATCTATGACATTTTGGGGAAGTGAACATATAAGATCAAAACTCATAAGGTAATAGACAACAAACCTCTGGAACAAGAACAAATTTTAATTGTTTGGGTTGTAATTTTATTACAAACACAAAAACTGAAAGAGACGTAAATGTGAAACTGTCACGATTTCAAATGATATGTGGAACTATTCATAAATCATTCCATCCTTCCATAGTAATTCTGCTCGAGGGCAGGTCTTTCACTGCAATCATGGCATTTTCATGCTATACTTTGCAGATTTACTAGGTAATTGTAGGTGTGGTAGCTTCCCGTTGCTTTCCACACCGGTGAAGGATGATGTGGATGATGATGGATAAGGATGATGGCCATATGATTTCGGGGACTGTTTGAGTCTTAAAGTTTTCCTGACATTTGTTTTACAGGTGAGGAAAAAACCTGATAAAAACCTCACCCAGAAAAACTGCCGTTTTCCCCTGCCACAATTTAATTCAATTCAATCTCATCCATTTAATTTCGTTCATCTGCCCCTTTGATGGTTCGTCAGGCATGGTCGGACGGCACCCTTGTCATTCACAGACCTCTATATAGGAGTCCATCTCATCTCATCCCCGTCCCGACTTAAATTAGCCACAAGTTGAGGATATATATTTCTTTACAAATTCTCCATGATGTCATTTCGATATTTCTGGTGTTCTCTGCTGGCATGGCGTAATTGTAACCACTTCTGAGGTTGGGGCGTCTGGAAGGCGGGGTTACGCTGCCGCGATGATATGAGAATAGATGATGATAGTAATGATGCGCCAGGAGAGGCCATAACTAAACTTAAGCTGATTAAGTGAATATGATATTGAAGATAATGATGGCCAGATGGTGTTCGGGGACGTTTTGGGCCTTAAAGTTTCCTGGCATCCATCTTACAGGTGAGGAAACCCCGAAGAAAACCTCACCCAAAAAACTTGTCCCGACCGGGGAACGAACCCGGGCCCGCTGCGTGACAAGGCAGTACGCTACCTCGAGACCACAGCGGTGGATAGTTGAGGATATTTATTTCAGGTAATTATTCGCATACTGCATCAATAAATTGTGTGTTTCTGCGTTTTTTATTTGGTTTCATGTAGGCGGAATGATGGCATAGAATACCAAAAACAGCTTCAATCTTCTTACTTGTATCTTGTAAGCCGATGTTTCCCTTAACAAAGATTTAGGCGCTCTCCCCCTACAGGAAAGAATTTGAACCATACTAATTTAGTTACACTTGTTATCGTATAGATGTCACTTGAGTGGTCCGTGGTCAGCGATCCGCCTCGTACTGACATCTAGGAAACCAAGGTAGTACTAGGACGGGAAAATTCGGTAAATTTTGCTTAGAGGCCTTTTTTATTCAGGCTTAAGGATCTTTTACGAGTCTGAAAATCCTCAGACTTGGGACCCACGACTTAAAGTCCCTTCCGGAGGACATGCTCCCTGGATTTTTCCATCCTAAAAAAATCCATCGACCCCGGCCGGGTTTGAACCCGCGACCCTTGGGACCAGAGGCAAGGAGCATAACCACTAGTCCACCGCTAAAAAAAAATAAATCACAGGCATTATCTAACCCGGAGATTTCTTGGCTGCATGGACATAAGCATCCATAAAACCCTAAACCTGAGCTAATGTTATTCAATCATCTCCTGTATAATTTACTTCCTTCAAATCATAGTTAATGTTCTCCCACCTCATTATCGGTCTTCTGGTTTACCTGCAAGAAGTTACCAATACCCTCTTTCACTCCCCATGGGTCATGTGTCCTGCCGTTGCAGTCTACAAGACTTAACCCTCCTTATTACATCTGGTTTCCCACAGAGATAACGCAACCCACTGATTGTAGTCTTCCCCATTTCATGTCTGTTCACCTCTCTTTGGTCCAAACATTTTCCTAAGAACTTTATTCTCAAATACTCGTAATATTTTTCTCCTCCCTTTGTAATATATATTGAAGTATATCATAATATATATTGAAGTATATCATAATATATATATATTTTATAATATGAACATTCATTATAATGTATGACTGTCCTAAATTAACACAATTATTGACCTAATTGATCTTTTTGTTAAAATATGCTGAAGAATGATTTTAAAGAATTCTGTCATGAATATTTAAATAGGTATTACCTTTGTAGTTATTTGGAAAAGTCATGCAGTATAAGGGATTGTTACACAATAGGTAGTCTTACCTAATGATGACTTAGCTTTTAAAAGGTCATAGGTTAAGCGCATTCAATATGCTTTTCAGAAAGGGAGAATCTGGTTACATGTACAATACAACCAAATTGATTCTCACGTATACATTGTAACTACGTCATTACTCAACTGGTATATATGTATGAAACTTATGATTGTAAGTTAGACAGTTTTTTTCATCGGTGTTACCGATACCCTGTCTCACGTTTTTCTGTATTAAAGTCTGTTTGTTTCTCACTACTGCTCCGCTGTGTCTTCTTATAGTTAGGTTTAATCCTATCTACTAACCACATTTCCGAAGAATTCCTGGGGTTGATTCCTAATCTATAAATTTACAGATATCTACTAGAACTTCAAGACGATCTTCACCTCCTGACACAACTCTTACTTATTTTGATTATTATTTATACTTTAAAAATAATCCTTATAATTATAGAAGGAATCGACCACCCAGATATTACATGGTGGCAGCGCATCGGGATTGGAAAACCAGCGAGCAGTGAGACATCCGAAGGTGCGAACGAGCTGGAGAGACTCTTCAATTAGTCCCAGATAATTCAGAGCCTATCTCGAGGGATCAACGCTCCAGAGTAATCCACAGGCGCCGTGGTACCCGTAAACGCACCAGAGGAAAGCAGACAGTGGTCCTGAGGCCAACACCAGCAGCCACCGACGCGCTCGAGGGACGTCCTTGGTGTTCAGCCGTTGGCAGCCTGCACCGCGAGAGGAGTCGCACCCTGAGGGGAGCTGAAAGGCCATCACTACGACTCTGAACTGTGCATCTCAGACCACCCTACATCTTTCTTTAGGTGAGTCCAATTCCATTATGGCTAGCGAGGGCGATATTGATATTAGCGAGGAAAGCTATATCCCTGTAGTTCAAGCAGTTAAGTTGATACCCCGAACATTCGATGGAAACCCCAAACATTTAAGAGAATTTATAGAAGGAGTAGAAGCTGCGGTTCAGGTAGTCCATCCAACCAAACAAACCTTATTGTTAAGATTTATAGAATCCAATGAATTTCAGGAGACGCTAAAGATAGACTTTTAGCTAGGACAGAGAGAGAAACTTGGATTCAAGTTAAAGCAATATTGGAGGAGAACTTTTCTGTAAGGAGAACGCTAGAATATTATGCAGGAATACTCTTTAATTCAAAACAAAGTACAAATGAAACAGTTGCACAGTGGGGTTCAAGATTAGATGGAATAGCCATGGATTTAAGAAGAGAAGTCAGAAATAGATTGGAGAGGTTAGAAAGACGCGATAATTCGAGATATGTAGAAGGAGGCCTACAGCTGATAGGAGAATTTTTAAAAGGTACTTTCGTAGCAGGGTTAAAGGACGATAAGATTAAGTATATAGTAAAGGCTAAGGGTGAAGAAGAATCATTAGCGCAACTAATCGAAACCGCATTACAGGAAGAAAGCGAGGTAAAGTCCACGAGATTTAGGGGTAATCAAAATGGACAAGGACATCCAATCACAGGGGCAGTAAAAAGGGAATTTAGAAGACCGTACGGATCAGAGATAAAGAGAGAGGTTAACCTGGCCACAAAAAAGAAATAAGGTGTTATAATTGTAATGAGATAGGGCACATTAGTAGAGAATGTGGTAAGAGACCGCAACCCCGTAGGCATGGAGGACGGGACAGAGCAGCTCTGGGAGGCCGCCAGGGAAACGAGAATTCGGGTTACCTGAGCAGTCGCAGGTAATCCTCCCGTCTGACTGCGCGCCAGGACTCATGGAGTGCCTGAGGGATCATACTAGGGTAAATATGGAAGGGGAATTACCTGAACTAGTTGATCAGAAGTTTAAGGATAGGATAGATAAAGCCGCTAAAATAGTTAGTGACGCAAACGAATCCCCAGATGACAGTGTTTGTTGGGCAGTGTCGCAAGGCGAACTGCATAAGTTGACTAGAACGCCGATAAATGGGTTCTGTGACTGTGGGCCTAGCGTGGTTGGGGAACGCCAAGAGACTGTAGGCTCGAAACAGTGGAATAATAGAGAGAAACGCCAAGAGACTGTAGGCTCGAAACAGTGGAATAATAGAGAGAAACGCCAAGAGACTGTAGGCTCGAAACAGTGGAATAATAGAGAGAAACGCCAGGAGAGTGTAGGCTCGAAACAGTGGAATAATGGAGAGAAACGCCAGGAGATTGTAGGCTCGAAACAGTGGAATAATAGAGAGAAACGCCAAGAGATTGTAGGCTCGAAACAGTGGAATAATAGAGGGAAACGCTACGAGTCGTCCACAAGGGATAGAACTTGGGATAGTGGATTTAAGGAAAAATCCAAGGACACCAAACCTACCTCAATGGAGACAGCGTGTTGTGAGATCGAAGTAGGGACTCTTAATGCTATTAATCAGTGGGGACGCCTCTGGTTATGAACCGAGACCCTGGGAGATGTATATCCTAAGTGAACAATTAAAAAATGGCCTAGGTTTAGTATTGATAGATACTGGTGCACAAATATCATTAGTTAAAGAAACATCACTAAAGAGAAACGTTATAAAGGATAACTGTAATATGAAAATACAAGGTATTAGTGGGAACTCTATAAAAGTAAATGGGATAACTCAATTAGTATTGAATAATTGTGAAAATCATACAGTTGTTAATTGTCATATAGTAGATAAATTACCCAGAGATTTAGATATAATTTTAGGCCAAGACTGGCTCATGGAACAAGGTTATATGTTAAATAAAAAAGATGATTATTCCTCCGTATAGTGAAAATTTAATGGAATTTCCTACGAACGAAAGAGGGAACAGATTCATAGAACGGCAAATTTTACAGCCAGGGCTAATTTGCGCTAACGGGATAACAAAATGTGATAAGACATTCACATGCCTAGTAATTAATTTAACAGCTGACGCACAGATAATAAAGAAAATACCAGAACTAGTTAAACCGCCCACTCAAATAAGTAAGGAACAGGAAGTATCAGTTGAAAATTTCGTACCTCAAAGATTAGATTTATTAAATAAAAATCTGAGACTTGAACACGTGAAAGAAGGAGCCCATAGTATACGAAACATTTGCACAGAATACGCGGACATATTTAAGCTTCCGGGAGATAGACTAACAAGCACAACAGCTGCTACACATTCCATACCCACACCTTCAATTCCTAAAGGAAGAGCTATAACTTTGAAGAATTATAGGTTAGCAGAGGCTCATCAAGAGGAGATTGACAAACAAGTTACACAAATGTTAGAAGACGGTATTATCGCACATAGTAAGAGCGAATGGAATTTTCCACTAATAGTAATACCTAAAAAGGAAGATGCTTCTGGAAAGAAAAAGTGGCGAATTTGTATAGATTTTAGAAAGTTAAACGAAGTAACCGTAGGAGACAGCTATCCTCTTCCTAATATACAAGATATATTAGACAAAATAGGAAAGGCTAGATATTTTTCAGCAGTAGATTGCGCAAGTGGATACCTTCAGGTGCCGATCGCTGAGGAAGACCATGTAAAAACCGCTTTTAGCACCCCTAACGGACATTTCGAGTACAAGAAAATGCCTTTTGGAGTTAGGTCGGGACCAGCTACATTCCAAAGGATGATGAACTCGGTACTCCAAGACTCAATAGGCAATAGATGCTTTGTGTACATGGACGATATATTAGTAATGGGCGAAACCTTAGAAGAACATAATAAAAAATTACGGGAAGTGTTTAATCAGTTACGGAAACACAATTTAAAAATCGAACCTGATAAATGTGAATTTTTGAGAGAAGAATTAAAATATCTAGGACACGTGGTTACCGCTCAAGGTGTCAAACCCGATCCGAATAAGATACAGGCAGTTACCGAATTTCCAACTCCAAAGACACCTAAAGACAATAAAATCATTCTTAGGTTTGGCAGGATATTACAGAAAATTTATAGAAGAATTTAGTGCGATTGCAAAACCTCTGACTGAATTGTTAAAGAAAGATAAAAAATGGAAGTGGGAAGATACGGAACAGAATAGCTTCAATAAATTGAAAGATAAATTAACGACAGCTCCGTTGTTACAGTATCCAGATTTCACACAAACCTTTATAGTAACGACAGACGCGAGTGGATACGCTTTAGGCGCAATTCTTAGTCAAGGAACGTTAGGAGATGATAAACCCATTGCTTACGCTAGCAGGACTTTAAATCAAGCCGAATCGCATTACAGCACTGTAGAAAAGGAACTATTAGCAATAGTATGGGCATGCAGACATTTTAGACCTTATTTACTAGGACGTAAATTTCAAGTAGTGACAGATCACAAAGGATTGGTCTGGCTATTTAAAGTGAAAGACCCTAGTTCGAGATTAATACGTTGGAAACTTCAACTTTCAGAATTTGAATTCGAAATTCATTATAGGGCAGGTAAAAGACACGTAAACGCAGATAGTTTGAGTAGACACCCTGTAGAATGTTGCACCTTGGATAATACGCACTTAACTGAGGATCGTAAGAAGGAAATAATCAAGGAATTCACAGCTGTCCAATTGGAGGACATCTTGGAATCAATAAAACTACCGATCGAATTAAATTATACATAACTTGGCCGGGAGTAGAGAAAGACGTAACCAATTACATTAAAACTTGTAAGATTTGTCAATTTAATAAAGACGAGAAGCAGAAAGTAAAACAACCTTTAGAGGTCACGGACACACAAAAGGAACCTTGGATAAAAATTTATTTAGATGTAGTGGGACCACTTCCGCTAACCGAGAGAGGTCATAAATATATATTAACTTGTCAAGATAACTTAAGTAAATATTTAATAGTCATACCCTTAAAGACACAAACAGCTGAAGAAGTGACAGAAGCTTTCGTAAACAATGTTATTTTAATTTATGGGATTCCTGATATCATATTAACTGATCAAGGAACAAAATTTATGTCAGATTTATTTAAAAGAATATGTAAACTATTTAAGATTCAGAAACTAAGCACTACTGCTTATCACCCTGAAAGTAATGGAGCTCTAGAAAGAACTCATAAGACCTTAGTAAACTACTTACGTTGTTTTTGCAATCCTAGAGGAGCCGATTGGGACAAATGGTTACCTTTCGCCAGTTTTACGTACAACACTACCCCCCATAGTATTACTAAATACTCTCCTTATGAATTATTGTATGGAAGAAAATGTAATATCCCAGGAATTTTACAAACTAAATCACAACCTTTATATAATTACGACGATTTAATTCTAAATGTACGGAATAAATTGCAAAGTTGTCATGAGATAGCTAGAGAAAGGCTTATTAAGTTTAAGGAACTACAACGATCGCGTGTGAAAAGCAATTATGTTGAATTCAAGAAGGATGAATCTAGTACTTCTCAGAGTAGAAAATAGGAATAAATTAGATCCAATATGGAAAGGTCCCATATGAGGTTAAGACTACTGAAGGTCACAACGTGATAATACAAAAGTTAGGTAAACGCAAATATGAGACGGTACATTCAAATAGATTAAAGCCATATTTTCCTTTGCAGGGAAAAGAAAATGAAACTTCATAACACAATGGGTAATGCTACAAATGTTAATACCATTTTGGTTGGGGAAGCTTACAGACGCTCAAGAAGTAAAAGCTCTGGATTCGAAGACCGTGTGTGTACTTTGACGAGATAGGAATTATACAATTTTACCCTATACAATGGAAAGTGGTAAGTTATATAAACTTGGAACCAACTAGAGATCTTTGGAAACAGACAAAAAATCATTTACGGTTGATAACTGATTATTGTGATAAGATAAAGGGAGAAAAGTGGTATCATTTGACAGATTGTGGGAGTTTAAATCACTTTGTAAAACCAAAAGTCAGGTATGTTGAAAATTTAAAAGAATTAGTCACAGAATATTTAAAAACACCTAATAAACAGAATACTAGAAGCAAGAGAGGCGTTTTAAATTTTATGGGAGATATTGCTAAGATATTATTCGGTACTCTGACTCAATCTGATGCAGAGGAATATAATAAGCACATTTCACAGTTAGAGAAGGAACAGGCAGAATTTTTGCATATTCTAAAGGATGAAATTACAGTGATTAATCAACCATTAATTCAGTTAACTTAACTATAGCAAGGGTGAACCGGAATGAAAATATTTTAAAAATGGTTTAATAAAATTAAATAATTATACCACTAATAGGATTAACGCACTGCAGAAGGAAATAGAAGGTATTAGTTTAGCCAATGAACAAATAAGGATTTCTCTTAGAGGTGTGGAAGAATGCCAGCATTCTTTTGAGCTTCTTATAGACGCATTTGTACACGCAGAGCAAGGAACTCTTCAACCTCAATTAATTACGGTGGAAAGAATTAAGAATGTTATGAAAGCCCAAACGCTACCAACTGGTCTGGACTACCCTAATTTTTCTTTTTCAGAACTTCAAAATTTAATTACACCTCACACCTATTCTTATAAACAATATCTAGTATATGTATTACAAATACCCCTTCTCTCTCCTACTCCGTATCACTTGTATAAAACACTTCCTTTTCCTGTCAAGAAGGAAGGTAATATTTACATTTTTCTAAGCGCAAACAAAGAATATATTTTCAGTGACCCGTTGAGACAACATTACGGAAAAATGACAACTAATGAACTAACAGGATGTTTTCGTCCTAATCTTTTGCATTATGTATGTAAAGAAAATATACCGATTTATTTGTACACCCCTGAAGCTGATTGTGAAGCTTCACTTCTTCATCCATCCACCACTAAAGTTCCAAAAAGTTGCGAGACTAGAATTTTCACATTGAACAAATCCTACTGGATTCCCTTATATTTATCTAATGAATGGTTATTTGTCACCCCAAAACCAGATCGTATGACTGTGTTATGTGGCGACAAATCAACACAACTCAATATTGAAAAGGAAGGTAAATTATCGCTAGGACAGAATTGCAAGGCTTTTAATGCCCACGTAACCTTACATGCCATGAGTAATTTGGTAAGTAACTTAACCATAGATTTTATACCGACAGCACCTCTTGACTTCGACTGTTGCTTTGATATGGATAAAACTAACGACTACGAGAAATTACAATTGGACATGCCTATGTCTAACCTAATGTCATCGGTAGATGATTTGAGAATGGCCAGTATGAAGGCCGATGATTTAGGTAAGTTAATAAAACAGCAAGAAGAAAATGATTATTCGAAGTGGTATATACATATAACCACATGGAGTTCTGTAATGGGTACGATCATATTCGTAACCTTGACTTGTTGTTGTTGCATTTGCTGTTGTAAGAGCTACAGAACTTTAATATTTTGGTTATGGGATAAATGGACTCCAAGAAAATGCTGGAAGGAGACGACCGAGAGGCTGTGTGTTAACATACATAATTACTCTGGGCATGATCGTGTAGTATACACTAAAACTACAGGTAATGATGAGAGTTCACCTGTCGTGTCCCTCAAGTCATCACCGCTTATCGGAGAAAGAATTAGAGACCCCAGTTGTCCACAGAATGTATCCCCAAAAGATGAAGAAGATAAAGATAGTATTGCGCATAGAACTAGAAATAAAAATAAAACATTTCGTTAGTAAAGTTTCGAATTATGTAATTCAAAACTTTCTATAGGGGGAAGAGTGTAATATATATTGAAGTATATCATAATATATATTGAAGTATATCATAATATATATATAATTTTATAATATGAACATTCATTATAATGTATGACTGTCCTAAATTAACACAATTATTGACCTAATTGATCTTTTTGTTAAAATATGCTGAAGAATGATTTTAAAGAATTCTGTCATGAATATTTAAATAGGTATTACCTTTGTAGTTATTTGGAAAAGTCATGCAGTATAAGGGATTGTTACACAATAGGTAGTCTTACCTAATGATGACTTAGCTTTTAAAAGGTCATAGGTTAAGCGCATTCAATATGCTTTTCAGAAAGGGAGAATCTGGTTACATGTACAATACAACCAAATTGATTCTCACGTATACATTGTAACTACGTTATTACTCAACTGGTATATATGTATGAAACTTATGATTGTAAGTTAGACAGTTTTTTTCATCGGTGTTACCGATACCCTGTCTCACGTTTTTCTGTATTAAAGTCTGTTTGTTTCTCACTACTGCTCCGCTGTGTCTTCTTATAGTTAGGTTTAATCCTATCTACTAACCACATTTCCGAAGAATTCCTGGGGTTGATTCCTAATCTATAAATTTACAGATATCTACTAGAACTTCAAGACGATCTTCACCTCCTGACACAACTCTTACTTATTTTGATTATTATTTATACTTTAAAAATAATCCTTATAATTATAGAAGGAATCGACCACCCAGATATTACACCTTAAAGTAAGAGTCCATATTTTACATCAATATAACTGGGAGAATAATGGTTTTATATTTTTTCAGTTTAACGTTTATTAAGAAACGTTGGGATGACAAGTGTCCTCCAGTAATGATTAATAACATGCACTTCCAGAATTGAGCCTATGTTTAAATTCTTTGTGCTCCTCATTCCTGTTTGTAATTATTGTGCATAGATACTTTATTTCAGCACTTCTTCAAAATTCCCCTCATTTGCCATTAGCTGTCCATATCTATTATATAATGTACTTCTATATGTGATAATATATTTAGTGTGCTGCATTTGATTCCAAAACACATGAATTTATTAAAAAATTACGTTATTACCATAATATATTTCAACTGCCTTTGTCAAATATTTTATGTAAGAAGTGTTGCTATAGAAAGCTTTGTGACTTTGCCCATCATATTTTTAAGAGACTTTGAGTTAATTTTTGTTCTGGTTTGTTAATTAATTGATTTATTTGTTCATCATCATCATCATCATCCAGGGATTAGGCCTAAGCCCGTTGGCTTGTTCCGGTTTCATGAAAGCTAGAATTGTTAAAATTGTTCAGACCATCTTCTGTGTGGGCGTCCAACATTTCTCCTTCAGTGCGGTTTATAATTTAGAAATAATTTTGGAAATATTTCTTCTGCCATTCTATCAATATGTTCTTTCCAGTCATTCCTATATTCAATTATTCGGTCTGTAAGTTTGAAAATATTCAGTCCCTTCCTTATATATTCATTCCTTTTCTTATCCAGCAGAGTATATCCTGCTATATACTCTATATGTGACTATTTAACTCATGCCCCAAATGGGAGTCAATGACCAATCACGTTTCAATGATTTCTGTTTTACAACCAATCAGAGTCGTGTTTCACCAAATATTTATCAGTGTTATAATTACCATATTAAAGAAAGCTCCTCCTTACAATACTGCGTTCATTTGGCAATAAATAGTATGATCTGGTTGCAGTGATAAACAAAAGAAGCAGTAGAAGCGTACCTATCGTTTCTCATTTGTTTTCAAACATCGCCGTTTACATTAAATATATAAATATTTTAAAATAACTATAGTTAAATAATGATTTGTGAGTAATCAGCTTAATTTTATTCGTTAAATAGTCCTAACAAATGCCACTCTTGATTTCCAAATTCTCTAGATAAATTCACTCCTCACTTCGTGAGTCGTGAATTTATCGATAATTTGGAAATCACTCGTGGCATTACTTATGATAATATATTTAGTTGTATTTATGTTTGCTTCCATCCCCAATGTCTTAGTGCAATCCAATCTTCTTCTTCTTCTACTACAAGGTTTAGGCTATGCAGCCTGTTACGGCGAAGTTAAAAGTGGAGTCCATCTTCTACGTGGTCTTGTTCCTCTGGGATTATACAGGAAGGTTCTTTTTGGTATTCTTTCGTTGTTCATTCTCATTAAGTGTTCTGTCCATTTCTTATTATTTTCGCTGATTTTATCTTCAATTTTATATATATTTAATTCTTCTCGTATAGTTTCATTCCTTATTCTATCCGCTCTTGTGCATCCTTTCACATTACGTAAAAACAGCATTTCCGCAGTCTGTATCCTGCTTTTATCCCTTGATTTCATTATCCAATTTTCACTTCCATACAACAACAAAGGAACAGCCATTGTTTTATATAATTTAAGTTTCGTATCTTTCCTTGTTTTCCGACCTAAGGTTCTTTTTATGGTTCCACAAATAGCCTGAAATGTATTTACTTTATTTTCTATATCTTTATTTTCTCTATAAGTTATATCACATCCTAAATATTGGAAATGTGATACTTGTTCTATTATTTTGTTATCCAGTACAATTTTTTATCTAATTCCATATTTACCAATAAATGCCATTACTTTTGACTTATTTATTAATATTTTACAATTATATCTATTGGCTATTAATTTAAATTTATATGCTAACATTTGGAGTTTAATCCAATCTAGTATCAATATTTAATAGCTCCATTTGTAACAACAATAGAATGTATTCAATACTATCAAAGATGAAGTACTGTGAAATACGTAGTAGTAATTTCTAACACCTAGTTCAAGACAAACGTTATAAGACGAGAAAATAAGGTTAACATAAACAGACAGTATTAAAAGTGAACACTCGACAAATATCCTACATGACGCTATGTATTATTCAACTGTTTGTGTGTGGAACCAAGACGAAAGACAGTTGCAGTTGTCATAACAAAACACTGTTGTCTTACGTTTAAATAAATTATTATTCAAGTTATGTTCAAGGCGTAATAATCGTATCACATTCACGGGCACGTGGAACCCTTAAAATCAAACTTCATTAAAATTTAACCTTAGAAATTATGTATCCGAAAAAAAATTATAAATCATTAGCTTAGATACAAAATAACTAACTAGCTGAACATGTTGAAGAAGGGTTTAATTCAAATATCTAACTAACTAGTTCAGTGAAACTATCGAACCCAGAGGTTAATGACCTTGCAAACATGCTTTGCATACATCCCCATCCAGAGTTAACCTATTCCAATCACCTCCTCGTATAATTTACTACTCTCATATCATGATTAATGTCATTCTCCCATATAATTATTGGACTGTCTTCTCGGTGGTTTTCTTCTGCTTTTCCTGCAGTAAATTACAGTGTCTTTCTTTCAATATCAAGGCTCTTTTTCTTCGCAAACTCCTTACCAGACTTCAAGCAAGTATTATTTTCTTGGGATCATGTAAAAAGTAAGCAAAGCAGAGAATAGCGGATGAAAATTATTCTCAACGGTAAAGAAGGCGGAAGAGGAAACCTGCAAGCCAAGGGGTAGATGGGACTCCAAAGCTTTGGTTAGCAACCCGTCTAGGAGAAGGAAACTCCGAAATAAATCCACGATCCACTAGGGAATGTGGTTGTGCATCTGGGCTGGTCCACGCAAAAATATCCAAACTCATCTCCCTCACAGTGTTCAGCCGGACGGAGGACGGATTTAATGGACAAAATGCTGCACAAGATTGGATCGGATAAAGTGAAGATATAAGAACAGAGTTAAATATATATCCACTGAATGAGAAAATCAGAGAATATAGAGAGAAATGGTTTACACATGTGGAAAGAAAAAAATGTAACAAGATTACCAAGAGCAGCATTCAACTACAAGCTAAGAGGTTCAAGGAATATAGGAAGGCCAGTGAAAAGATGGACAGAACAACTGTGAGGCGGAACAGGCAATTTTTGCCTAGCCCGTGAAGTGAAGAAGAAGAAGAAGCAGAGAATAGCAATGGCAAAAGAAGCTTTTAACAAGAAGAGAAGCATTTTCTGCGGACGTTTGGTAAAAAAATTATGAAAGAGGCTAGTGAAATGATTTGTGTGGAGTGCAGCATTGTATGGTACACAGACTTGGACATTATAATGTAATGGGAAAAAGATTTCTGGAAGATTTTGAGATGTGGATATGGAGAAGGATGGAGCGTATAAAATGGACAGACAAAATAAAAAATAAAGATGTGCTAGACAGAGTGGGTGATAGAAGAACAATGTTGGAGCACATAAAGAAGAGGAAAATAAATTGGGTTGGCCACTGGCTAAGAAGAAACAATCTGCTGACGGATGCCCTAGAAGGAATGGTCAACGGAAAGAATTTTAGGGGCAAAAAAAAGACATCAGATGATACACAATATTCAAATAAATGGTTTGTACGCGGATACAAAAAGGAAGGCTGAGTTAAGGAATGAGTGAAGAATGCGAGTTTGCAGCGAAAGATCTGCTCTTGGGCAGAACACTATATATGCATGAACGTATGTATATACGTATGTTTTATTACAGGCTTTCCACTTTACAGCAGTTTGCCCTTGATTCCTGCTTTCCAGAGATTCCTATCTTCCCATTGTCCTTCTTCCATACCCCTCTTCATCGTGACATCATATATTCCCTCATACCATGTTCTTCTAATTCTCCCTCTTTTCCTTCTGCCTGGTACCATCCAATCTAACACATGTTAGGCCACTGGTCCTCCGACATCCGTTGTACATGTCCATACCACTGTAAAGCTCTCTTTGTTATCCTATCGATAACAGTTTCTTGTGCATCCATTTCTTGTCTGATATATGTATTTCGAACATGTTGTAGTCTGGATATTCTAATACTTCTCCGTAATCTATCCATTTCTGTCGCCAAGATTCTTCTGAATCCTTTCATTTCTTGTCCAGTTTCTTGATCCATATGTAAGTATACTTTCTATTATTGTCTGTATAATCTCTTCTTTTTTTTCTGGTCAAATTTATTATTCCATAAAAGACCATACAGGGATCTAATCGCCTTCCTTGCACAATTTACTCTGTTAATAATATATTTTTCACAAGTACGAGATTTATCTATTATAGATCCAAGATATTTAAATTCTTCAACACATTTAATTATCATATTATTTATTTGTAGGTCTTCTGAATTTCCTCCGATTACCATATATTCTGTTTCGATATAATTTATCTTCAGTCTACCTACCTCAAATGCATCTACCAAGTTTCTAATCACATATTCTATATATTCTTTGTCTTGTCCTATTACAATCTGGAAACCAGCGAATAGTAAATTGTGCAGTAAACGGTCATTAATGTTGATTCCCATTCCCCTAAATGACTTATTCCATTTCATTAATACATCTTCTAAGTATATCATGAACAATGTTGGTGACATTCCGCATCCTTGTCTTAATCCTTTATATATGTATGTACGTATGTGTAAAGTCGGGAAGGAGCAAAGTTTTACGGAAAATAACTCGCTGTTTTCAAATGCATTTAGCTTTATTCTGAAGTGTCACGAGATATAAGTTTATAAGAGAAAATAATCACCAATCACACATATAAAATCGTCATATATTCTCATTCTAGCACACCGCAAATAATAGTAATTTTTATTAGAAGATGAAATAAAATGGAAATGGAGAGTTAATGACAAATGTGTGAAATTTGGAACAAGTGGCTGAATTCAAATATCTAGCAACAATAATAACAAACAGGAATTAGGTGCAGAAAGAAATTAAACATAGGATCAATTCCGAAAATGCATGCTATTATGTATTACAGGGACTCTTGTCGACCCATCTTCTCTCAAAAAAGCGTTAAACCGAAAGTATATAAAACTGTTATTCCCCCAGTTACATTATATGGATGCGAAACATGGAATCTTATTTCAAGGGAGGATACAATATTACGAGTATTTGAGAATAAAGTTCTTAGGACAATTTTTGGACCAAAGAGAGATGAACAGACAGGCGAATGGAGAATACTTTCATTACAGTGAGCTACATGATATTTATGGGTAACCAGCTATCGGTTAAGTCTCGTAGATTACAATGGGCAGGACATGTGGCACGAATGGTGAATTAAAAAGGAGCAATGAAGCTCCTTAAAGGAAAACCTGAGGGAAAGCGCCAAATAGGCAAGCCAAGAATGAGGTGGGAGAATAATATTAATCATGATTTGAGGGAAGTAGATTATAAAGAGGTTGATTTGAAAACATTAGCTCAGAATAGGGACGTATGGAGTGATTATGTCAGCTAAGCCATGAATCTACGGTTTTGATAATCAGTGAGTTAGTTTTATTAGAGGGTGAAATAAAATATTTGCTGGGGCTTTAATTCTAGCTGTCCTACTACATACATAGATTTTTTTAACTATTGAAAAAAATAGCTTAGTGGTTTGTATTATCAACGTAAAAAAAAGTAAATCATAGAATGGGAATGATTATGGTAAACGATTGAAAAGTTTGAAATGGAAAAAAATAAAAGGCCAATGTAATGTGATACGAAAGAACCAATCTTTTAATTGAACGAGGCTATAGAACTCTTATCATTCCGATTGATACACTCGTCCTCAATAAAAGCCTGACACTCGATAGTACTAACAACTCAATGCATTTAAATCCTCCCAACAAATGAACATCAACACGCGATTCCTCTGTTCTCACTATAATTTAACAAAATATCTCTCGATTAAGTGAGCAAAATGAACTCAATTGTGTTTAGATTACGTCACAATGATAAAAATGATACAAAAGTGCTAAATAGAATAAAATAATACGTGCTCTATAAAAAACTATCATTCATATTTTATTAAATAAAACTTTCCTCATTAGAGGATTGCCACAAAAGACAAAGTGATACTGACAATTAATTTTCGAAATTGATAAAATACATTTTGCAAATACATTAAATAATTTCAAATTGTAATTTGCGCTGCTACTCCTAAATAAATATTAATGTGTTTTTACCACCAGCCGTGCGCTGTTATGCTTGCCCGGGAATCTGCTTATCTCAATCATATTGGCATCAATGAAAGACAAAAATGGTTATTGTGAGTTATCCGTAGAAGATAAACATATGCTGCCGCGGACATTTCTCTAGAGTTTCTTTAGATATTCAATTCTGTGTACATTAATTTTGTGTATTTGTTATGGTTTAGGCACCGTAAGCCATTTAAGCATCAAAATAGGGTCTTTTTCACGTTTTTCACTACAAAGTGTATTTTTAAGGGTGTAGGAGTAGAGTATCTCTCGTATAGCCTATGTTCATCCCCGGAAACTCCTGAATATGTTTCAAAAAACCCCATCTCAATCGAATGAACGGTGTGGCAGAGCACGCATGCCCGGGAATCTACTTATCCCGATCTTCTTGGCATCAATGAAAGACAAAAATGGTTATTGTGAGTTATCCGTAGAAGATAAACAAATGCTGTCGGCAGACTTTTTTGTAGAGATTTTTGAGGTCTTCAATTCTGTGTACTTTAATTTTGTGTATTTTTTATGGTTTAGACAGCGTAAGCCATTTAATCGTCAAAATAGGAACTTTATTTCACGTTTTTCACTACAAAGGGTGATTTTTAGAGGTGAAGGGGTTGAGTATCACAACTCTCTTATAACCTATGTTCATCCCGGGAATCTCCTGTACATTTTGCAAAAAAAAAAACAAAACATCAAAATCGGATAAACGGTATGGCCGCGCATAGAATACGAACAAACAAACCAACAAACTAACAAATATTGATTTTTATATATTAGATATTCTATAAAGTAGAAATTTTGTAAAGATGGTTTCTTAAAATTGAAATTGATCCTATAATGGCAGCGTTGACACTTTTAAAAAGATACACTCTGCCCTAATCTAAGAAATTCCAAAATTTAGCTAAGAATCCTGGTATAGTACCTCTTGCCCAGATCATCAATCCTGTGACAGTTATATTATCTAACTGTTATTTATCTTTGTAACAGTCAACTGTTGGCTCATATATGGTTTTTTTTTTTTTTTCAGAGTCAACTTCCTCAGGTTATCACTAAGTCTCAAATCGAATTGTGGGATCTAATAGTATACCAATTTTAGAAGATACACAAATCCAATAATATCTATTCGTCTATTACTCCCATTACTGGCCACATCATTAACTTCCTCATAAACTGTATGTCCATAATCTCGCAAGCTTCTGCCATCATGTTTCGAATAGTGTGGTGACGAATGTAAACGGTTTTTGCTGTTATAGCAAAAATTCCCGATTATGTTTATTGCATTTTTCCATCGACTCCGGACGGGTTTGAATCCCAGACCCTCAGGACTATAGGCAAGAAATATAACCACTAGACCACTGCAGCAGAAAATTTCAATATACGAAAAATTAACACTGGACAACATGAGTTTTGTCTCATGAGTACCTATAGTTGAACTTAATGCAGTTTTTTATCGTATTTTCAAATATGTATTCGGAATTTCTCCATCACCCACAGTTTTTTTATTTCAATTTCAATTAACGGATTTAAATAATTATTTTTAATAAACTTTTTTTTGTCCATTTGTCCATTGTAAAAAAAAACCAAATGAGCTAACTCAAATGATTTTAGCTATGGAAAAGAGATATCAAGGCAAATGGAACCCTAATATGCTGACCGATTATTGTTGGACCATCAAGAGGGATGCTCCACAGGGGAAATATAGCAGAAAATCATCATTTTTTACTTTCTAGGTGAGTCCGAATGTTCGAATATTGTGTAGTTACGAATGTAGAAAATATTAAAGTGTATGAAATTATAAATGTCTGTCTCTCGGAAACCTTGCGTGATGGAGAAAAATCGAAATAACATTTGAATTCAGGAGAAAAAATACTATCAGAATCACATATTTTTCTTTCTGAAAAAAAAAAGTTTATTTTTTGTTGCTCAGTGTTATTAATATTAAGTGTTAAAGACTGAATCTATATGAAACAGGTTTCTAGTGTCTAGAATCTAGGGTAATTAGCGTGAATAACTAATATGTGGCTAAAAAGAGTAAAGAAATGAAAATTTAATAAATCATTAAAAAAACACGTACGGAAAAGTATGACAAGTATTAACTAATGGAAGCAGCACAGAAATTATTTTTAAAGTTTAAAAGGTCATGGACGTACCAACTCTACTAATTGGCTCCGGGAATTGGAACTGAAAACAGCATAAAAAGTAATGAAAACACTAAAATGCGATTTTTAAAAGCAGTTGCTCATCTAAACGATGAACAAGTAAAGATATGTCATACGCTATCTTTATAATAATTATTATTATTTATTTATACAGTCCACCGCTGTGGTCTCGAGGTAGCGTGCTGCCTTGTCACGCAGCAGACCCGGGTTCGAACCCTGGTCGGGACAGTTTTTCTAGGTGAGGTTTTTATCGGGGTTTTTCCTCACCTGTAAGACAAATGTCAGGAAAACTTTAACACAAACGGTCCCCGAAATCATGTGGCCATCGCTATCATCATTCATATTCATCTTAGGTTAAGCTTAGGATTAGGGACTCTCCTGGCGCACCACTATCATCATCATCATCACCATCACCCATCATATCATCGGGGCAACGTAACCCCGCTTTCCAGGCGTCCCAACCTCAGAAGTGGGTTACAAGTACGCCATGCCAGGAGAGAACACCAGGAATGTCAAAAGACAACCTGGGGCATTTGCAAAAAAAAAAATGAAAAATTATTTATACATTTAGCAGGTTTCACAATGTTTCACAACATCTTCCTACGCCCAATTAATCTACTCTTTCCCCCCCCCCATATCTCTGTCATTCCATTCTCCATCGTCCAATCCATTTTTCCTTATGCTGGTCAAAATACCATCAATCCACGTTATTTTTGCCCGTCCTCTTCTCCTTCTACCAATTGGCATCCATTCTAGTATTAATCTTGGGAATATGTCTTCTGTCATTCCCTTTACATGGCCATACCATTTTAATTCTTTGTTTTTTATCTAACCCACAATTGAAGCTCGATGATGATGATAATGATGATAATAATAATAATAATAATAATAATAATAATAATAATAATAATAATACTTACTTACTCACTGGCACTATCGAACCCGTAGGTTCATGGCCGCGCGGACATAAGCTCTCCATACATCCCTATCCTGAGCTAATGCTTTCCAATCATTCCCTGTATAATCTACTTCCCTCAAATCATACTTAATGTTGTTCTCCCACCTCATTTTTGGTCTACCAACTGGGCGTTTTCCTTCTGACTTTCCTACAAGAAGTTTCCATGCACGTCTTTCATTCCCCATACGCGCAACATGTCCTGCCCATCGCAGTCTAATAATTCTAATAATAATAATAATAATAATAATAATAATAATAATAATAATAATAATAATAATAATAATAATAATGCATTACAGGGACTCCAGGCGTCCCAACTTCTATAAAAAAATTAAGCTTTAAATACCGTATATAAAACAGTTATTCGTCCAGTTATACTATATGGATGCAAAACATGGACTCTTACATTATGGTAGGAAAAATATTACGAGTATTTGAGAAAAAAATCTTAGGAAAAATGTTGGACGAAAGAGAAATGAACAGACAAGCGAATGGAGAAGCCTACTTAACAGTGAACTACATGATCTTTATATGGAAAACCAGATATAATAAGAACAGTTAAGTCTCGTAGATTGCGATGGGCAGGACTTACGTCACGAATGGAGAATGAAAGAGGAAAATGGAAGCTTCTTGTAGACTATTTAACTCATGTCGCAAATGGTAGTCAATGACCAATCACGTTTCAATGAATTCTGTTTTATACCAATGACAGTCGTGTTTCACCTCGCTCTTTATGCATTTCTCTTTAACAGCTCCTGCTTTTGTGATAAAGAAAGCTCCTCCTTTTTTAATTTTCTGAACAGGTTAGACCATTATTTTTCTCCAACAAATGCATTGAATATAGCAAATATTGAATAGATTCAATGATTTTACTGAGTTGTTTATTCAAAATATAAATGATTAACCTATAATGTTGATTGTAATAGTTTGATGTGTTTCATTATTTCTCCACTAGAGTGCATTCTTACAATATTGCGATCCTATTTGGCAATAAATAATATGATCGAGCTGCAGTGAATATACATAACCTCACATTTCTAATTTGTTTTCAAACATCGCCGTTTACATTAACTATATAAATATTTTAAAACACCGGTAACTATATTCAAATAATTATTTTTTAGTAAAGAGCTTAATTTTATTCGTTAAATAGTCCTAACAAATGCCACTTTGTGAGTCGTGAATTTATCGATAATTTGGGAAATCACTCGTGGCATTACTTATGATAAATAAGTAGGAAAGCGTCCTGTAGTTAAGTCAATAATGAGGTGGGAAAATAACATTAACCATGATTTGAGGACAGTAAATTATATAGGAGATGATTGTTGAAAAATATTAGCTCATGATAGGAATGCATGGAGAGCTTATGTCCGCTCGATCATGAACCTTCTGATTTGATAGCGATAGAAAGTTAGTTAGTTAGTTAGTTAGAATTTCATGAACTCGTTCCAACTAAGAACACTGACTGCACGTCCATTTGGAACAAACTCGCAGTAGCCTAAATCAAACCTTCAATATTATACCATACACATTACATTAAGAACCGACATTACTTACGAGACAACCTAATATTGTTTTTTTATTTAATATGGTAGAATTTAGGCCATAAGGATTTCTCTTCCATTCAGCGAGCACAAAGAAAAACTCTGTAATTTAGCCCATATCATTGTCTAATATTTTCAAAGTTATTGGTGATTGAATTCAAATACAGTACATAGGAGCAATAATCACAAATAGGAATAAGATGCACAAAGAAATTAAACGTAGGCACAATTATGGAAATGCGTGCTATTATGCATTACATACTCTTGTCTCCTTTCAAAAAACTATCATTCTACCAGTTATATTATATAGTTGCGAAACGTGGACTCTTACTTTAAGGGATTACGAGCAGATTACGAGCATTTGAGAATAAAGTTCTTAGGAAAATCGGCCGCGGTGGTCTAGTGGTTCTGCTCCTTGCCTCTGGTCCCGAGGGTCGCGGGTTCAAACCCGGCCGGGATCGATGGATTTTTTAGGATGGAAAAATCCAAGGAGCAAGTCCTCCGGGAAGGACTTTAAGCCGTGGGTCCCGAGTCTGAAGATTTTCAGGCTCGTAAAAGATCCTTAAGCCCGAATGAAAGGCCTCTAAGCAAAATTTACCGAATTTTCCGGTCCTAGTACTACCTTGGTTTCCTAGATGTCAGTCTGAGGCGGAACGCTGATCACGGACCACTCAAATGACATGTATACGAAAACAAGTGTAACTAAATTAGTATGGTTCAAATTCTTCCCTGTAGGGGGGAGCGCCTAAATCTCTGTTAAGGGAAACATGGGCTTACAACAAGAAGAAGGAAATTTTTGGACCAAAGAGAGATGAATAGACAGATGAATGGAGAAAACTACATAACAGTAAGCTGCATGGTCTTTATAGGAAGCCAGATATAAAAGAAACAGTTAAGTCTTGTAGACTGCAATGGGCAGAACGTGTGGCACGAATAGAAAATGAAAGAGGTGCATGGAACCTTCTTGTAGGAAAACCAGAGGGGAAAACGCCCAGTTGGTAGACCAAGAATGAGGTGGGAGAATAACATTAACTATGATTTGAGGTAAGTAGATTATATAGGGGATGATTGGAAAACATTAGTTGAGGATAGGGATGTATGGAGAGCTTATGTCCGTGCGGCCATGAACCTACGGGTTCGATAGTGCCAGTGAGTGAGTTGGTTAGTTATCATTGTCCTAATATTTTCAGAGTCTAAAAATTGTGGTTGGCGACAATTGAAATCCTGTATATTTTTTCCGTCTGAAAAAATTTCGCCAGTCTTGATCTCATGAACACATGAACTCCGTATCCAAAAACGACCATGATAGCAGTTTAAATCTGAATATGGTAATGTTGATAAACCATACGAGGTGTTTTTCGTCAATATGACCTCAGCTGCATGGCCTACATTATTCTGTCAAGCTTGATTTTTCTATTACTGGCTATCGTTTTTTGTCCGTGCGATAAATCCCAGCTTGAGAGCAACAATGGCATTTCTATAGCCTGGCTCAGTGCCTGCAAAACTATGTCCATCACTCTTCCAGCTCCTGAAATGGCTTCAACACTTCGTTAGAAAATGAAATCGCAAGAGGCGCCTCAAATCCCTTCACTTTTATACACAGCCTGTTTCAAAACATACAAGTCCATTCCTCATAGGCGCGCGCACGCACACACACACACGTATATATATTATAAATATATTTTTGACATTTGGCAATGAAGGCAAATATGATATGAAAAGAAAAATGAATGCTTGAGTCGGGATTTGAACTCGAGTCTCTAAAGTCTGTACCTTTAGCGCTCTAACCAACTGAGCTACCCAAGAATTCCAATACAAACATACAATTTTCTTATACATGTAGTATTCTCAATTCACACAAGAGGTAGCGGAAATTTGTTCCAACTGACATCTAGCGGCTAACATAACAGTTTTTAGCCGCTAGATGTCAGTTGGAACAAATTTCCGCTACCTCTTGTGTGAATTGAGAATACTACATGTATAAGAAAATTGTATGTTTGTGTTGGAATTCTTGTGTAGCTCAGTTGGTTAGAGCGCTAAAGGTACAGACTTTAGAGACTCGAGTTCAAATCCAGACTCAAGCATTCATTTTTCTTTTCATATCATATATATATATATATATATATATATATATATATATATATATATCCATCCATCCATACTAATTCTGCCCGAGGACAGGTCTTTCACTGCAACCATAGCATTTTTTATGCTGTGCTTTGCAGCTTCACTAGGGAATTATAGGCGTGGTAGCTTCCCGTTGCTCTCCACACCGGTGAAGGATAGTGATGGCAATGATAAGGATGATGATGATGATGGCTGGATGATTTTCCGGGACCGTTGGGCCCTAAGCTTCCTGACATTTGTCTTACAGGCGAGGAAAATCCCCCAAAAAAAGCCTCACACCCAGGAGCCTGTCCCGACCGGGAATCGAACCCGGGTCCGCTGCGTGACAAGGCAGCACGCTACCTCGAGACCACAGCATATATATATATAGTCCACCGCTGTGGTCTCGAGGTAGCGTACTGCCTTGTCACGCAGCGGGCCCGGGTTCGATCCCCGGTCGGGGCAGTTTTTCTGGGTGAGGTTTTTATCGGGGTTTTTCCTCACCTGTAAGACAAATGTCAGGAAAACTTTAAGGCCCAAACGGTCCCCGAAATCATATGGCCATCATCCTTATCATTATCATCCTTTACCGGTGTGGAAAGCAACGGGAAGCTACCACACCTACACAATTCCCTAGTAAAGCTGCAAGCATAGCATGAAAATGCTATGATTGCAGTGAAGGACCTGCCTTCGGGCAGAATTACTATGGATGGATATATATCAGAGTGGCCCTTATTTTTTATTTTTCGTATTTCATTCCGCTAACGGTACTTTTTTTTTTGGGTTGTAAGAAGAACTCTAAAAGTCCTTTTTTTTTTAAATTTATGATGAGGAACCCGTGCCGCATTGAGCTAGAACAGGCGCGTTATTCTGGGGATGACATGGCAAGCAGCGAGAGAAGTGTTTCATGTACTCCGTAATCTTTGGGCATCAACCCGGGTGTTCTTACAGTTTGGGTCTTTTCTTTTAATTTCTATTGCTTCCCACTAAATTCTTGACTTTTCGAGGTATATTTTAGCCCCAGTTCTAGATCATGTGAGATCGATACCGTGTCCATTGTGTTTCATATACGTATTATACCAGAGTTGAAATTGGTTTTTGACAGTTTATTTCAGACTTATGTTCTCTTTTTCGACAAGAAATTCATATGGTGGTACGTCCTACTCTGAATCATAGACACAGAAAACCCTAAAAACCTTTCTTTATCGTACTTACATCCGCAGAAATCTACAATATAACTTCTCTCAGATCATGGTTATTGTTATTCAATCACCTCATTTTTGGACAACCTACTGATCGCTTTATCTCTGGTTTTCCTGTAAGGATTTTCAATGCCCTTCTTTCATTCCCAATTCATGTGACACGTCCTGTCCATCACAGTCTACGAGACTTAACTGTTCATATTATATCTGGTTTCCCATAAAGATCCATGTAGCTTATACTTAATACAGGTTTTCCACTTTACAGCAGTTCGCCAATAACTATTGCTTTACAGATATTCCTACCTCCTCATTATCCTTCTTCCATACCCCTCTTCATCATGGCATCATATATTCCCTCATACCATGTTCTTCTAATTCTCCCCCTCTTTCTTCTTCCTGGTACCATACAATCTGACATTTGTTTAGGCCACTGTTCATCCGACATCCGTTGTACATGTCCATACCACTGTAAAGCTCTTTTTTTTTTTGTACGATAATGCGTTTTGTCTTACTTACCAGCAATGGCGATCATTATTGAAAGTTCAATTTCCTACATTTCGGGGTTGCCAAGCTAAATAACTATACTGTAATATTACTCGTACATTTACACCCACGTGCGGGAAGTAAAACCACTGCCCTCTATATATACTACGTACAATGTATAGACAGAAAATATCCAAACGATAGTAATATACATTACACGAAACAAATTACTGCATTTAAAAAAAAATTAAGTTTTATTTCAAACAATATAAAACAATAAATACGTACTTGCGGCCATGTTATCAATAATTGTTCTCAAGGTCTCCCGTTGTTTCAACTAATAAACATTGCCCACACTGTTAACGTCAGTCAATTGTTTATAATGAACGCAAATATTTCCAACAAAGATATTATTTACTATTATTTTATTATTTTGAAAACACAATCGCGCAAAAAATAATCTACAACGCACGTTTGTGAAGTGTTTTACAGAATCTCGAAAATTAAAAACCGAGCTATCGCTCGGTTTTAAACATTTTCCTCGATTCTGTAAAAACCCCTTCCCAACCTCGCATCGTAATATACTACTATTATCCTATCGATAACAGTTTCTTGTGAATCCATTTCTTGTCTAACATATGCATTTCTAATATGTTGTAGAATGGATTTTTCTCATACTTTTCCGTAATCCATCCATTTCTGTCGCCAATGTAGCTTATTGTTATGTAGCCTATATATGTTACGGACAATGAGGTAAATACGAGAAATGCCATATTGTTCACTTGCGTATAGGCGATAACGTTAATTCTAATTTGACCATCTAACATTAACTTGCCCATTTTATCACCCTAACGTGCCCACTAATGTAGGTCAAGTTAGGGTGATAAAATGGGCAAGTTAAGCGTTAGATAGGCAAGTTAGTGTTAATGTTATTGCCCATCCAAAGTGAACAATATCGTTAATATAGCCTTTTACGACATTTTTGTATTTGCTTCATTGTCCGTAACTATATATATATATATATATATATATATATATATATATATAATGGATGTTTTAAGAAGATCAGCTGGAATATCTAGAATGGGTAGAATACGAAATAAAGAAATAAGGGAAATTATGGGTGTACAAGAGGAGCCGGACATCATAGACATCATAGAAAAGAAAAGATTGCAGTGGTATGGTCATGTCAAACGAATGCCAGAGCAAAGATTGCCAAAAATTGTTACTGAATGGATCCCAATGGGAAGGAGGAAGAGAGGAAGACCGAATAAAACTTGGATAGAAGGGGTACAAACAGCTATGAATATCAGAGGAATGGAGGAAGATCAATGGATAGATAGAGAGGAATCGCGTTTGGTTTCCGGAAGACGGCGGCAGCTGTAATGATACCGGGTGATGATGATATATCCATCCATAGTAATTCTGCCCGAAGGCAGGTCCTTCACTGCAATCATAGCATTTTCATGCTATGCTTGCAGTTTTGCTAGGGAATTGTAGGTGTGGTAGCTTCCCGTTGCTTTCCGCACCGGTGAAGGAGGATGATGGTGATAATGATAATGATAAGGATGATGATGGTGATGATGGCCTTATGATTTCGGGGTCTTACAGGGGAGGAAAAAACCCGATAAAAACCTCACCCAGAAAAACTGCCCCGACCGGAGATCGAATCCGGGCCCGCTGCGTGACAAGGCAGCACGCTACATCGAGACCACAGCGGTGGACATGATGATATATATATATATATATATATATATATATATATATATATATATTGTGGCAAGAAGTAATAGACTCGTAAGTACTAAAACGTACCATTAATAGTAATAACTGGAAGGCGCACAAACGTGCACACGAGTCTATTACCAACATAGAAACCCAAACGAATGGTACCTACCCTCTAAGCTATAATGAATACCATATACACTCGGAGTGGGGATGGCGACTTATGGGAGGAGTCATCGCCCTTATAAGGCGAGGACGCGTGTGAAAACACTCTCACGCTCCTACGTTCCACAATAGTCAAGTTCTTCAGTAACCGTTCGCGAAGGTGATAGTAAAACACGTGGGCGGAAGTAATTCATCAACTCCACACCGAGTCAAGTATAAAACACTGTAGATATACAAATGTATCCAATAAACTAAAATAATAAGTGTATCATTTAAAACATCCCTGAGTATATATGTTTATTCTCTGGTCATTTTTGGTTTGTAAAAGGTAGAACGGGTGAAGATTTGTATATTTTTTCGAACTTTTTTATCAGTACAACTTCAGCAGCTTCATTTCTCCGGAAATACGTTAAAAATACGTCATACATTTTGTAATCTATGTTATAAAAATTGAATTTACAAGCCAATTAGCTTGTAGGCTTATTTATACATGTTGATACCAGTGAACACGTTTCAGTATATTTTGTTTTATTATTTTATATTATACTATGACATTTTTATTAATTCCCTACGGAAATAATAAAAAAATTACACCTCTTTTCCTTTCAAATCAAAACATATGACAATAAAATATACTTCTTTTCCTAGAACGACTAAAATAATACACTTACAAAATGTATCAATATTTACTTCTTCTTCTTCTACTACAAGGTTTAGGCTATGCAGCCTCTTCCGGCGAAGTTAAAAGTGGAGTTCCGTCCGGCTTTCTCCTTCGCTTTTTAGTAATAGAAAATTCATCTGGCCGCCTTACAAGGGCTGCGCAGATATAGTTGGGTGGTGGGATTGCCACCTTACAGCCTCCCAACTTGCAGCTTTGTTTTTAGGGTGCCTTCCCGTGAGGGGTTGCTGATCCCCCATCGTGCGCCTCCCCAGGTGGTGGATAGGGGAATGCCTCCTAAATATAGGTGGTACCGGGGAAATGAAATACCCGGGGTGAACCAAAATCAGCATAGCGTCTGTTCCAGATTGGACGGCTATAATGGGCAGGTAGAGCTCAGAGCCGAAGAGAAGGCAATCTACCTAAGGGAATATTTACTTATTATTACACATTCTATACAGTTCATTTATGCATTTTTCCTTTATAAATCCACCGCTGTGGTCTCGAGGTAGCGTGCTGCCTTGTCACGCAGTGGGCCCGGGTTCGATCCCCTGTCGGGACAGTTTTTCTGGGTGAGGTTTTTATCGGGGTTTTTCCTCACCTGTAAGACAAATGTCAGGAAAACTTTAAGGCCCAAACGG
>JASPKZ010007653.1:95000-160000 GCA_030220185.1 Diploptera punctata
ATGGGAAGATCCATTAAATCCCACTTGATGTGAAAACAGGTCAAAAGGCCTAATTTCATTAAGAAGAAGACTTCTAAAGGTTCAATTCCATTCTATAAAAATAGTTCAACCCTCACCTTAATGGTAGTACTTTTTACATGCTACAGGACAAACGGGGCTTACAGTGGCATGACCTGTCGGAAGAGGGATTTTAAACTATGGATCACACATTTTTGACCACACAAGGAGATGTAAGACCTCTCTGAATGAGTGATCAGCTCAATATCACACCCTCATCCGAGACAACACAACGTTAAGATGAAGCACACAGTTCACAAACACATTCAAACTAAACATGGTGAATATGATCCATCCAGCCATAGTAATTCTGCCCAAGGATACGTATTTCACTGCAATCATAGCACTTTCTTGCTATGTTTTGCAGCTTTACTAGGGAATTATAGGTGTGGTAGCTTTCCGTTGCTTTCCACACCGGTGAAGGATGATGATAATTATAAGGATAATGATGGCCGGATGGTTTTCGGGGACCATTGGGCCCTAAGATCCCTGACTTACAGGTGAGTAAAAACCCGAAAAAACCTAACCCAGGAGCCTGTCCCGAACCGGAAATCGAACCCGGGTCTGCTGCCTCGAGATCACAGCTGTGGACTGGCGAATATGATAGTGATTATTAAAATGGCCACATGATATTCGGAGCGCCGTGTGGGACAAACGCGAAACTCGTCTACTTTATTTCCTTATTTCGGACGCGATGGCCTAGTAGCCACTTGCCTCTAGTCCCGAGGGCCGCGGATTCAAACCCGGGCGCGATCGATCGATTATTTTAAGATGGAAAAGTCCAAGGGAAAAGTCTTCCGTGAGTACCAGTCTAATTCCTCTGTGGTCATGAACCTCCAAGTTCAACTGTGTCATAGAGCGAGTTAGTCATCATCTTCACCATCATGGTTTGGACCTTCGGGGCCATTCGCTCACTCAGGAACCTCCGATTGTAATACAGGCCTCTGCTTCTTATACAACACTTTGTCCACCTCATCACCTCTTTATATTTCTACTATCTTCCATTCGCTATCCTCCCACCATAACTTAAGTATACGATCGAGAGAAAATTTAACTCTTGCTGTACCTATACATCGAACATCTCACTATTCCTCATCCTTCCTTGATTCAGCTCCACGGCTCTGGAATTCCCTCTCCTCGTATATCAATGACTGCCCGACTCAAAAACAGTTTTAAAAACTCACTACATATTTCCTTAGACAATATAATATATAACCATGTTCCATGTATACTTTTATTATTTTTTTATATTTGAAACTTTTTTAGAAGCCAATTACTTAATCAAATTATTGTCATTATTCTTATTATTATTCTTATTATTGACTATTATTATTATTGTTATTATTGACTATTATTATTATTGTTATTATTGACTATTATTATTATTATTGTCATTATTGACTATTATTATTATTGACTATTATTATTATTGTTATTATTGACTATTATTATTATTGACTATTGTCATAGTTGTCATTGTTGTCATAGTTGTAATAGTTATCATAGTTGTCATAGTTATCATTGTTGTTATCGTTGTCATTATTATTATTATTATTATTACTATTATTAGTATTATGATTACATTATTATTAATTATATATTAATGTGGAATATTAATCCATCGATGTTTAGCGTGCTGCCTGGTCACGCAGCGGGCTCTGGTGACGATTCCCGGTCGGGACAGGCTCCTGGGTGAGAATTTTTCGGGGTTTTTCCTCACCTGTAAGACATATGTCAGGAAGCTTACGGACCAACGGTCCCCGAAAATCATGTGGCCATCGTCGTCATCCTTACCATTATCATCGTCATCCTTCACCGGTGTGGAAAGCAACGGGAAGCTACCACACCTATAATTCCCTAGTAAAGCTCGAAAGCATAGCATAAAAATGCTATGATTGTAGTGAAAGATCTGCCCTCGGGCAGAATTACTATGGATGGATTATTATTATTACTATTATTATTATTATTATTATTATTATTATTATTATTATTATTATTATTATTATTATCATCATCATCATCATCATGAAACCAGAACCAGCCAACAGGCTTAATCCCTGGATTATTATTATTATTATTATTATTATTATTATTATTATTATTATTATTATTATTATTATTATTATTATTATTATTATTATTATTAACATAGAAATGCAGAAATGTGGCAGTTGAATAAAAATTTCAGTTCAAAGCTTATGTCTACTGATAGATTGTTTTAGACACTCGACTAAACATTCTAAATTGGAAAAAGATCAGAAATATAATCATCAGACAACAAATGAAAGTCCAAAATTCAATATTAGATTTTGTGAGATACAGACAACTAGAATGGTATGGTCATATACGTAGGATGCCAGATAAAAGATTACCCAGACAAGCTTCGGAATGGATTCCACGTGGGAAAAGAAAGAGAGGTCGACCTAGATTGAAATGATTGGATGATGTAAGAAGAGGTATGAGGGAGCTAGGTCTGGAGGAATTGGAATGTGAAGATAGAGAAGAATGGAGGAAGATAAACATTTGAAAAGCTTTGGGCACAGGAAGATGTTTTTTTACATTGCAAACCTGTTTATAAAATATTATTATTACATATAAATGGATTGCGCACAAATGTGCAAAGATGATAACACAACAATCACTAACACTTTAACTTTGTCTTGCGTAATCACAAATTGTTTTTGTTCTTTGTGTACATTTTTCGATGTGATATCTTACGCATTTCTGTTCACATACTTCGCATAAGCATTACATCTTCGGGTCATGGAATGTTTTATCTTTACACATTAAGTGGTGGAATCCATGTACGCTTAGTCTAATATTATTATTATGATCATTATTATTATTATGATTATTATTATTATTATTATTATTATTATTATTATTATTTTTATTATTATTATTAGTATTACTATTTTTCTTTCTTTTCCTTGTTAACTTTATGCTGTGTAGCCTATATCTATTATGTGCCATTAATCAACATGTAGATAATTCATAATTGTTATATGTATGATTTAACCCTGGTGAAACCGTACGATCTTAACTGCATCAGGTAAAATAAATAAATAATTAAATAAATAATGATATAAATAATAAAATAGCAAAATTCCAGGGAATATGTGGTACGATAAAACGATCACTAAATAACAAAACAACAAGAGAGACCTATTTGAAATTTTATAAAATGTTGGCAGTACCGGTACTGCTCTATGGATCAGAAGCCTGGATACATAAAAAAACAAGATCTAAGTAGGATAACGGCGGCAGAAATGAAATTTTTGAGATCTGTTAAGGGGTGCACTAAAGAAGACAGAATCAAGAACACAGAAATAAGATAGGAACTTGAAATATTTGCAATAACTGATAAAATAGATACATATAGACAAAAATGGAAGCAACACATAGACAGAATGAATGAAGATAGATATCCAAAACAAATAACAAAATACAAACCTAAAGGCACCCGAGATATGGGCAGACCTAGAAAGAGATGGGCTGAAGTCGGAACGGGTCAACAAACCTAATCCATGAATGCAGATGATGATGATGATGATGATAAATAAATCGTCTCACTTTTTTTTTTTATATTTTGGTAGCACAGCATCTCTCCTTCCACTGAGATTCGAACGTCGGGTGATTATTTTTCCGTCCACCTTCAGAATTTATTCTTGTCATTTTTTCTTCTCGGTTAAAGGTTCCCTTAATTTACACGTTAGTTAGATTGTTATGTAATTTATTATGTAGGAGTAATTAAAATTTCCTTGCTTTGTTGTAAAAATGTCTTGCAATTTTGTTATACAGAGTGCTTTAAAATTCCCCTTACAAACTTCTAGGGCTTAATACAGCTATTCTATTATCTTCAGGGGTTACTGTTACTTGGGCTCATCACGGTTTATTAGAAAATAATTATAATCAATCTCTACAGGGCTTATTCCTTACAGTGTAGAGGGGACTGAGTTGATAATATTTAGAATTGGAGAGCATGTCCGGAAATTTACCGTTTCCATGCTTACAGCCGTTTGAAAACATGTTTTTTAACGCGACCACTTTTACAATTTATTTATTATGAGACGTGACATAGTACGTCACTTGTTTTACAAATCAACTCATTAATAACCAATGAAAAAAATGGAAACTGAATCATGACTTGCATTAATAATCCCGGATACACCCTTCATAATCAATTTTTGCAGTTTTTAAAATTTCGAAAAATTTTGGGCATTTTCCGAGAAAAAAACACCAAGTCTTGGAATACTCGATAGGGAAATTTTCGATTTTGACGAATCGCGAAGCTATTACTTGTTGAGACAAGTGACGTACGTTCAGGCAATGCTTGTTTTTAAACGGCTGTAGCACGGACACGGTAAGTTTCCGGTCATGGTTTCCAATCCTAAATCTTATCAACTCAGTCCCCTCTACAAGTCCTAGAAGTTTTATAGCAGGATTTTAATATCATAATAAATATGAAAGTTAAAGTTAATAATCTTGTATTTTAAAACTCATTTAATATTTAATTATAACTTAAATAAAGAAAACATCTAAATAATTCATTGTTGTTTGTTGTTGAATAAAAATGTCTCAGTAACAATTAGTGTATTACATAACAGTCTTTCTTAATTGTATTGTATTGTAAGCCTATGTTTTCCCTTTACAGAGATTTAGGCACTCTCCCCCTATAGGGAAGAATTTGAACCATACTAATTTAGTTACACTTGTTTTCGTATAGATGTCATTTTAAGTGGTCCGTGGTCAGCGTTCCGCCTCATACTGACATCTAGGAAACCAAGGTAGTACTAGGACGGGAAAAGTCGGTAAATTTTGCTTAGAGGCCTTTTCATTCAGGCTTAAGGATATTTTACGAGCCTGAAAATCTTCAGACTCTTTTAAAATTGTTTTAAGTCATTGTTGTCAGAATAATAAAGCTTTCTGTTATAACTGTAATAAGAACACCTGCTTAACTTAATATTTTTAAATAAAAGTATACTAAATTCTGATTGGATGTTAAAACAATTAACTTTTTGATTTAACAAATCAAATTTAAACATTATATTAACCAATAGAATTTAAATATAACATCATGTGATGTAATAATGTTCTTTAAAATAATAAAAGAATTACCTAGTCATTCTGCATACAACTTTCAACAAACACAGAAGCAATAAGAGTTCTCCTGTTAAAATGTGATATTTAATACCAGAAGAATAGTTGATTCAAGAAAAGAAAATAATTTATTTTAATTGACAGTGAAGAATAATACCACTTAAATTTACTTAATCTACTGGGAACCTACAAAATGAATAAATTTATAATTATTTGTACAAGAATCAGTTATTAGTGATTTTAAAGTGTTTTCCTATCCTGTGTACCAACTTCAGACCTTGAGAAGAGATTCCAGCTCTACCGAAAATTAAACCCAACCTGAACAAGTAATTCTTTTTGGGAAACCAATCCTTCAAAATGTTGCTATAACATCGGGCATGAAGAGAGTTAGCTTCTTCAAGATGTCACCATAGCATGGGAAAAGAATTACTTCTTCAGTTTTAAGAGGAATTTTAGAGCACCCTGTAGAAATAAAATCTTGTGAAGTACATTTATCCTATGTCATAGGTATGAAATGTTTTTCCTGCTATTAAATGATAGAATCATTATATCTTGATATCTCCAGCTCGGGCGCGATGTACAGAAAAATACAGAGAATGTTACCGTAACAGATATAAGACAAAAAAAAAGATAGACGCAAATGGAAACAGAAGACATACTAGCAGCGCACCAGCTTAAGAATGAAGATTCATTACAAATTTAAAACAAGAACGAATCGACCTAATCCATCTCTGTAACGTAGGAATACAAATTTCAACTCTGACACAAAAAGACAAAATGTAGCCGCAACTTGTGCCACTCTACGCTGGTGGCGCTACCATCGCTGAGTCCACTTTGTTTCCTGATAACGTTTTTACGTCATGAGAACTTGTGACGTCATTTCCTATTTAACAGCTCCATTGCTTCCATACAATCTGTGATGTGCTGTGCCATTTTCCATCTTATTGCAGGATGTATTAAAACGGTCGTGACGGAATACAGCTTTATGTAAAATAATTCAGTTATTCAATCGATATATGACTTCTGAACATTTCTGGTTTATATTCCCAACCCTCACACATAAGATCATGGCGAATATAGGCTTCAGGAGATTTCAGTAAAAGCGCGCAAAAAGTAAACAGGGAATACTTTATGTTCTAACTGGCATTATCGAACATTTATGTTCGTGGTCATGCGGACATAAACTCTCCATACAGCTCTAACCTAAGCTATTGTTTTCCAATCATCCCCTGTACTATTCATATCTCTCAAATCATTGTTAATGTTATTCTACCATAACATTCGTGGCCTACCTACTGGGCGTTTTTCATCTGATTTTCCAAGAGTTTTGATGCCCCTCTTTCATTCTCTATTCTGCCAGATGTCCTGTTCATCCCAGTCTAAGTGATTTAACTGTTTTATTGCCCATAAAGATAATGTAGATCACTGTTATAGTTGTCTCCATTCATTTGTCTCTTCGTCTCCCTCTGGTCCAAACCTTTTCTAACAACTTTATTCTCAAATAGTTGTAATTTTATCTCCTCCCTTATTACAATATGAGTCAATTTTTACCATCCAACTGAAAGAATAACAATTTTATATATTTTTAGTTTAACTTTTTTTGAGAGAATTTGCGATGAAAATAATTGTCCCTATATTGCGTAATAGCATACGTTTCCAGAATTCAGCCTCCTATGTTTGACATCTTACTGCACTCCATTCCTTTTTGTAGGTTAATTATTGTTCCTAGGTATTTGGATTCAGCCACTTCTTCAAAATTTCCCTCGTTATCATTACATATTGTATTTTTATGTGTGATCAAATATTTAGTTTTTTTTATTTACTTCCAACCCAAATTTCTTATTGTTATTCAAAAGAGTGTGTGAGTTTGCTCTTAATAATTCCTGACTATCGCCTAATAAAATTTAAAATGTAAAACAGATACCTGAGATCTTAGTCGTTCTCAACTTTAAAAAAGGCGGTAAGATGTGAAGTACTTTCGGAGCAAATGCTCCATCCTCAGCAAGTAAACTGGTACTAGTTGTCTGTGAGATTCTTGTATAGAGGGTTTATGTCATTAGGTGTGTTCTCAATAAGTAAGTCAGGGTTTCTGGCCTCTTTCAATATCTTTCAATATATCGATCAGGAAATAGAGAGCTTATGTCCGCGCGGCCATGAATCTACGGGTTCGATAGTGCCAGTGCGTTAGTTATTCAGAATTTCCCAGGTTAAACTCCAAGTATATACCGAGTGATTCTGTAAGAGGGTCCAAAAATTAAAAATTACAAAGGGAACGTTCCACTAAACAATTTGAAGTAGATAACCTAGAGTCCGATAAGCTAGTATAAGAAGATATGGATGTCTTCTTCTTCTTCACTTCACGGGCTAGGCAAATTACCTGTTCCGCCTCACAGTTGTTCTGTCCATCTTTTCACTGGCCTTCCTACACTCCTTGAACCTCTTGGCTTGTAGTTGAATGCTGCTCTTGGTAACTTTGATACATTCATTCTTTCCACATGTGTAAACCATTTCTCTCTATATTCTCTGATTTCCTCATTCAATGGATATATATTTAACTATGTTCTTATATCTTTATCCGATCCAATATTGTGCAGACTTTTGTTCTTCTAAGGAAGTTCATTTCTGCGCTTTGTATTCTACTTTGCAATTTTTTGGTCATTACCCAAGTTTCACTCCCATAAAGTAATGCAGGAACTGCCAATGTTTTATAAAACTTCAATCTAGTATCTCTTCTTGTTTTATTCTTTAATGCATTATGTATAGTTCCGCATATCATTTGAAATTTCGACATTTTCATATGTACGTATCTTTCAGTTTTTGTGTTTATAGTAAAATTACAACCAAATAATTAAAATCTGTTACTTGTTCCAGAGGTTTGTTGTCTATTACGATTTTTGATCTTATGATCGTTTCCCCAAAATGCCATTATTTTTGGTATTAAAAGATTCCGGGCTATGTGGCCGTGGTCTATAACTGGCGTTTCTTCCAGACGTTTCTCCCTCAACTGCGGAGGGCATCTTCAGTGGCGAGCGCTTCTAGCTGTTGTTTCCCTGTCGTAGACTCGACTACGAATTCTAAACCATACATTAACAATTTATTTTTGGATCCGATTTTCGGCTCATACCGTAAAATCGACTTTTCATGTAAAATACAAATAGCTAGAGGCTAATCCGATAGCGATGTCTACAGCCACGAATCTGCCAAGGAGTCCTTCCTGGTTTCACATGCATATTGTGGGATACTGCATGTTAATAGTAAAGAGTGTCGCCCGTAGCGGTCTAGTGGTTATGCCCCTCGCCTCTGGTTCCGAGAGTCGCAGGTTCAAACTCGGTCCGGGTCGATGGATCTTTTTAGGACGAATAAATCCAAGAAACAAGTCCTCCCGGAGAGACTTTAAAGCCGTGGGTCCAGAGTCTGAAGATTTTCGGGCTCAGAAAAGATCCTTAAGCCTGAATAAAAATGCTTCTAAGCAAAAACTGAGGAGGGCATATTCAGTGGCGAGCGCTTCCAGCTGTTGTTTCCCTGTCGTAGACAGAATTTCGCAGTCGAGTCTACGACAGGGAAACAACAGCTGGAAGCGCTCGCCACTGAAGATGCCCTCCGCAGTTGAGGGAGAAACGTCTGGAAGAAACGTTCGCAGTCGAGTCTACGACAGGGAAATAACAGCTGGAAGCGCTCGCCACTGAATATGCCCTCCGCAGTTGAGGGAGAAACGTCTGGAAGAAACGTCTGGAAGAAACGTTCGCAGTCGAGTCTACGACAGGGAAATAACAGCTGGAAGCGCTCGCCACTGAAGATGCCCTCCGCAGTTGAGGGAGAAACGTCTGGAAGAAACGTTCGCAGTCGAGTCTACGACAGGGAAATAACAGCTGGAAGCGCTCGCCACTGAAGATGCCCTCCGCAGTTGAGGGAGAAACGTCTGGAAGAAACGTTCGCAGTCGAGTCTACGACAGGGAAATAACAGCTGGAAGCGCTCGCCACTGAAGATGCCCTCCGCAGTTGAGGGAGAAACGTCTGGAAGAAACGTTCGCAGTCGAGTCTACGACAGGGAAATAACAGCTGGAAGCGCTCGCCACTGAAGATGCCCTCCGCAGTTGAGGGAGAAACGTCTGGAAGAAACGTTCGCAGTCAAGTCTACGACAGGGAAATAACAGCTGGAAGCGCTCGCCACTGAAGATGCCCTCCGCAGTTAAGGGAGAAACGTCTGGAAGAAACGCCAGTTATAGACCACGGTCACATAGCCCGGAATCTTTTAATACCATGATTAACGGCCGTGAAAGCCTGCATTTCTGTCATTATTTTTGTTTTTTCTTTTGATATTTTGAAATTATATTCTTGGCAAAACTGATTTAATTGATGTAAAGAGTACTGCAAATTAATTTCATTTTCTTGAATAATAGCCACATATGGATGTAAGCTTGTCTATCACATTGTCTAGCGTTACTGTTTTCCAGCTGATTTAGAAATAACATGTGTACAAGATTACATGTAGTGTGCTGTTTATTTACGTGCACTTCAACCTTTAGTTCCTGCAAGGAAGAGCCTCATGACTAGCAAGTCATGATACAGGATGTGACCTGACTCCCCTTGATCATTTCCTATTGGGATATTTAAAGTAACTTGTGTTTTTAACGCTCCAGTGGGAATGGATATGGAACTAATTCCCAGGATTGTAGCTGTCTGTGATGTGATTCGAAACACACGAGGGTGCAGCAAAATCTTGTACGCCGATGGCATGCATGTACTGAGATTGGTGGCCGTCAGTTTGAGCAACTGTTAAAAGATACAAAATGGTACGTTAATCTTATCAACGATGGTACTTGCAGTTAACTGTTAAAGAACGTGAATAAAAAAAGACTACAGAGTAAAGCAAAATCCTTTAACAATTTTGCGTACTCTCCACAACTTGCTAATTTTAGGTTCTTCTGTTGTTTATTTTCTTTTCAGAGTCATTTTACTGTTTTGTAAATTCTGCAGTACTTATTATAACTTATGGATCCGAAACATGCACAGTGACAACACAACAATCTGCCAGAATACAATCTGCTGAAATGAATTCCTCAGACCAATAGCAGGATATCAAAGAATAGACAAAAAACACAACATAGAAATAAGACAACTAAAAGTAGAGGAATTAGACACAACAATAGCGAAATACAGAATAAACTGGAAAGAACACTTAGCAAGGATGACTGAGAATAGAATATCAAAAGCAGCATGCAACTATACACCACGAGGAAGAAAACGTTTAGAAAGACCAAAGAAACAGCAGCAATTTGGAGCCGGAACAGGCTAGTAAATAAGCCTAAACCGTGAATAAGAAGAAGTGAATTCTGCACAACTGTCCTGGTTTCACTGCAGAATTGGCACTATATAGATCTAAGTTGTCAAGTCTTTATAAGGAAGAAGGAAGTCACTCTACATTCACCACTTACTCGTAGAATAATGGCTAGACTTGCACATTTCTTTGAGGCGTAGTATAAATATTTAACCTCGCTTCTACTACCGTTTGGGACCGTTATATTGTTGCTTACTACTTTGATTGGAAAGCATAGATTGTTCAAATTGTGACATCTTTGCCCGGGCCCATAGAGGCAAAGAGGAATTCAACTTTCTTCACTAAATTCTCCCAATATGTAATGTTTTCTGAGTTATAAAATACAATCGTGGAAGCTTTGGGATAAAGGAACTAACACACGCTTGAGCAAGCTTTTGGAATTTGACTTCGATATCTGACTTATGCTAACTACTGAATGAATAGCCCATAAGTAAAAGCCACAACTATCGCTTTTAAATGCGAGGCAAAATATAATCCAGATATATATAAAAATAAATAAATAAATATTCGATTTACAAAGAAAGAAATCATAATAGATCATCTATCTAAAAAGAAAATATGATATAAATCAACATAACATACATACATTATCACTCACTCTAGTCCAGCCTCGGGTTGGGGGGAAATACTGTCCTAGCGTCCCCACCCTGGCTTACTGGACTAAACAAAACAAAACCAGCTCTCCTGAGCGTCTCTGACCAGACCTCCAATGATGACTGAGTAGATTGATGATTCGATGTTACAAAACACAGCTATTTATGAGAGTTCAACGAGGGAGAGGGGGTAGTGCACGATCGCACATGGTGCGCACTAGGAAGGGACGGGATAGGATAGGACCGCATTTGGCACTGTTTAATAAGGATGACACTCGTGATGGAGACGCGATGACGTATAGTTTGCGCAGTAAGATGTAATTCCTGTATCGAAATGTCCATTTCGGTACATCTTTATTTTCATGACTCATATAGCATGGGCAATGATATGCTGTATATGAAATGTTTAAACGTAGATCTGCACTTATCGCTTTGGCAGCGATGTATGGACCTTGAGGAAATTAGAAGACAGCAAGATGACTTCTAGAGAGATGAGATTCATGAGATATGCAGCAGAGTACATCAAGTGAGATTACAAACACAATGATGATGTCTTGAAGAAACTACGTTCAGAACCAGTCATTAAATACATACATGAATATCAGAATAACTGGATGAATCATTGCGACGAATGAATTCAGAGAGAGAGTTCTCAAAATTATGCTTCGTTATTTTCCAACGTGGAAGAGATCTCTGGTCCGTCCAAGGAAACGTTGGATTAAAATTCATCAGTGATATCATAAGAAGCTCAAGGCCTAAGGATTGTTTCGATGAAGATAATGTTAAATAAAATAAACCTCATAGTGTCACTTCCTTTAAATATTAAGAAAATTTGACTATTCAAGTCCTAAGGAAGAAAAAAAAACATAAGTTGTTGATAACTTTTGAATAACTGTTAACCTCCCCGGGATAGATCTTGTCGTGGTGGAGGGGCTGTGTACCTAATGACCCAGACGAGTAGATAAGGAAATCTGGTTTTTAACTAGCTTGCTATCTAGTAAGAGGAGAAGGGGAGCAAACTAGCTCCAACGCGTGAACATCAACGGCTTCAGAAGCGCAAGAAGAATATTGTTCTCAACAGTAAAGAAGGCGAAAGAAGAAACCTGCAAGACAAGGGGTAGATGGGACTCCAAATGGTTAACAACCCGTCTAGGAGATGGAAACTCCGAAATAAATCCACGATCCACTAGGGAATGTGGATGTGCATCTGGGCTGGTAACCCGACCACGTAAAAAATTCCGAACTCATCTCTCTCACAGTGTTCAGCCGGAGCCAAGGAATGTAGGAAGGCCAGTGAAAAGATGGACAGAACAACTGTGAGGCAGAACAGACAATTTGCATAGCCCGTGAAGTGAAGAAGATAACGGTTAAAAGGATGGTATCAAAAATATGTAACCCAATTAATGAACTTACCAATTTCGGAAGTAAAAGAAGAAACTGAAAGATATTTAAGACTAAAAGAAAAAAAGGGCTACAAATATGAGGTAAGTCGTTAAAATTCTAACTCTCTATTAACATTTTATACTCATGATGTTTATAGACTTAAAATAAAATAAGTTAAAATATACCTTCTTAGGTAAGATCCGTCGTCCTCAACTTATAAAATATGTATTCTTTATGTTGTAGGCCTTTCAGAACATCCGTTTCATCTTCAGCAGGTCCTTCTTCGCTACATTATCTGATATGATGGTTGATGCTGCTGGTCCTAATGTGGTGGTGTCGTGACCACATTAGGACCAGCAGCATCAACCATCACATCAGATAATGTAGCTGAAGATGGAACGGATGTTCTGAAAAGCCTACAGACATAAAGAGTACATATTTTATAAGCTGAGGACGACGAATCTTACCTTAGAAGGTATATTTTAACTTATTTTATGACTATCCACCTCAACGGTTTTAACAATGAATTTTATTAATATTGTTTATAGACTTGCAATATTTTGAACTTTTAGTAAAAACTGTTAACTTATAACAGTATTTACATTTACAAATATATTTGAAGATCAAATTCAAATATGACATGTCAAACTCATATTCTAAACTTAAATTATTTTACTAGCCAATTTTTTAGTATAATTTTTAGGCACAAAACAGCATGCATCCCCCCCTTAACTCCGGTTGCTAATACGTTTCGTAAAGTCTTTGACAAGATACACAGACCTTCACTTCCTTACCGAATATTTGTTAGTTTTTTACACCCTGAAAAATATAAATTACCTCGATCCGGCTTACTCTTGTGAAGCTCGAATTAAAAGACAAAGAATGGGGAAATTATATACCCGGGATTGGTATTTATAAGCCTATAATTTATGCTAATACGTTTCGTAAAGTCTTTGACAAGATATACAGGGCTTCATTTCCTTACCGAATATTTTTTTAGTTTTTTACACCCTGAAAAATATAAATTACCTCGATCCGGCTTACTCTTGTGAAGCTCGAATTAAAAGACAAAGAATGGGGAAATTGGTATTTATGAACCTATAATTTGCCGACAGACAATATGATAAAAGTTGAAACGCAAGACGAATTTCACTGGCTTAACGTATTTTAATGGTTTTCATATATTGAAAAAAAACTCACCACAAAAGTTGTCAGTCTCTTAGATTGTATCACTTTCACTTACCTGGAAAATAAGAAAAAACAAATGTTAATATAAAACATCACTCATTAATCAAATAAAATTATATAACAAACCATTTAACATTGGAAAAAGTAAAAGGAATAATGAAGCACTAAAATATAAAATATAGGCCTATTTTACGAGCGACGAAATTTTCTAATGTGTGACAAATTTAGGATATTTTAATATATACAGTGTTTTGATTACGATCCTGAAATAAACAACTATAAGCTACGAGTACAAATATGAGAATTTATTTTTAAACAAAAAAGAAATAAGCAAAATAAAAACATATACGGGACATTGAATTGGTGCAGTGAAAATTCTGTTGGAAACGACGGAACGTCAATGGAATGGAAACGTAATCTCCTGTACAATGGGAGGATAAACGTAGCCAAGCTCGGTGATTGGCTCAAAATGTAGATTGCATTATCCAGGCATTGTTTATGGAATCATATTCACTGCCAACACGTCCAACGCACGTTATTCGGTGTCATTAAATTATATTTTCTGATTGCAGCTTCTATTTCGGAAAAAAAGCATAAAACCTGAGAACTCCAATGGTATGCCAAATGTGTCTAAAACACAGACATAAAGAGAACAAACTGGCAACAGCTATATAGTGCTGAAGGATGACGTCACTGTTACCACGAGTCTTAGGATGGAATTCAGAGCCGTCAATATTTATATTGCTATCAAGTTTCATGCGAAGCCTCGGAAAAAATAGATCGTAATAGACTCCCAAAAGTCATACTTCAATACAGTCCTCATGGGAAGAGATCTTTGGGACGTACTAGAAAATTAGCACATTTGAAATTCATATTAGAGCACCGTTGTTGAGGTTATGTAATAAGATGTTAATTATATAATTTTTACCTGGTAAGTCAGTCGTCTTCAACTAAACTATTAAACTTCAAGTTATTTTAATTTGGTGGCCTTTCGAAAACGGTTCATCTTCTGCGTTTTTAACTGGAACTGAATGAAGAAAAATGAAGAAAAATCAAGTTTTGCTAAACATATACTAGAACAGGTCACCGATTTGAAAAAAATTGATAACTCTATGTCAATATTACACAGAGAGTATAATAACAGCAGGATCAGCATTCTTGAAGACATAGAGATTCTAAAAGAAGCAAGGAATAAAGACCTACTCAACGAGAACATAACCGCAGACATAAACCCGTTATACAAACCTATATAACACCATCAGTTCAAGTTAAAACGCAGAAGATGAAACATTGTTTTAGAAAGGCCTCCATATTAAAATAACTTGAAGAAGTTTAATAATTTAGTTTGAGGACGACTAACTTACCAGGTAAAAATTATATAATTAACGTCCTAGAAAATGCTGGACCGAGAATGCTTAACTGAAACCGTAATCGGTATCGGGCCTTAAACGTGTTGGAAGATAAGATGATGACATTGTATGTACAATATTATTAATTATACTTTTTTTACTCCATAGCGCGACAGACCTACAAGGCTCTTGGCCTGACATCCGCCTACTGGCCTCACATCCAGGTAGACGATCATCTAGCCAGTAGAGGGATGACATGTGGTTAGCATGTCGGGTCCCCCAGCCGTTATAGCTAGTCTTCTCAACCTGGAGTCGTTATTTATTGTAGCTACCCAAACGATGTTGTGTGGACACCGGTACTATACTGGCCGAAATTCCACGAGAAAATGTCTTCCCCCATGGGGACTAGAATCAACGCACGTCCCGTAGCTTTGCGCCAAGGTATATTGCCCCTTGCCACTCGGCTACGGCGCGGGACATTATTAAAACAGAAACTTCATATTTTCTGTTGAAGATATTGAAACCTATATGTGTTTTAGAAGAGAAAAAGTAGTGTCCTATTACCTGAAGGCTAAAGAAGTTATATTATTATTGCATTATTTTATTACATTATCATATTATCATCATCCTTATTTTATTATCATTATTTTATCATCATATTATCATCATCTGATCATCATAATATTATTAAAGATCATCAACATAATATTATTAAAGATCATCATCATATCATCTGATCATTATCATCATAATATCATCATATCATCATCTAATCATCATCATAATATCATCATCTAATCATCATCTTATCATCTGATCATATTATCATCTAATCATCACCTTATCATCTAATCATCATCTTATCATCTAATCATCACCTTATCATCTAATCATCGCCTTACCATCTAATCGTTACCTTATCTAATCGTCACCTTATCATCTAATCGTCACCTTATCATATAATCATCACCTTATCATCATCGTCTTATTATCTAATCATCATCGTCTTATCATCTAATCATCATCTTATCATCTAATCATCTACATCTTATCTAATCGTCATCATCTTATCATCTAATCATCATCTCATCATCATCATCATTATTATTATTATTATTATTATTATTATTATTATTATTATTATTATTATTATTATTATTATTATTATTACTATTATTGAAACTCCAAATAATGCGAACCCCATTTCACCTTGTGATATGCTATAGTTTTAATTACAATTAAATTGTGTGCATTCATTCACATTTTGCTTAATTTTTAGAGTTACATATCAATAATATTGCAATGCAATATAAATAAGTTATTTAATTAATTAATAATAAAAAATCTAACTCGAAGTCACACAGCTTCTTATAGCGGCATTCTTATATAAAGTATTCTCCAAAGGCAGTTGCAATCCATTTTGGCAATAATCTAATTTAGTACTAAATTAATGTATTTGGGAAACAAATACGGGACATTCAAATAACAGATGTGACACATTCTGGCTGGAGTTCTTGCAAATACAGGTATCTATACCTATTTTGAACCTATATCTCAACCAATTACAATTGTTACACCAGTTTGCATGGATATCACCATTAGCAAAATAAAGTTCGCGGATTTTATTGCAATAATTCTATAATTTAAATATATAGCTCAATTTAGTCAAATATAAATTTGTAAAATATATTTGGACAGACTGATCTCTAGCTCTAGATATATGAACTCGTAATATGAAGTTCATAAAATAGTTTACTGCAGAGAACTCTATAATTAAATCAATATAACAGACCATCAGGCTGATTAGATCCGGAAAATGCTATTTCCATTTGCTTGAATGGATATCTCCCAGTTATACTCGTAGAGGGCGCTTTGTTTAAGAATCATCCAACTAAAAAAATCTGCATGAAATGGCGTGGAGGGGATGAGAGGCTTGAAAACTAACACCAACCCCCTACCACCAGTATAAATCCCCTATCAAAAAAAAGCAAACCGCAAATGGGAGTCCAGTTATAAATGTATGGGCATAAAAAATATTAAAAAGTCCAAAGAGCATAGCGTATGTATGTGTGTCTGAAATATTGGCCAGTTTTGAAAAGGACATGGCCTTTTCAGTAAAAAAAAAAAGCATCAGCCGAGGATAAATTTCTAGTTAAAATAGAAAAAAATCCTCCATGAATTGTGGAGAATAACATATTCATTTGAAAAGCTTCTTTCTGCGCATGATATCCAAGCTCAAAAAACATTTGAATGGTGGAAAAAGAACCTGGTATACACTTTAACTCTGCAATTTCTTTCCATATTTGCATAGCAATTATTTTGAAATGGAAGAAACTTAGATATTCATATTAAACTAACTAATTAACTAAATAATTCACTGACACTATCGAACCCGTAGGTTCATGGCCGCGCGGACATAAGCTTTCCATATATCCCCATCCTGAGCTAATGTTTTCCAATCATCCCCTGTATAATCTACTTCCCTCAAATCATAGTTCATGTTATTCTCACACCTCATTCTTGGTCTACCAACTGGGTGTTTCCCCTCTCGTTTTCCTACAAGAAGCTTCCATGCACGTCTTTCATTCCCCCATTCGTGCCACATGGCCTGCCCACGGCAGTCTGCGAGACTTAACTGTTCTCATTATATCTGGCTTCCTATAAAGATAATGTAATTCACTGTTATTCAGTCTTCTCCATGCACCTGTCTGTTCATCTCTCTTTGGTCCAAAAATTTCTCCTAAGAACTTTATTCTCAAATACTCGTAATCTCCTTTCCTCCCTTAAAGTAAGAGTCCATGTTTCACATTAGAATAATAGTTGTATATATTTTCAGTTTAACGTTTTTTGAAAGGAGTTGGGAAGCCAAGATTCTCTGTAATGCATAATAACACGCATTTCCAGAATTGAGCCTATGTTCAATTTCCTTGTACATCTCATTAAGTCTTATGAAATTAAATTAAAACCATACCATCATTATCATTCTTCTTCTTGCTTTTATGTATTGAATCTCTCCCTCTGTACGTTCATTTTACATGTCATAAGCATCATGACCTTACAGTGATTCTACCAGTCAGAAGACGATTTTAAACTTTGGGTACATACATACATTGTCCTTTATATCCCTCCTCATCACACTGTGTATTATTCATTATCATTTACAGTCTCACTTGCCAAAACATTGAATTCCCTTCCGCCTTATGTCAGAGACTGTCAAACTATATTTCAAAAACAAACTAAATAATTATTTAATAACATACCAACTTAGACGCCTCACTAATAGTATTCTTTTAAAAATTATTACATTAAATTATTTATAAAAATAATATTAAGATTAACAAATATTTTATTTGTTTAAATATTGTATCCATCCATAGTAATTATGCCCGAAGGCAGGTCCTTTACTACAATCATAGCATTTTCAAGCTATGCTTGCAGCTTTACTAGGGAATTGTAGGTGTGGTAGTTTCCGGTTGCTTTCCATACCGGTGAAGGATGATGATGATGATAAGGATAATGATAATGAGAAGGATGATGATAGTAAAGTAAAGTAAAGTAAAGTAATCCCACTACAGGCCTCAGGAGGCCCTTGGGATAGTAGGAGGTTAAGGTTCCCACTATTTCTGGACAATCGGCACTTGATGTCAGCCGGGTTATCAGCCCTGCGTGATGGCCGCCTTTACCCCCAGAACAAGCGTTCGGTACTCATTTCAGTTAGAGGCTGAGTCGACCCCAGGGCCATAGTGCCGCCAGAAGGTTTGGGTCAGTTTAAAAATCCTGACCCACCGGGACTTGAACCCTCTACATTTCGGCTTGTAGCTCAGAGGATGATGATGATGATGGCCATATGATTTCGAGGACCATTTGGGCCTTAAAGTTTTCCTGACATTTGTCTTACAGGTGAGGAAAAACCTCGATAAAAACCTCACCCAAAAAAACTGCCCCGACTGGGATCGAACCCGGTCCAGCTGCGTGAAAAGGCAGCACGCTACCTCGAGACCACAGCAGTGGACAAATATTGTATAATCGTAAAATATTTTTCTATATCTCTTTTTTTTTGTTTTTTTTTACATGCAATGAAAAGAAAATATTACAGTGGTATGGCCATGTCAAAAGAATTCCAGTGCAAAGATTGCCTAAAATTGTTATGGAATGGATCCCAATGGAAAGGAAGAAGAGAGGAAGACCGAAGAAAACTTGAATACAATGGCTACAAGCGGCTATGGATATCAGAGGATTGGAGGAAGATCAATGGATGGACAGAGAGGAATGGCAGCAGCTGACATGAGACCGGATGATGATGATGATATTAGACAGGGATAATCAATCAACAATTTAATTTAACTTGCTTGAATACATTTTATTATTACAGTAGTTTTAGTCTTAATCCTAAGTAACGGTTGTAATATAGATCTTAATATATTAGATATCAACTTATTGATCAAATCTTCATTCAGTATTTAATTGTGATTGTTATATTCTGATGTAAGTCCACCGCTGTGGTCTCGGGGTAGCGTGCTGCCTTGTCACGCAGCGGGCCCGGGTTCGATTCTCGGTCGTGACAGTTTTTCTGGGTGAGGTTTTTATCGGGGTTTTTCCTCACCTGTAAGACAAATGTCACGAAAACTTTAAGGTCCAAACGGTCACCGAAATCATATGGCCATCGCAATCATCATCATTCATATTCATCTTAGGTTAAGCTTAGGATTTAGGGACTCTCCTAGCGCATCATTGTCATCATCATCACCCATCATATCATCGGGGCAACGTAACCCCGCCTTCCAGGCGCCCCAACCTCAGAAATGGGTTACAAGTACGTCATGCCAGGAGAGAAACCAGGAATGTCGAAAGACAACCCTGGGACATTTGAAAAAAAAATCTGATGTAATATATGTTTGTCCTGGTGAGTGGACGAGAAGGGCACATGGTCTTAACTCCACCAGGCTAGCTAAATAAATAAATAGATAAATAAAATACTTTTACTAATTCCGAGCTAAGTTCCAGTTGTACTGTAAACAAACTTGCGTAAGATGTTACTCCGCCGTCTCAGGGTCGGTTTCACCAACAGATGTAACTGTATTACGCCAGTCTAAGCTATGTATTATATATGGGAAAAACTGGCGTAATACAGTTACCTCTGTTCGTGAAACTGACCCTCAGTCTACTGGTTGTGGGAACCGTGAACTACTTTTACACGCAATTTGGCACTGAATTATGCAAGGAACTTTCATCGATAAGAACATTGTTCTTAGAAAACATCGTATTTAGGCAAGGACTTAAAGAACTTAGTGGGGCACGCCGTAGCGTAGTGGTTAAGGCACTGAGCTACAAGCCGGAGGGTCGAGGGTTCAAGTCCCGTTGGGGTCAGGATTTTTAAACTGACCCAAACCCTCTGGCGGCACTATGGTCCTAGGGTCGACTCAGCCTCTAACGGAAATGAGTACCAGACGCTTGTTCTGCGGGTAAAGGCGGCCGTCACGTAGTGCTGACAACCCGGCTGACATAAAGCGCCGATTGTCTAGAAAAAGTGGGAGCCTTAACCTCCTACTACCCCAAGGGCCTTCGGGCCTGTTGTGGGATCACTTTACTTTACTTTACTTTTACTTAAAGAACTTAGTAATTTTTTTCAGTTTTGCCGCTTTTAAAAGGTATCAATTAAGATTGAAGTCCCGCGCCGTAGCCGAGCGGTTAAGGTAGGAAGCCTTGGCGCAGAGCTACGGGACTTGCGCTGGTTCGAGTCTCCATGGGGGAAGAAATTTTCTCATGGTATTTCGGCCAGTATGGGACCGGTGCCCTCCCAGCATCGTGAGGCAATTGGGTAGCTACAATAAGTGGCGGCTCCAGGTTGAGGAACCAGCTATAACGGCTAGGGGACTCGACATGCTAACCACATGTCACCCCTACACTGGCTGTTGATCATCTACCTCTGTGATTGACACATGTGGATGTGAAGGGCCAGCAGCCGGCTGGTAAAAGGGCAACAGCTGAAAAGTGGAAAGACCCTCAATCGGAATCGGAATTAAGATTGATATTCAGCTGTGAATTCTTGATAGAATTTCTTATTTTATCTTCAGATTTCTTGATTCATTAACATTGAAACAGCGTGATATAGACGCAAACGACTCGCCAACGCGTAAAAACAGTGAAGCATTTATATTTTTACTTTAAGCGGCAACACTTTTTTTTTTCATCGGAACTAATTTTTGCTCGACATTATAAACCGGGAACAAAGCGTGTTATTCAATCAAAATTATTGCAATGACACGTTGAAACAATGATATACCGATCGTGGCGTTGGAGGCATTTATCAAAGTACATATCGGTACGTGAAATACAATAGCGTTTAACAATGAACTTTAGGGCTAGTGTCAATAAGGTTTGTTTTGTTTTTATACCTATTTGTCCATTTGGTTTAAATCACTATTTATAAAAGCCGCCTTGGCACCTGCCTGCAATTAAAAAAAAACTTCGAATGATTAATAAAGGACACTAATCCTTCTAATATACCGACTAGATCCTCGAATAAAGTAATTTTTAGCCGCGAATACAGGAACAGTCGGAATTTTTTAACCCGCGAATAAAGGAATCGCGAATAAGGAGCGTTTACTGTACTTTACTTTTCAAAGGCAGCGGAACTATAATTAATCCAAGATCCGTAAAAAGACATACACGGTACTCTATATCTAAGATTATTAATAAGTTTAGTTATTTTTATAATGCGGAACTTTGTCTAATCTGGAAAAAAATTGGTCCCATGCTTTGAACAAGTTTTACTAATTCCGAGCTAAGTTTCAGTTGTACTGTAAACAAACTTACGTAAGATATTACTAAGCCGTTTCAATCTACTGGGGGAACCGTCATACTACTTTTACACGCAATTTGACACTGAATTGTGCAAGAAACCGTCATCGATAGGAACGCTGTTCTTAGGGAACATCGTGTTTTTATGGGAAATAAGACTGAACAAAGTAAGATGGTACCAAAAATTAAGAACTTCCTCCATTTCTTATTTATTTAAAGTGATATATATATACCTCTCAGGGGTCCTCATCTAGGGGATATGTGGATGGCGACCACAAGGTGCCCAAGCTGTGCAAAACATTTCTTCCACTTACTTGTGTTTTGCACTCTTTTAACTTTACTATCTAACCTCTCTTGGTTAACTCTTGTTTTTTCGACCCCGACGCTATTAGGGCATCCGAGGGTCTAGGGAGTCCTTCCTTTTTTTCCATTTCTTCTTTCCTTTATTTTCTTTTCTTCTCCAGAAAAGCCTGACCAGAGGCTATAAGATGGCAGCCCCATCACTGGTCTTGCCTTCCTTTGGCCAGCAACCAATCGAAGGGACTATTATTATGCTTTCAGGTCTTATACGAGAATTTCCCATAAGGGAAAATTTTCTATAGGATCGTAACAGGTCTCGGCCTAATACTTGGAAGGAAGAAGAAGATATATATATATGGGCTTAACTAATCAGACATTTACGCTTTTTTCATTATGTCGATAGATATCCTTTATTTAGAATTTCATTACGAGCAGAATATATGTTGTATGCTGGTTCAGCTGTAAATTGTGCTGTTATTTTCACCACATCCTCAATAGCACAAATAAGGATATTTTTCACTAAACGGTTTGAAAACATTCAAAATAACTTGTTTCTGTCCGCTTTTGAAATGGTTTCTTTTCCAATGTTTTAAGAAATTCTACAGAAAGTGGTCATTTTCAAACAACAGAAATTCCAACGTATTCTGCATTGTGCGTGCGTAAGAATATACGAATGCTTATTTAACCCATTAAAATTGTAATTATTATTTTTATTTATAGACTTGTGCTAAATAATACCATATATAACTATAGGAAAAACAAAAAGAAACCTAAAAATTAGAACCAAAGAACACATAAGAAATATTAAAAATGGGGAAATAGAAAATGTGCAGTTGCTGTTCATGTTTGGTCTGAAAAACGTAATATAAATTCGGACAATAAATTATTAAAACAGTTAGAAAATACGAAAGAGCTGACTATTTGGGAAAAAAATCTATATTCAGAAGAACAAAAACAAAGTTATGAATTTTGAAATATCGACGGAGCGTTACCTTGTTCGGAGGTTCTTTGGCCAACCACAGGATGGAGCTGACATCGACATCCAGGGTGTGCAACATACATCTAACCAGTCTGGGCAAGATGCTGATGATTATGATATAATCGAAACATGTTCAAGAACAAATCAACATTAATATTGAGGTAAGATGAACAAACTGAAAATAATTGAATTAAAATAACCTCAAAATATCACTTCCTAAAATAAAATATTAATATATAACTAACTCACTCACTCGCTCTATCGAACCCGTAGGTTCATGGCCGCGAGGACACAAGCCCTCTATACTTCTCTATCCTGAGCTAACGTTTTCCAATCATCCCTGTAGGGTATAATCTATTTTCCTCGAATCATGGCTAATATTATTTTCCCACCTCATTCTTGGACTACTAACTAGGAGTTTCCCTCTGGTTTTCCTACAAGAAGCTTCCATGCCCCACTACCAATCCCCATTCGTGTCACAAGCCCTGCCTATTGCAGTCTACGAGACTTAACTTTTCTTAATGTATCCGGTTTCCTACAAAGATCATGTAGCTCACTGTTAAGTAGTCTCTTCTATTCGCCCGTTTGTTCATCTCTCTTTGGTCCAAAAACATTTTAAAAATATTCGTAACCATTTCGTCCCTTAAAGTAAGAGTCTATGTTTCGCATCCACATAATATAACTGCCCATCACTGAGGTCTCGAGGTAGCGTGCTGCCTTGTCACGCAGCGGGCCCAGGTTCGATCCCCGGTCGGGACAGTTTTTCTGGGTGAGGTTTTTATCGGGATTTTTCCTCACCTGTAAGACAAATGTCAGGAACCTTTAAGGCCCAAACGGTCCCCGAAACCATATGGCCATTATCATCATAATCATCCTATTATCATCATCATCCTTCACCGGCGTGGAAAACGACGGGGAGCTACCACACCTACAATTCCCTAGTAAAGCTGCAAAGCACAGCATGAAAATGCTATGATTGCAGTGAAAGACCTGCCCTCGGGCAGAATTACTATGGATGGATAGATGGATAATATAACTGGGAGAAGTATTCACATACTGCAACAATAAATGGTGTTTAGATTGGAGTTTCTCAGGTAGCTCAGTGGAAGACCATTGGCCTAGAAAGCCGAAGGTCCTGGGTTCAAATCCCAGTCCGAGCGTATATTTTTTTCTCTCGCTTTTTAATTGAATTATGTAGATGGCATAGAATCCTCAAATGCTGTAGTACAGACCTCAGAGTAGAAAATATATCTATTTTGTTTATTTTGATATTTTATTTATTTAAGAATTTATTTAACAGACTTATACATTCATTGAAAATAGATCATTTTAAGTTCAATGCGCCGGATAATCTGATAAAAATTCGAAAAAAAGCACAAAATTTTCGAAATGATTTCATTAAGGTATTTAAACGTTTTTGGTTTATTTTATTTTATTTTTCCACCATATAAGGAGAACAAGAAGACGCTGAAAAGACAACCTGCCACGGGATGCAATATGGAGTGGAAAGTACCAATGATGATATTTAGAACACCTTGAATAAGTTTCTCATAATGAAATTTGTACTAATAGTACTTTAAATCTATCAGTATCTGAGAGCAATTTTTTTTATCTTTGACGTAACTGTAGTCGCTTTGATCTCAGGCTGAAACAAACCGCATCGCTTTTTACCAGATTGCTAGAGAGAAAGAGAGAGTAGATGTATTAAAGTTGGAAAAGATTAAAGAGGCAAATATCTATCATACATTTTGCTGTGTATTGGCACTTAATTCTGGTAACAGCGGGTGGGTTCTTTTAAAAGTTGCAAATCAGACAGTACTGCTCTTAAACTTTGATGCTCTGGATTGAGATATTGCTAAGCTATCTGCAATCCATCTATTTTCTACACTCTCTCCCCCATTCCACGTTAATAGATTCTTTCCCACCAACTTTCTGAGTAAAATGTATCTGTCACGAAAACCCTATGAACTACAGGATGAAAGGAAATTCGTGTTATTAATTTATGGGATAAAACCGATAATCTGAAATGGCAATTTGTAAGTGCCGGTATACTTTCAGAAGAAAAAATTAGATTATACCATCCTATTTAACGACTTTATACCTCAGAAATTCGTAAAAATAAATTCGTATATTTCTCTTACATACACTCTGTAATAAAAGTCGTGTTAATTATGTTCTGCATATTCTTTTTTAAGGAGGAGCTTCACAAGTATTGGACAAGGAGACTCACTCATTCCCTTATTATATTATTTAATTGTGGATAAATTAATACAAAGCGTGAGAAATATGGATATATAACGGGAATAAAATCTTATATATAAAAATTAATGTTTGTTTGTTTGTTCGTACTTTATGCGCGGCCATACCGTTGATCCGATTGTCATGGGATTTTTTGCAAAATGTTCAGGGGATTCCCGGGATGAACACAGGCTATACGATAGTTGTGATACTCAACTCCTACACCCTTAAAAATCGCCCTTTGCAGTGGAAACCGTGGAAAAAGTAGCTCTTTGGACGCTTAAATGGCTTACGCTGCCTAAACCATAAGAAATACACAAAATTAATGTACACAGAATTGAATATCTCATAAAGCTCTACAAAAAAGTCCGCGACAGCATATGTTTATCTCTTACGGATAACTCATAAAAACTATTTTTGTCTTTCATTGATACCAAGAGTCCCTTATCTCTTACGATTAACTCACAATAACCATTTTTGTCTTTAATTGATGCCAAGAGTGGTTAAGGCAAGAAGTCTGGGCGCAGATCTACGGGACTTACGCTGGTTCGAGTCTCTACGGGGGAAGACATTTTTCTCATGGAATTTCGGCCAGTATGGGACCGGTGCACAGTGGGTCAGAAATGAAATCTAGCTGGGGGGGAAAAAAGAACTGTATTGACTCACTCTCATTAATTTATCTATTTTTTTTTCACTCTAATATAATTGTTATATGACGGTTCTTAACTTATCTGGAAAGGAGGGTACAATTTAGAAGTGGAGGTTTACTTGAAATCCGAAATTAAAAACTCCTGTATATCGACTGGACCGATTTGGATGATTTTTTTTTTCTGTGTGTTTGATTGGATCCTTGGATGGTTTAGATTCACAATTGGACTTGGTAGGTGGCGCGTCGATCGGGTTATAGGATTTTTTTTATGTCAGATGCGTAGTCATCTGCATTATCGTTATGTTCCAACATAACTATGTGACGTCATCATTCACACTTCTTGAGCCACAACAGAAGGCTGTAAGAGGTTTTCTTGCGAACTTATTTAATAATATCTAATTATGTCCTAATTGCTGAATTTTATGGTAAAAAAGTAACATATTTTTATCGTCCGCCCATGACATGAGAATTGAACGTTCGGGCAGGAAAACGTCTGCCGAGTACGCTAGTGTTTTATATAATATGCTAAGCAATCTATAATAAAGGAGATAAAACTGATTATAGTAACTAGAGGGGCATCTCGTTACATTCAACTTCGTACAAAATTCCAACATACATATGTAAGTAAGCAGATTTACTCCCTATATTGATGACATAATAGGAGCTCTTCATTGTAGATTTAAAAGAAACAGGTCTACAACAGATCAGGGTTTTGGTGCAAGAAAGGTTTTAGAAAATAAATGACAAAATAATGGTACTGTGCATCAACTATAAGCCCTATGTACACTTCAAAAAGGCATATGATTAAATTAAGAGGAAGAAGTTATCTAGTATCCTGCCGGAGTTCGGAATTCCTAAAAAAAATAGTTCGAATTATTTGAAGGTGTCAAAATGGCACCCGGTGCGTTTAGGCAAACAGTTTTCGGATACTTTTGAAATTCGCAATGGAATAAAGCAAGGAGATGCACTATCACATTTACTATTCGATTTTGTACTAAAGCATGCAATCAAATCTTTAGAGGATGAGGAAGACTTACAACTCAATGGTGTTAATAAGATGTTAGTTTATTCTAATGATGTAGTACGTATTACACTGTGCAACAAAAAATAAACTTTTTGTCTCAGAAAGAAAAATATGTGATTCTGATAGTATTTTTTCTCCTCAGTTCAAATATGATATCGGTTTTCTCCACCATGCAAGGTTTCCGAGAGAGAGGAATTTATAATTTCAAACACTTTAATATTTTCTACATTCGTAACTACACAATATTCGAACATTCGGACTCGCCTAGAAAGAAAGAAAAGACTATTTTTTGCTGTATTTCGCCTGTGGAGCATCCCTCTTGATGGTCCAACAATAACCGGCCAGCATATTAGGATTCCATTTGCCTTGATATCTCTTTTCCATAGCTGAAATCATTTGAGTTAGCTCATTTGGTTTTATTTTACAATGGAAAAATGGACGAAAAATATTTTATTAAAAAAATATTTATTTAAATCCATTGATTGAAATTGAAATAAAAAAACTGTGGATTATGGATAAATTTCGAATACATATTTGAAAACACGATACAAAACTGCATTAAGTACAACTATTGGTACTCATGACACAAGAATCATGTTGACCAGTGTAATTATAATAGAACAGTAGAAATTTGAATGAGTAGAAAATGCTTATATGTATGTTGAATTACACAATATACTGTAATAAGTCACAGTTACTGTACATATGATTACGTTTTCACTGCAGTCCAACTAATTAACTAACTTACTGACTCTATCGAATCCATAGGTTCATGGCGGCGCGGACATATGCTCTCTATACATCCCTATCTTGAGCTAATGTTTTCCAATCATCCCCTGTATATACTTCCCTCTAACCATACTTACTTACTCACTGGCACTATCGAACCCGCAGGTTCATGGCCGCGCGGACATAAGCTCTCCATACATCACTATCCTGAGCTAATGCTTTCCAATCATTCCCTGTATAATCTACTTCCCTCAAATCATAGTTAATGTTGTTCTCCCACCTCATTCTTGGTCTACCAACTGGGCGTTTTCCCTCTGGCTTTCCTACAAGAAGCTTCCATGCACGTCTTTCATTCCCCATTATTGCAACATGTCCTGCCCATCGCAGTTACGAGACTTAATTGTTCTTATTATATCTGGCTTCCTATAAAGACCATAGTTATGTTATTCTCCCACTCCATGCTTGGTCTACCTACTGGACTATTTCCCTCTGGTTTTCCTACAAGAAGCTTCCATCATGTACCTCACTGCGGTTCTAATTAATTCAATGGCACTATCGAACCCGTAGGTTCATGGCCGCGAGGACATAAGCTCTACAAAACCCCTATCCTGAGCTAATATTTTCGAATCATTCCCTGTATAATCTACTTCCCTCAAATCATAATTAATGTTATTCTCCCACCTCATTCTTGGTCTACCAACTGGGCGTTTTCCCTCTGGTTTTCTTACAAGAAGCTTCCGTGCACGTCTTTCATTCCCCATTCGTGCCACATGTCCTGCCCATTGTAGTCTACGAGACTTAACTGTTCTTATTATATATGGCTTCCTATGAAGATCATGTAAGTTTATTGTTATGTAGTCTTCTCCATTCACCTGTCTATTCATCTCTCTTTGGTCCAAAAATATTCCTAAGAACTTTATTCTCAAATACTCATAATCTCCTTTCCTCCCTTAAAGTAAGAGTCTATGTTTCCCATCCATATTATATAACTGGTAGAATAGTAGTTTTATATATTTTCAGATTAACTTTTTTTTTTGAAGGAGTTGGGGAGTCAAGAGTCTCTGTAATGCATAATAGCACGCATTTCCAGAATTGAGTCTATTTCTTTGTGCATCTCATTCCTATTTGTGATTATTGTTCCTAGGTTCTACACATGTTTTTATTAAGCTTCCTGAAGTTAAAGTATTCTAAGTATTCTATGCAATTTACAATGAGAATATGGAGAAACGAAAACAAATATATACTAGCAGGCCCGGCGAACGTCGTATCGCATTTAAATATTTTTACGTTAATTTTTCCGATGTTTTAATAGTTATCTGCTATTCGGGGCGGAAACAAATCCAACAAATCAAAGATCATAAAAATCGGTCAAGGTGTTCTTGAGTTATAAATAGTGTAACTAATCCGACTTTGTTATATATATATATATAGTAGTCCCGGCCACGCGTTGATGTGGTTAAGGTATACGTTAAATTATGTTGCAGTAAACTAAGTGAGAAATCTAAATCAGAAACGTTTTGTTTTACACAATTTTTTAGTTCTGGTACGTTAACTACACCCGGTATAAATGTGGGTGGTGGTTTATGTGGAAGTGGTTTTGTTGACTGAGATACATTTATGTTGTCTGCATTCTCAGTATCATCCATAAGTGTATCATAAGGATTATATACATTTATTGATGGAATATTTTGAGGAGGCTTGCTGATTTCATTATACTTTCGTTTTTTTCCACGAACTTGTTGGCAGTTTGGATTCTCGTCATCATCAAGAAGTCTCTGTATAGTAATATCATCTTGTGATATATTATAGTCATCTTGTTTTCATTTAATTGAGGCATGGAGATTGTTTCTGTAATATTAGGCATATTATTATAACTAACAGACTTACTTAAAGTTCTGTTATTCCGTTCCTTAGGACCTTCATATGTTTTTAAATTGACATTCTTCTTAAATGTAAGATTTATGTCACATAGGCCTATACCAATTTGCGGAAGTTAACTTGATATCGTATCATTCATTGTCTCTAGAACTGATTCGTCATATTGTTCAATGTTCCTTCTCGGCCCAGTTAAATTTAAATTAAGATGCTGTCTTTCAGCCAGATTACTTAAAACTAATACTTACACACGAAATTAATATAATTAATAAAATATATTGTAAATAAAATAAACACAAACACACTTGAATTATGAAATAATCAGTATTGTAATTCAATTGAAATTCGCGGTTACAACAAAAAGCACAGCCACCTGGTTAAATAATAAACCAATTACCTTACATCGTCATCTGTTAGAATCGTATGGAACTCACAGATAATTAATAACTCTTTGTTAAATAATAAACAAATAATTTGCAATAAAAATAATGCGACTATAAATTTAGTTATAAACAACCGTAGGTCTCAAGTTGGATCAAACAGCACACAGTGTGCAAAATTTTATTAAAATCGGTTCAGTAGTTTAGGATTCCATCGCGGACAAACAATGTGACACGTAATTATATATATATATATATATATATATATATATATATATATATATACATTGTAACGTAATGCAATTTACAGTAATTGATATAATATACAGTCAGTTGTAGATGTATCAATGATATGTTCCATAAAGTGATTTCTTAAAGTTTCCACAGGTTCACTGTGATGTCTAGATGTAGTAGAAGATTATTAGTTGGGCTTAAACCTTTACAGAAAGTAGTTGTGAAGAGCTTTATTATTCCCCATCCACAAGAAATGTAGCCAATCTACTCAGCAGAAATAAAATAATGATATACCCCCCAGGAGCTATCACCTTGACGTGGTGGGGAGGCTTAGTACCCGATGAACCAGACGACCCTACTGGGGAAGACTGACTTACGTTAATCTTGCTGGTGGGTAAGAGGCGAGGGGAACTAACTATAGCTCACAACGAGGGAATGGCGTCTGTATCCATATTGGGCGGCCACATCTTCGTCAAGTCTTCAACGGTCAACAGGGCGACAAGGAATAGCACAGCAAAACTTGAAGGGCTTGAAGAGCGGAAGAAGCAGCTTCTCTTGGGGGGTGGATATCCAGAGGAGCATGTTTGGAGGCTCAGAGGAAGCAGCCCTTCCACCATCCTTGTCCTGCGAAGCGCTCGTAACGCTTCCAGGAGACATTTATCTTACTGAGAAGCTTCATGGAAATCAGCCGGATTGTCATAAAAGATACAGACGGCGGAGATGAGGTTCCTAAGACAAGTAAAAGGACGTACAAGACTAGATAGAATAAGAAATGAGAATATAAGAGAAGAATTGAAAGTACAGCCTTTATTGGACAAAGTCACGAATTACAGACAGAAATGGATTGATCACATGGATGGAATGAGTAAGGAGAGATATCCATTGTTAGCAAGAAATTATCAAGCAAGAGGAAGACGTGATGTTGAAAGACCTAGAAGACGTTGGGCTGATGCATTATGAAGTCGGAACGGGCAATTGCCTAATCCCTGGAGTGATGATGATATATATATATATATACACCAGTGTTATAAAATTTGAAAAGTTAGATCGAGTACGCTAGCCAAGAAAGTCGGACCATTAGGGGTGGAGGTTAACCCAAAGGGAAATTTTTAAATCGCTCAATAAATGTTAATATTGAAATCTTAGACAATAGCCGAGAAGACAGCGGGCATTGCATTGAATAATAACACCAGATTCCTGATTTAGGTCTGTATTTGATTTCTTCATTTGATTGCTTTTTATTCGTTATCAATGATTATACATATCTGAATTATTGTCTGGAATTACCATGTTATAATCTGCTATATATCCATTATAGAAGATTTGAATATTTTCCATGTTTGTTTTTATATCTTTTTTTCTTTTTTCAAAGTTTCGTGTATCTTAAAATTTCTCTTTGTAAGGGTCTTATGCATGTGGATTTCATTATGTTAAAATTTCATTTTATACCACCAAACTTTCATAAAACTCTTGTTTTCTGAAGAGGAATTTATATATTGAAAATTTTGTGTTGGCAGCATTGTAGTAAATTCGACGAGACAGTGTTGTCAGATAATCTCGGCAGAAATGTTTATAGTCTCAGGCTGATTAAACTTAGAAGTGAAGTGTATCTTTCTTGCTAATCTCTTAGAAGACAAAAGCCTAACTCCATATCGACTTGAAGAGAAGTTCATCTCTTTCTCCCTCTCTATCTCTCTCTCTCTCTCGGCAAACTTAATTTAGCCCTACAAGGTTTGAGAAAACTACATATTTTCAATGCAAGACAAAGTTTGTGTCTTTTATAGAATAATCCTTTCCTCTCTGGAGCGTCAAAGAGCTTCACAAGCATAGACATTCCACTCCATCGAGGATTATCTTGAAATGAGACATTTTCAAACACTAAAACTATGAATGTTTCATATGCTATGACTCCCGATTTTCACTTATAAAATTTTAACGAATGGTCATAATTTAATTTAATTTATAATTCTGGAAGAGACACATTATGACGGCATTCTTCGAAACATGTCTTGAAATACTTGGCAATAAAGTTCAGAAAAACTTCATGATATGTCAATATAGTCCGAGATCCGGCTGCAAGATTACTATGTTCATCGAGTATATGAACAAAATCTACTTTTTTCATAAAATTGTGAATGACTGAATACATTTTTGCCGAGTTGCCTATTAAAATTTGGCCGCCAGTATGTATAATTACAATATAATTAATGTATGTATTCGAAATAATTTGATTCACTTGTTATTAAAATAAATTATAATCCAGTTCGCAGAAATCGATGTATAGAGCTTGAAAAGTTTTGGTTGTCATTACACACTTGGCCGTAACATCCTCGCGGTTACAGCAGGCTGTGACACCAATCAGTAATAAAATGGTGGTAAGTATTTATTGTTTTATATTGTTTCAAATAAAGTTCAGTTCATTTAAAATAATGTGATTAATTTGTTTCGTATAATGTATATTAACACTACCTTTTGGATATATTTTGGTATATACATTGTACGTAGTGTACATAAAGGGCAGTGGTTTTACTTCCCGCTGCGAGGGAACAATATAAAACAATAAATACGTACTAACCGCCATTTTATTACTGATTGGTGTCACAGCCTGATGTAGTCGCGAGGAGTTTACGGCCAAGTGTGCAAAGGCAACCAAAACTTTTCAAGCTCTATACATCGATTTCTGCGAACTGGATTGTGAGTCATGTTAATAACAAGTGAATCAAATATTTCGAATAAATTAATTAATTATATTTTAATTAAACATACTGGCGGCTGAATTTTAATAGGCAACTCGGCAAAAAGGTATTCAGTAATTCACAATTTTATGAAAAAAATTGATTTTCTTCATACACTCGATGTACGTAGTAATCTTGCAGCCGGATCTTGGACTAATACTAATACAAATTCATGATAAAATTCCGTTTAGTTATGTCATAATATAAAATATGACCAGCCTCGTGAGATAGTGGTCACTGTTTCTGACCACAGTTCATGACGTCCCGGGTTCGATTCCCGGTCAGACTACACGAACTTTTCCTTAAAGGGAATTATTCCTGTGGTTGCCCATGGTCTGGAATTCAGGATAAGTTTAGGTAAAGGACTTCCCGCAGCTTCATTATGATTTATCACTCATCATACCATCGGGGTAACGTAACTCCGACTTCCAGGTACCCCAACCTAAGAAATGGATTACAATTTCGCCAATGCCAGGGAAGGTCAGAAATGTCGAGCCAACCTGATGGCATTGGACAAAAAAATTACAAAATTGAATACCTGATAAAGTTCAGACTCCTCAATTAGTTAAAACATTGTTGGTCTTTCGAAATCGATTCCATCCTCAGCAGAATATTGTTTTGTTACTGACTTATTTGTGATTAACCGTCTCGATATGCGCCGCGTGGGTATAGCGTGCGTGGCTGCTCCAACTGGCGGTTGCAGAGGGGTATTGTTGGTGGGCCATGGTAAGATATTTCGAGTTTTTCTGGGGTTATTCCATTTCCCGAATTTCAACCCAACAACACTCTCTATACTTCGTTTCCTCCACTTTATGTAATTTTATTTCTCATTCATTAATTTCTTATCACCCTCACCTCATCTCATGTTAGAAAAAATAGGCTGGCAATCACAGATTTTGAAAATATGTGATTACGGGGATCTAGTGGGGTATCCAGCAGAGTGATGTATCATGACTCTGAGCCTGAACAATAAAAAAAGAGGCAGAAATGGCTAACGAAAGGGTTGTAATTCCTCCTCATGGCCACGGACTCAGCCATATATATATATATATATATATATCAACAGGGGATTAATCAAGTTCGGCTCTTGATTGGGCGATTATGACGTCCCTTTAGGGTTGTTGATAAATGTTATTATAAACCCGCGAGTTCCAAGACAATGCCTTTTATCCCCGATAATTTCGAAAGTTTCCGAAAGAGAAACAAAAGTGTTTGAAAAGGTGTTAGAACCATGCCAGTGTATCGAAGTGCTTTGGTTGTTAGTTCAAAAAATAGGTATGCATCATGAGATAAGAACCTGCTGTGCCGGGCCTGGAAGAGGATCTACAACTCATATTACACCGTAAAGTAGACTTTCATTCCATCCTTCCATAATATATGCATACTGGGATAGCGCAATATATTTTTCAGATCGCCGTGCTCAGAGCAATCTGCTCGCCCAGTCCCAATAAAGAACTAAAGAACTTAATAAAGTTCGGTCTGCCGTCATCTTACTTTATATTTGGTTGTTTCTTGTAAGATATGTTTCAAAGAATCTTTTGCTCCATCTTCAATTGATATAGACTGCTACCAACTGAGATTGGAACAAAAATGCTTTTAAACATGTCTTACAAGAAATAACCAAAATAGGTAATATGACGGCGGACCAAACTTATTTTACGTACATACATAAGGACTTTATTAAACTAAAAAGAAGATACATACAATGTTATTTACAAATATGGATCGCACGGGCAATAAGCCGTACGTGCTGTTGACAGACCGTTACAATAAACTGATGTTTAAAAAACAAAAAAAAAAAGGAAGAAAACACAATAATATTACAATTAGATATCAATACAATTAATTACATTATACATTAACTTAGTTATGTACAATTATTCAGAATTAATGGTATTGCAATTTGTTAACATAATTATTTATTCCTGAATAAGTGTTATTTTCCGCGTTTTGTCTAGAAATCTACCCAAGTTTATCCAATTTTCTGGGTTTACCAGTAACTCGTAGCATGCCAATCTTCCACGAGTTGAATTTAAAAATCTTTCCGGTAATAACTGACGCCTCCAATATGCTAAATCGTTATATTTTCCTAGTATATGTATCTCGTCTTCACAGCTCCCGCACATTGGACATATACGCATATCGTGATCGTCGCTAATTTTAAAAAAATTCCATGCCCGTAACCTGAACCAAGCAAGCCCTGATCTCTTTTTAAAACCTAGATTGAGTATATAAGATTATTTTCCCCAAACTTGTTTTATGTCTCTTTGTAAAAACAGTGATCGTTTTTCCGCACATTCGGCCAAAATATTTTGTCGGTTTATATCTAAGTACCTCCTTCTAATTTTTCTCCACACATTCTTGCGATTTTCAGTCCCTTTTTCCCATACCCAACCCATCCCAATCTTTTGAAGTTCTCTCTTAACCTCGTCTACCCAGCCGTTTCTAACTGTGGGATTTTATATGAATTTGGGTAATTTCAGGACATCATCATCATCATAGTACATTCACGAATTTAGGTCATTTGTTGACCTGTTTCGGCCTCAAGAGAAACACCTTCCAAAAGTCTTTTGAGTGGACGTCCTGGTCTTCTTCTTCCTGTAGGTTGATATCTTAACATTTGTTTGGGTATTCTGTGATCTTCCATTCGATGAACATGTTGTATCCATCTTGACTTATAATCATAAATTTTGTTTTCTAAAAATTCCATGTGTAATTCTTCCAAGATGTCTTCATTTTTTTTTTGTGATCTAGTAGTGTGTATCCTGCAGTCCTCCGAAGATATCTCATTTCAGCAGATCTAAGTATCTGTATATCCTTCTGTTTCAACGTCCATACTTCGCTACCATACAAAAGAGTTGGAAGAACCAGTGTTTTATACACTTTCAGTCTAGAATGCTTTTGGACTAACTGTGGCTTGAAGATAGAATTTATTAACCCTAAAATTCTTAAAAATTTAGATATTTTTGCATTTATATATTTTTCTTCTTCATATGAGATATTGCATCCTAGATATGTAAAATTATTCACCTGCTCCAAAATTGTATTGTCCAGGACGACATAAACTGCAAAACTTATTTATTAAGTAGAGCCTCATAGCGTTACTTCATATTGTATTTACGTAACTAGGTAACTACACAGGTCGGCAAGGTTTACTTCACAAGAAATCTAATAAGTGAATCTAGTGCAATTTTTCATACTGAATTCAGATATGTAGTCAGAATTTTTCCATCAGGCACAGTTTTTTTGTAACAGCTACTTTTTTTAAATTGATTTTAGCATTCTCTTCGACCTGTCATAGGAACCTTTACCTTATATGTAGCGATTTTATTCAATACGTATTTAAGGAAATTATATGTAATGTCGTCCACCGCTGTGGTCTCGAGGTAGCGTGCTGCCTTGTCACGCAACGGGCCCGGGTTCGATCCCCGGTCGGGGCAGTTTTTCTGGGTGAGGTTTTTATCGGGGTTTTTCCTCACCTGTAAGACAAATGTCAGGAAAACTTTGAGGCCCAAACGGTCCCCGAAATCATATGGCCATCATCATCATCATCATCATCATCATCACCCTTACCATTATCATCATCATCCTTACCATTATCATCATCATCATCATCATCCTTTACCGGTGCGGAAAGCAACGGGAAGCTACCACACCTACACAATTCCCTAGTAAAGCTGCAAGCATAGCATGAAAATGCTATGATTGCAGTGAAGGACCTGCCTTCGGGCAGAATTACTATGGATGGATATGTAATGTCAATATATGGAAATAACAATCAGTCCAAGCAATTATGCCTGTTTTGCAGTTGGAAATTATAAGTTTTGAGAATGAGAAGGAATTTAAATACCTGGGTTCTATGATAACGAATGCAAATATGATCGATAAAGAAATCAATCATAGACTAATGTTAGCCAGCAAAGGGATATTTTGGACTTAAAAAAACAACTCAGTTCCCGATATATAAGTATTCAAACAAAAATAAAAATATATAAAACTTTATTGAGACCTGTTGCCGTCTATGGCTGTGAAAGTTGGGCCCTAACAAAAACTCAAGAAAACAAAATTAAAATATTGGAAAGAAAAATATTAAGGAAAATATTTGGCTCAAAATGTGAGAGTGGAAACTGGCGAAATAGATATAATGATGAATTATATGAACTATATGGTGGTATAGACATCATTAAAACAATAAAGATGGCAAGAATTAGATGGCTGGGACATCTCTACAGGGAAGTGGAGTCAGACACATGTCGTAGAGTCACATTGACAACTATAATTGAAAACCGAAGAGTTGGACGTCCTAATATTATATGGCTGGACAGCGTTGAAGAGGACCTGAGAACACTGGGTGTACGAGGATGGAGAGGGAAGGCGGAGAAGAGGGACGAATAGAGGCGCATTGTAGGGGCGGTAAAGACTAGCAACGGGCTGTAGAACCAATAATGATGATGATATGTAATGTCATGCTGAACCACCAAAAGACAAGACTCTGCAGATTAATCCATATTTTGACATGCTCAGACCTGTTAATCTGGCACTGTGATGTGTCAGTCTCACTATGTTAGAAAATCATGGCCTAAACGTGAATCTCTTATCCCTGGCCAGAAAAATGTGTCACATGTCCCTTTAGCGAATCCTGAAAAAATATATTTACCTCCATTGCAAATTAAATTAGGAGTAATGAAACATTTTGTCAAAGCTATGGATAAACTTTCTGATGCATTCTCGTACTTGAAGTGGAAATTACCCAAAGTCAGTGATGCTAAACTTACTTACTTACTCACTGGCACTATCGAACCCGTAGGTTCATGGCCGCGCGGACATAAGCTCTCCATACATCCCTATCCTGAGCTAATGCCTTCCAATCATTCCCTGCATAATCTACTTCCCTCAAATCATACTTAATGCTGTTCTCCCAACTCATTCTTGGTCTACCAACTGGGCGTTTTCCTTCTGGCTTTCCTACAAGAAGTTTCCATGCACGTCTTTCATTCCCCATACGCGCAACATGTCCTGCCCATCGCAGTCTACGAGACTTAACTGTTCTTATTATATCTGGCTTTCTATAAAGACCATGTAGTTCATTGTTATGTAGTCTTCTCCATTCATCTGTCTGTTCATCTCTCTTTGGTCCAAAAATTTTCCTAAGTACTTTATTCTCAAATACTCGTAATCTCCTTTCCTCCCTTAAAGTAAGAGACCATGTTTCGCAGCTATATAATATAACTGGTAGAATGAGCCTTTGGCATGGGTTCCCTGAAGTAGTCCCCGCCCGGAGAACCGAATGGGGGACTATTTGACCTCCGGAAAATTTTACCCCAGATGAATCCATGTCCGCATTTCTTGACGGTTGTATTTTTACGGTGAAAGATCGTCACTCTTTCGCCCAAGGTACTTTTTTCGTCTGGCTTATCACCTTCGACCAGTCCGGCATGGGTAACCCTATCGGCAGCAATGCTACCGCCGGCATAGCTCTCAGGATCATTTAAGCACGCAAGCCACTTACCACGACAAGGTAAAGATAACATGGAGTGAAAGAAGGAATTTTTATAGGGCCCCAAATACGGTCACTAATGGGTGATGAACAGTTTGAAGGTCTGTTAAATCATCTGGAAAAAGCAGCCTGGCAGTCTTTCAAAAATATATGTTGCAATTTCGTTGGAAACCATAAAGCAGAAAACTATCGTGACATAGTAACTGGTCATCTACATTCTTATAAAGTATGGGGTGCAACTTGTCCTTAAAAATGCACTTTCAGGACTCTTGCTTAGACTTCTTTCCAGAAAATCTTGGGGCTGTCACTGATGAGCACGGTGAGCGTTTTTATCAGCAAATTTCCACAATGGAAAAGAGGTACCAAGGCAAGTGGAGTTCTAATATGCTGTCTGACTACTGTTGGGCCAAGAAGAGAGATGTTCCAGATGCAAAATATGCCCGAAAATCACTATATACCACTTTCTAGATAAGTTAGAATGAGTTGAGTAGGATGGATTTTAATAAAAATTATAAAAAATGTAAATGAATATCACAGAAAATTCTTACTCCCTCAGGGGTCCTCATCTAGGGGATATGTGGATGGCGACCACAAGGTGCCCAAGCTGAGCAAAACATTTCTTCCACTTACTTGTGTTTTGCACTCTTTTAACTTTACTATCTAACCTCTCTTGGTTAACTCTTGTTTTTTTAGACCCCGACGCTATTAGGGCATCTGAGGGCTAGGGAGTCTTTCCTTTCTTCCATTTCTTCTTTAATTATTTTCTTTTCTTCTCCAGAAAAGCCTGACCAGAGGCTATAAGATGGCAGCCCCATCACTGGTCTTGCCTTCCTTTGGCCAGCAACCAATCGAAGGGACTATTATTATGCTTTCAAGTCTTATACGAGAATTTCCCGGAAGACGCTGGAGGGAAAATTTTCTATAGGATCGTAACAGGCCTTGGCCTAATACTTGGAAGGAAGAAGAAGAAGAAGAAGAAGAAACTTCTTGCCTGACAGGAAAAAACTGAAATGATATTTAAATTCAGGGTGAAAAATACTTCTAAAATCTCATATTTTTATTCTTGTGAAAGAAAGAAAAGGTTATTTTTTGTCGACCAGTGTTATTTGTGATCATTTTGTAGAGAGAGTTATTTGGATGCATTATTGGAAGCGTTCTTGTTTAAAATCAAGTTGTTGACTATTTCTTTTAGAATTTATATTTCCTCGAGTATATTTATCTTTAGTGGATTCCTCTCTTTTGCGTCCAGCAAAGATAAATATTCTGCGAGACTTAAATCTTCTTATTATATCTGGTTTCCCAGAAAGATAATGGAATTCACTTTGTCTAAACATCTCTTTTCGATAAAAAGTTGTCCTCGGCATTTTATTCTCAAATACTCATAAGAGACGATGCTTTGCATCCATAGAGTATAAAAACCTAGGTAATTAACTCACTGACACTATCGAACCCGTACGTCCATAGCCGCACGGACATAAGACCTCTATATACCACTATCCTAAGCCAATATTTTCCAATCAACCCTGTATAATCTATTTCCCTCAAATCGTGGTTGTTATTCTCCCACCTCATTCTGGTCTATCAACTGGGAATTTTCCCTTTGGATTTCTTATAAGAGCCTTCCATGCCTCTCTTTCATTCCCTATTCGTTCAACATGTCTGTCCATCGCAGTCTATAATACTTAACTATTATTATTATATTTTGTTTCCTATAAGGATCATATAGTTTACTGTTCTGTGGTCTTCTCCATTCGCCTGTCCGTTCATCTCTCTTTGTCCAAAAATGTTCCTAAAAACTTTAATCTCAAATACTCCTTATATTTTCTCCTCCCTTAAAAGTTAAGAGTCCATGTTTCGCTGGGAGAATACCAGTTTTTTTTAATTGGGACTACAAGAGTATCTTGTAATGCATAATAGCATGCATTTCCAGAAATGAGCCCATGTTTAATTTCTTTGTGCATCTCATTCCTGTTTGTAGTTATTGTTACCCACATAGTATAACCAAAAAAACCGTTATTTTATATATTTTTAGTTTAGCATTCGCCTCGCAGTGGTCTGCACAGCGAAGAGGGACGTCCCCTAGTGATGGACAGGGGAAATTTCGGTTGAGTTTAAACCACTCTCCACTATGTTCGATGGACCCGCTAACCAACGGCACATGCGGACCTCCATTCACATTGGGGGTTGCCAAGAGGCGATGTAACCGCTAAGCGTATAAACAGGTTCCCACATCTAAAACGGTTATGGATTATCCTTTACTAGCTAAATCAACTATTAAATATATTATTCAGTTACAAAGTTCTGATTTTTTGAACAAGTTATCACGAAAGAAAGAACGGATTAAATTCCTATTAATATAATATAGTCTATACCTGTACATGCCCAAGTGGGGAAATAGGTGCTCCCTCGGAGTAAATTAATCAAGCTAATTTACTTACGCATATTTCCTTAAGAATGTCAGCGAGTGACATATGGTTAGCACATCGCCTCTAAGAAGCACCTAAGGTATTACTAGGATGAGAAAGACGGTTTAAATTTTGCACAGATACACTAATTTAGGCTTGAGGTTCTTTTACGAGCCCGAAAATCTTCACACTTCGAACCCCGAACGAGTTCTTTTAACTCGCGACCTTCGGGACTAGATGCATCTTATGAACATATAGGCTAAATTAATAAATACAATGATGGTGATTTTCAAAATTTAGGATCCATTTTAGATAAAAATGAGAATTCAACTACAGAAATTGAAAGAAGAGTAACTGATGGAAGAAGAACTATTGGTAAGTTGAACTTAATGCTTTGGAATAGAAATACGAAAAAAAAAAAACTATATTTCAAGCCCTGTTATAAAGCATTTTATTGTATGGGTCCGAAACCTGGACAGTAATAGACAACAAGCCAATAAGCTGTTAGCAATAAAAATGGATTTTTGGAGGCGATCGACAAAAATTTCAAGACAGGATAAAATCAGAAACAGCACAATAAGGGATATTATGCAAGTAGAAAAAATAGAAGAAAAACGTTTGAAATAGTATGGATACCTCATAAGAATGAAACAAGATAAAATGCCAAAGAAGATCCTTGATTGAAAAGCTAATGGAAGAAGTGGAAGAGGCAGATCCTAAGAACGATGGATAGATGAAGTGAGGAGAAGTATGGAAGCTAGAGATTTGAGGGAAGAAGGAGATCAACTATAGTGTGGAACATTCATAAGTAATGCCACGAGTGATTTCCAAATGATCGATAAATTCATCTACAGGATTTGGAAATCAAGAGTGGCACTTGTTGGGACCATTTAACGAATAAAATTAAGCTGTTTACTCAAAAATCACTATTTAAATACAGTTCCGGTATTTAATATATATATATATATATATATATATATATATTTAATGTAAACGGCGATGTTTGAAAACAAACGAGAAATGTGTGGTTATGTTTATTCACTGCAACTTGATCATATTATTTATTGCCAAATAGGATCGCAATCAGCGATAATCCACTAAGATCGCAATATTATAAGAGTGCATCCTAGGGGGAAAAATGTAACGCATCAAACTGTGTATTATAACCAACGTTATAGGTTATTAATTATGTTTTTAGGAAACAACTCAGTAAAATCATTAATTTAAAAACACAATTATTGAACACACAATTATAAAATGTGTAGTTCGAAGGAAACTGTTCATTATTTGCTATATTCAACGTATTTGTTGGAGAGTCATCTCTCCAAAATAATGCTCTGGCCTGTTCAGAATATTAAAAAGGAAGAGCTTTCTTTATTTTGGTAAACAGAATTCGATAAATATCGATGTGAAACACGACTGCCATTGGTTGTTAGACAAAACTCATTGAAACGTGATTGGTCATTGACTCCCATTTGGGGCATGAGTTAAATAGTCCTAATTTTTTTACACAGTGTTAGTACATCATATTCATAACGCTTCTCTGGGAGTAATTTCAAGATTTCCAATGGTTGACTATTTAACTCATGTCCCAAATGGGAGTCAATGACCAATCACGTTTCAATGAAGTTTGTCCTACAACCAATCATAGTCGTGTTTCACCTCGATATTAATCGAATTATGTTTACCAAAATAAAAGAGCTCCTCCTTTTTAATATTTAAGATTTAAGATTTAAGATTTATTTAGCCTGGTGGAGTTAAGGCCATGTGGCCTTCTCTTCCACTCACCAGGACAAACATATATTACATAAGAATATAACAATCTTAATTAACTCTAATATTAAACACTAAGTAAAAATTTGATCAAAAGATAATATCTAATATACATATTACGATCTATAATACAACCAGTTAATATTAGTTAAAATTAAGACTAAAACTAATAATAAAATGTATACAAGCAAGACATATTAAATTGTCCCTGTCTAGTGTATATAAAAAACAGGAAAATAATGAGATATAGAAAACTAATTTTACGATTATACAATATTTAAAACAAAACAAATAAAAATATTTGTTATTCTTAATATTATTTACATAAATAATTAAATATATTAATATTGCTAAAAGAATACTATAAGTGAGGTGTATAAGTTAGTTTGTTATTAAATAATTCTTTAGTTTGTTTTTGAAGGAACGGTCAGAGTATTTTTTTTTGCAGTGACTGACTCTGCTACAAATACATTGAATTAGCAAATAATGAACAGATTCCTTCGAACTACACATTTGATAATTGTGTGTTCAATAACTGTGTTTTAAATAATAATTTTAGCGAGTTGTTTCCTAAAAAATAATCAGTAACCTATAATGTTAGTTATAATATACAATTTGATGTGTTTCATTTTTTCTCCACTAGGGTGCATCCTTACAATATTGCGATCCTATTTGGCAAATAAATAATATGACCTATACTGCAGCCACTGATTCTCCGGCTTTGACGTTTTCACGACAATGTTGCCGATATGGATATTCAGAGGGAGTGGCCGCTTTATTCATGCGGTTAGCAGACATACAGCTGTCAACATCTCTGCAATTTCAAACCTTACGAGCGCACTATAGCTGCGTCAAGAGCAGTGATTGATGTGGCAGACATCTACTGGCACTACAACCATTTCCTTATTGGCAGTAGAGGGCGAATTCTCCCTTTATCCCTCGTATAACCTAAACTTCAGAGCCGGAGATATGGCGGCTGGGGTATAGTTACAGTGGATGAACAAAATAAGCATAACCGAACATTTCTCATTCGTTTTCAAACATCGCCGTTTACATTAAATATATAAATATTTTAAAATAACTATATTTAAAAAATAATTTGTGAATAAACAGCTTAATTTTTATCGTTAAATAGTCCTAACAAATGCCACTCTTAATTTTCAAATCCTCTAGATACATTGCAAATCACTCGTGGCATTACTTATGACAATTCCCTTGTCAGACTGTAGAGTCTTAGGATGGAAGAATGAAATCCAACTCGGGCCCTCTGCACTAGAAGCAATCATCCCTAGATCATAACTATGGTATCTGAACGCCATAATGATTTACCTTTTACAAATGAAATATGTTAACAAGATTTTAGATCTAGAATCTAATTCCTCTTTACGCATATCTAGTGCAATAAATAATAACAGTGCTGGCCGATATATCATCAGATTATGAAAACTGCAAGCTACGTGGAAGCGGTTATTAGAACCGTAAAATATTGTACAATTTAAACGTAATTAAAATTGCTAGTGCTTGTTGCTTGTTAAGCGAGGCCTTATTTTGAACGCCATTATATAATTACACTATCAGGGTTGTCCATCCAGAATTCAACTAACGTAATTAGAGCCAGATTTTAACCCCGCAATATAATTTCAAGTTCTGCTCCTCCAATTAAACTTCCTGTCTCTCAAACTTGAAACGTAAAAGTTGAGAAATTAACATTTTTAAATAATGCAACTTACCAAATATATATATATATATATATATATATATACCTCTACCTCACCAGAAAAATACTCAATTTAAACAATGCATATAAGAAATGGTCCAAATAAAGGACCAGACCAAACTTGGAAAATCAAAACAAATAGTGAATTAAATAATATAATTCTTCTTCTTCTTCCTTTCATGTAATAGACCTAGGGGTCTGTTACGGTCTCAATCTAACGTTTGAAGGGTCCGTCCAAAGATCTCTTGCCTGGTGGCTTGTATTCTTGTTCTGCTCATTCTTCTTACGTGAGATTTCCAGTTGATTCTATACTTTTGTACATATTCCATGATTGATTCTGTTTGTAATTCTTTGAGAATCTCAAAATTCCTTTTATGGTCCGTTCTTGAGTAAATAATATAAGCCTAATTAAAAATCAAAATATAATAAATCATATCATATATCTTAGGATCAGCATCAATGAACAGAGATTAGTTAAAAACCTATATGATTAAAGCCTACAGGAAATAGAGCTGTTGTTACACCTAAGATGAGATGGAAGGACGATATTTGGGAGGATTTGAAGAAAATGAGGGTGACAAACCTGGAATTGGCAGAAGATAGAAGAGTCTGGAAGATGATTATTGAGATGGCCAAAACATTCAATTTTGAAGTTGTAGTGCCTTAATATGATATATATATATATATATATACGAGGGATAATTCTATTTTCAACTTTTAGTATTTTATTCGTCAAACCCTCTACTTTTTGTTGGTTGTAAAAAAAAAGTAATTTAAATTCAATTTTGTTGAAATATAAGATAAGGGACCCGTGACGCATTGAGCTAGCACTGGTGCGTAGAAAAAAATATTTAAAAAATATCGATAAAAAATTGTAATGACTTATGATGTTAACAATTAATTTAATTCAAACAGTTATATTTGAAGATATTCATTTGTTTATCTTGTTTAAGACAATAGAAAAATAATCTCGCTGTAAGTAAAAATAGAGGGTGTGTATTGAAATCAGACGACATTTTAATTCCACTCCTATAATAAGGACCACCTTTATATATATAAGCCTACAACCTATATGACATAATAAGAAAAATAAATGCTTGAACGGGATTTGAACCCGGACCTCTGGATTGGTACTCTAGCGTATTATCCATTACACCACCGAACAAATATAATACAAACATTTTTTCTTATATATATACCATCAACATCATCCGGTATCATGGCAGCTGCCGCTGTCTTCCGGAAACCAAACGCCATTCCTCTCTATCCATCCATTGATCTTCCTCCATTCCTCTGATATTCATAGCTGCTTGTACCCCTTCTATTCAAGTTTTCTTCGGTCTTCCTCCTTTCCATTGGGATCCATTGCGTAACAATTTTTGGCAATCTTTGCTCTGGCATTCGTTTGACATGACCATACCACTGCAATCTTTTCTTTTCTATGATGTCTATGATGTCCGGCTCCTCTTGTACACCCATAATTTCCCTTATTTCTTTATTTCGTGTACATATATATATATATATATATATATATATATATATATATATATATATATATATATTCTCCATTGTTACGAGATATAGCGAGAACTCGGTCTTCACTGCCATCTGTCAGCAAATTAAAGAGAATATTTTTACTTTATAGCAGTGACGTTTTATCGATTTGTATGTATGTATGTATGTATATATATGTACATATATATATATATATATATGCAACCATCTAGAGGAATATATATGGTTGGTGTCTAATATGCTGCTTCTAGGACTGAAGTCATTAGCAATCTTGCTCTCCAGTACTTCGAAGTTTTGGAAGTTTCCTGTTTGACGGCTGTAGAGTTATTGAGGTGTTCGTCATCCATTTCTTCCTCTAGATGGTTGCATAGGTTATACATATGTCTTTATGGGAAGCTACAAGCAATAAGAACAGTTACCGCTCATACACTACGATGGGCAATGCATGTGGCATCAATGGGGTATGAAAGGTTGCCGCGGAGGAGAATTACAACCCTCTGTCGGCCTTTCCGGCCCTTTTTTTATTGTTCAGGCTCGAAGTCATGACCCCACTAGATCTCCGTAACCACATATTTTCAACACTGTGAATCCTACCGGTTCCTCAAAGGCATTGGTTTCATGGCATACAGTGATGCTAGGGTCGGAAGGAGTTAGTTGTGTTCTTACAGCGATATAGAGGACTGAGATAAAAAGAAACTGTGGCAAGTGAAGTCATTAGTAAATAGAAATCATTTTGCTGAAATTAAATAGTAAAGCAAGATAAATTATTACAACAAATTAGAGAAGTGTCGCTGAAATTTTATTTTTTATTAATGAGAGAATTCTCCTCAGTACAGAGGTTTGACTCCAGTCTAACAATTTCAAATATATAATATTTAAAAATGAATGTTTGTTTGTTCGTACTTTATGCGCGGCCATACCGTTGATCCGATTGTGATGGGGCTTTTTGTAAAATGTTCAGGAGATTCCCGGAATGAACATAGGCTATATGAGAGTTGTGATACTCAACTCCTAAACTCTTAAAAATCGCCCTTTGTAGTGGAAAACGTGAAAAAAGTTGCTCTTTGGACGCTTAAATGGCTTACGCCGCCTAAACAATAGCAAATACGCCTACACAAAATGATTGTACACAGAATTGAATATCTCAAAACGCTCTACAAAAAAGTCCGCATATGTTTATCTCTTACGGATAACTCACAATAACCATTTTTGTCTTTCATTGATGCCAAGAAGATCGAGGCAAGTACGTAGATTCCTGTGCAAGCATAGCAGCACATGGCGGGTATTCTTTTACGGATAACTCACAATAACGAATTATGTCTTTTAGCTCATTTATGCCAGAAGATCGACATAAGTAGATTCCCGGGCAACACCGGGTAATTAGCACGGGGAATCTTAAAATAATTACGATATAGGCCTACATTTATAATTACTTTTTATTTTACTTATTCAACTAATCATAAGAAGTACATTATTTTTTGTCTTTCAGCTCAATTATGCCAAGAAGATCGAGAAAGTAGATTCCCGGGCAACGCCGGGTTATCAGCATGGGGTATCTAAAAAAATATAAATTTATAATTATTTTTCCTTATACTTATTCAACTAAACATAAAAGCACATTCATTTTCATTTATTTAGGCGTAGCAGCGCACGCCGGGTATTAGCTAGAATAAAATAAGTTACAATATTGACATCTTGAATACACAAAGTCAGATATTACTTTTCTTCACTCTACACTGTTATGATGTTTCGCAATTTGTCTCTATCTTGTACATCATCCTCCACTACACCAAATATTTCCATTGATATATGTAGATTCTGTATCCAGGTAGTAGCAGGTCGTCCTCTTCCTCCTCACCTCTTAATTTCCCATTCTTATACAATCGTGGGTATTCTAACTTCTCCCATTCTACGTAAATGTCCGTAACATTGTAGTCGTTTTCCTTCATTGTGTCGACACTTTCTTCTTTCACTTCCATAAGGCGTTGTATTTTTGTGTTTCTTATTTTATCTTTCCTGGATATTCTGGCTGATCTGCTCCAGAAGTTCATTTCCAGTGCATTCAGTTTATTAACTTGTTTTCTGTTTAACGCACATATCTCTGCTCCATACAACACTGCATATAGAAAGTTTATGTGTACCAAATAAAATTATTGTAAAATTTTATGTTAACATCTATTGTATTTAATAGAAGAAAAGAAGGTGGGAACGACCTACCTCCCAGGAAGTATAGATTACAATGCGAGGTTGGGAAGTGGCTTTTACAGAAGTGAGTTCCGAAATTCTGTTAAACACTTCACAAACGTGCGTTATACATATTTTTTTGCACGATGGTGTTTTAAAAATAATAAATATTAGTAAAATAATAACATCTTTGTTGGAAATATTTGCGTTCGTTATAAACAAATGACTAACGTTAACAGTGGCGGCAAGTACGGAATTTATCGTTTATATTGTTTCAAATAAATTTCAATTCATTCAAAATGCAGTGATTTAAATGCAATGGTTTGTTTCGTATAATGTATATTAATACTACCTTTTGGATAGATTTGTGTATACACATTCTACGTAGTATATATAAAGGGCAGTGGTTTTATTTCCCGCACGAGGTAGGTAATATACAATATTACAGTATAGTAATTTAATTATTGATATGTTGACAACTCCGAAATTTAGAAAATTGAACTTTTAATCATGGTCGCCATTGCTGTAAGTTCAACAGAACGCACTACCATGCAAAAATATATTGTTCGCGGACTTATATTTGTACTCAAGCGAGAATGTTTGTACGCCTACAAGTTTAGATAGTTACGCATGATCATGTTCCCGCATTAAGATTAAAGCACAGAAACATCGATGGGAGCGACAATTAAAACAAAAAGCTCATTTAACCTGATGACATAGATAATAGAACACCAACACAGATTATAATCCAATTGAACACACGTGAAGAGTTCTGTTGCAACTGCTGCAATTTAACATGCATTTTTAGTTTCTCTCACTTGAAACGAGATCAGTTAGAAAATGAACAGACAAGCATGTACTAATTCTAGAGAATCGCACTTCAGTACAAATATTCGCTGGTACATTTACACATCACGTGATTCAACAGCTGTGACATCATTTTGAGTTCTTAATATTATAATTTAAATTTACTGTCGCAACACCAAAAATGCTATATAAAATTACAGTGATCAGCATGATTTTTGTCTCATGAGTACCAATAGTTGTACTTAATGCAGTTTTTTATCGTGTTTTCAAATATGTATTCGGAATTTCTCCATCACCCACAGTTTTTTTTTAATTTCAATTTCAATTAATGGATTTAAATAATTATTTTTTTAATAAACCTAGATTTCTTCCCGGAAAATCTTGGCACAGTGAGCGACGAGCACGGGTAACACTTTCATCAGGAGATTTCAGCTATGGAAAAGAGATATCAAGGCAAATGGAATCCTAATATGCTGGCCGATTATTGTTGTACCATCAAGAGGGATGCTCCACAGGCGAAATATAGCAGAAAATCGTAATTTCTTACTTTATAGGTGAGTCCGAATGTTCGAATATTGTGTAGTTACGAATGTAGAAAATATTAAAATGTTTGAAATTATAAAAGCCTGTTCTCTCGGAAACCTTGCGTGATGGAGAAAACCCGATATCATATTTGAATTCAGGAGAAAAACCACAATCAGAATCACATATTTTTCTTTCTGACACAAAAAAAGTGTATTTTTTGTTGTTCAGTGTTATCATTATCGTTATCATTATTGTGCCGCGCCATAGCCAACTGACGTCTTGCTGTAGAGCTACGGGGCTTCCCTGGGCCGAGACCCAATTGGGAAAGAAATTTTCTCATGGGATTTCGGCAAGAATAGGACCGATTACCACCCAGCATCGTGAAGAATTTGGGTAGCTTCAATATGTATCGGCTCCAGATTGAGAAAATCAGCTATAACGGTTGGGCGAACCGATATTCTGACCACATGTCAGCCCTTCATTGGCTGCATGATCATTCATCTCTGCAATTAGCATATGTAGATGTAAGGCCAACAGCCAGCTGGTAGGCCGAGGGCTTTCTAGACTTGTCGCACCATGGAGTGTGTGATATAATAATTATTATTTTTATAATATTATTGTTATATTATTATTATTATTATTATTATTATTATTATTATTATTATTATTATTATCGGCCGCGATGCACTAGTGGTTATGCTCCTTGCCTCTGGTCCCGAGGGTCGCGGGTTCAAACTCGGCCGGGGTCGATTGATTTTTTAGGATGGAAAAATCCAGCTGGTCTTTCGGGAGGGAATTTAGGCCGTGGGTCCCGAGTCTGAAGATTTCAGGCTCATAAAAGATCCTTAAGCCTAAATAAAAAAGGCCTCTAAGCAAAATTTACCTAATTTTTCCCTTCCTAGCACTACCTTGGTTTCCTAGATGTCAGTATGAGGCGGATCGCTGAGCACGGGCCACTCCAATGACATCTATACGAAAACAGTGTAACTAAATTAGTATGGTTCAATTTCCTCCCTGTAGGAGGAGAGCGTCTAAATCTCGTCGAGGGAAACAAGGGCTTACAAGAAGAGTTTTTTTTTCTCTCTGAACATTTTCCTTTTTTTTTTTTTTTTTTTTCAACTTGCTGCATCACTGTAGAAAGATGACGTATCATACATATTTGTTCCGTCTGACTCAAGTGTTTTACGCTGCGTGCCAATACATTTTATAGGAATAAAAAAAACACTTTCCGCGAAATTGGAAATATTGGCGAGTACCATATGTTTCATATACAGCTATCTAATACATCAAGAGCTGCTATGCAGTAGGCACTTAATTCAATTGAATTCATTTCACCGTGATCCCTATTCCATAACGCTGTTAAAAATTATAGCAATAAACTTCTACAGAAGACACGTGACAGACACGATACCAATACATGTCTTACTGCATACAACCGAACATTCTATAAATGATATTGGTATACAGAGAGTGTAAAAAGTGATCATATAGAGTGTGATTTGATCTATTTATTTTTCTATAACTGACAAAGTACTTTCTTCTGGCCACTCTTCCATGGTAACTATTTTCTCTTAGAAAATTACGTACTGTGGGATCACTTACGTTACTACTGGTATTGACTTGCATTTATTACACAACCAAACAATAACACTAGTCAACATGATTTTTGTCTCATGAGCACCAATAGTTGTACTTAATGCAGTTATTTATCGTGTTTTCAAATATGTATTCGTAATTTCTCCATCGCCCACAGTTTTTTTTAATTTCAATTTCAATTTATGGATTTAAATGATTATTTTTTTAATAAACGTTTTTTCGTCCATTTGTCCACTGTAAAAATAGAACCAAATGAGCTAACTCAAATGATTTCTGCTATGGAAAAGAGACATCAAGGCAAATGGAATCCTAATATGTTGGCCGATTATTGTTGGATCATCAAGAGGATACTCCACAGGCGAAATATAGCAGAAAATAGTAATTTCTTACTTTCTAGGTGAGTCCAAATGTTCGAATATTGTGTAGTTACGAATGTAGAAAATATTAAAGTGTTTGAAATTAGAAATGCCTGTCTCTCGGAAACCTTGCGTGATGGAGAAAACCCGGTATCATATTTGAATTCAGGAGAAAAAATACTATCAGAACCACATTTTTCTTTCTGAGACAAAAAAAAAGTTTGTTTTTTGTTTCTCAGTGTCATTTCTGGTTCTTCTTCTCTTGTTTAATTTCTTTACGGAGGCATTTAACTGTTTTATCTATTATAACAATTAATGACACTTTAGTTCGTAGTTACTAGGTAACAAAAGCTATGCTTTATATTCTAACAAAACACGCTATAAAAACATAAAATACAGGTTCAACAAAACGTAAAATACATATTAATGAACATTGGTTACATATAACAAAAATGTTTTTGTTGATTTAACACGTATTTTCTCCCCCCCCCCAAACCCACACTACAACAATGTTTGTTGGTTTATCGTCATCATCATCATCTTCATGGTAGGCCGTCGGCCTGTTCCGCTCTCAGAATTCATCTTCCCATCGTCTTCTAGGACGTCCCACATATATTTACCTAATGCCTTGTATAAAAAGCGTAGATTAATTCATTGTAGTGTTTTTTTTCTCTTCTTTTTATGCATAGTAGATTCGAGCTGTTATTCCTTTTTTATTCATTGTATCATTAATTTAATTTTAATTGTATTTAGTTTCATTCTATTATTAGACATTAATTTCATTATTATTCAATATGACAGATAATGAATTGTTCAATAACTATTATTGTAACTTTTTTTGTATTCATATGTAACAGGTTTGTCCTGTCTAATATGACTACTATTGTAATTTTTTTGTATTCATGTATAACATATGTTTGTCCTGTTTTATATGACTATTATTGTATTTTTTTTTGTATCCATATGTAACATATGCTTGTTCTGGTGAGTGGAAGAGAAGGCCACATGGCCTTAACTCCACCAGGCTAAATAAATAAATAAATAAATAAATAAATAAACATATCAATAACCTTGAGGTTGGTACAACAGTGCTTGTTTTGTTAGCCTAGAAGAGTCCGTTCTTAAAATATGTTCATGCCATTTTTTATAGATTTGTATTTTTTTTTTTTTCATTTAGCTTAAAAATTTTGAGTTTTTGCCTAATTGTTTCACTAGAAATGTCGTCTCTTAGAGTATATCCTGTAATGTATCTGAGAACTTCATCTCTGATGTTTCTAATAATCTTCTGTCTGATCTTTTCAGGGCCCAATTCTCTGATCCATATGTCATTACCTTATAAAACTTTAGCATATTTTATTTTTAAAGCCCACATTACTCTTTCCCTAAAAACATAGTTTCCGCAATAAATAAATGTCAATAAATATACTAAATGTACAACATACTAAAATACTCTGAACGTAGACAAAATATTGTAGACAACACGTTACAAAATTAGTTTTAGTAACTCCCTTCGGTCGTGTTCTAACTTGAATATCTCGTTACTTAAATTCTGGTTTGATAACTTACTTACTCACTGGCACTATCGAACCCGTAGGTTCATGGCCACGCGGACATAAGCTCTCCATACATCCCTATCCTGAGCTAATGCTTTCCAATCATTCCCTGTATAATCTACTTCCCTCGAATCATAGTTAGTGTTATTCTCCCACCTCATTCTTGGTCTACCAACTTGGCGTTTTCCCTCTGGCTTTCCTACAAGAAGCTTCCATCCAAGTCTTTCATTCCCCATACGTGCAACATGTCCTGCCCATCGCAGTCTACGAGACTTCACTGTTCTTTATAAACTAGTTGTCTAAATAACTATTGTGTATTCTGAACAACTGTAATAGTAGCTTTATTTTTCATGGCAGAGTTAAGGTCTTAAGATTTTGTCTACCACTCAACCAGGTTAGAAAAAATACAAAAATTACTCTTACATCTAAATTACAATAAATAAAATTGCATAGCATATCTACAGTACAGAAATCATTTACAATATTATTATGATGTACTCTAGATTTTACGAATGAAATATAAAATGTACAAATAAAAATATGAGAAAATGTACTATTAATGACATAGAATACATTAGTTATGGAGACAAATTAATTATTTAACAACTACTAAATTTATAAGCGTGACTTAAAAAGTGTAAAGTGTGCGGCAACCCCTGATATCGTGAGGGAGAGAATTACATGGTAAGGCAGAGGCTACTGTGAAAGATGTACCGATAATAATTTTAGATTATTTTTGTTTTTTTCGGAAATATTTAACTGTTTCTGCAAAACTAACTAGGGCCTAAGAGATATGAAAGATGTATGGCCTCTCTCAGCCTCGTGGTGAGACCTGCTTTTACAAACGAGGATATGGCGACTGAGCATTGGCTGGATAACCGTAGACACTGTTCTGTATAAGGGTAAATGGCTACTCGGGGACATGTACTCAGGTCTTATGATTTTCAGCCTCACGGGTACGGGTGAGATGGGTCAATCACCAATCTACCCTAAAATAATAATAATAAAAGAATCAGAAGAATAAGTCCTTGAGAAAAGTTTGGACCAAAGAGAGACGAACAAACAGGTGAATGGAGAATACTCAACGAGAGAGCAGAAGTAATAAGCATATTTGTTAAATAACGTAATCTGCGATGGGCAGAACACGTGGCACGAATGAGGAATAAAAGAGGGCAATGGAAACGTCTTATAGGAAAAACCAGAGGGAAAGCACCCAGTTGGTAGACCAAGAATGAGAAGGGAAAATAACATTAACCATGATTTGAGGGAAGTCAATTAAGCAGGAGATGATTAGAAAACATTAGCGCAGGATAGGGGTGTACGGAGAGCTTATGTCCGCGTCTTATAAGAAAACCTGGGGAAAGTGCCCAGTTGAGAGACCAAGAAATAAATGGGAGAATAACATTAACCATGATTTGAGGGAAGTGAATTATGCAGGGGAAAAATAGAAAACATTAGAACAGGATAGAGGTGTATGGAGAGCATATGTCTGCGTATACTACTGTGTTAAACAATGGGTAAATACGTAGGGAATGCAACTGATTTAGAAGGAAAAAATATTGGCACACCCTAATGAACAGTTCTAGTTGCGCTTATGATCGGAGTAATTACCTTCATTCCCTAATTCTAGAAGCCGCCACTGATTAAATAGAGACTAAGTAACCGCAGCGTACAGCTGGGCTCTTAAATACAATTCCCGGGCGATATCAGAGCGACTAAATCAAATTTAATGCAACGCTGCAAGCTCTTTGGAGCGATCGACGCCTGCAGTATAACAGCGTTTAATATTCTTGGTATTAATATAAAATTCTTTGTTGCCAACGTTCACATCAAAGCCGCCTGATATTTAAAAATTAATCTCCAATAACGGAAGAAGCTTTTCAAATCCATTATATTTCCTTCATAATATAAACAAAATCACGGACATTATTGCCTTTATAATGTACCATAAAGGAAGGTCTCGTAAAGTATTTAATATTAGTTTACATGGAATAATAAACAATAATCGTTATAGATCAGATCAAAGGAAACAATTCACTGAAAATTAAAACTCTCGAAGTATTTACAAGCTACAAATTAAAGGTTTCCCAGAGAATTAGTATATTACGATGCGAGGTTGGGAAGTGGTTTTTACAGAAGCGAGGAAAATGTTTAAAAACCGAGCGATAGCGAGATTTTTAATTTCCGAGATTCTATAAAACACTTCACGAACATGCGTTGTGCATTATTTTTTGCGCGATGTTGTTGTCAAAATAATGAATAATAGTAAAATAATAGCATCTTTGTTGGAAATATTTGCGTTCATTATAAACAATTGATTAACGTTAACAGTGTGGACAGTGTTTATTAGTTGAAACAACGGAAGTGATAAAATGGCGGCAAGTACGTATCTATTGTTTTATATTGTTTCAAATAAAGTTCAGTTCATTTAAAATGCAGTGATTTGTTTCGTATAATTTTATTAACACCACTTACCTACTTACTCACTGGCACTATCGAACCCGTAGGTTCATGGCCACGCGGATATAAGCTCTCCATACATCCATATCCTGAGCTAATGCTTTCCAATCATTCCCTGTATAATCTACTTCCCTCAAATCATAGTTAATTGTATTCTCCCACCTCATTCTTGGTCTACCAACTGGGGGTTTTCCCTCTGGCTTTCCTACAAGAAGCTTCAATGCAAGTCTTTCATTCCTCATACGTGCAATATGTCCTGCCCATCGCAGTCTACGAGACTTAACTGTTATTATATCTGGCTTCCTATAAATACCATGTAGTTTTTTCCTCTTTTGGATTTTTTTGTATATACATTGTATGTAATATACATAGAAGGCAGTGGTTTTACTTCCCACACTCGTGTTTGTAATATGTAATATTACAGTTTAGTTATTTTATCACAGTATAGTTATTTAGGTTGGCAACCCCGAAATGTAGGAAGTTGAACTTTCAATATTGGTCGCCAATGCTGTAAGTACGACAAAACGCACTATCGCGCAAAAAAAAAATATATATATAATATGAAATGGAAACCACTACTTATACTTCTAAATGTTTGTATTTATAAGGGAAAAGGGAGGGAACTGTACGTTCACTTCTTACTCGTAAAACAAAGACTGGAGTTTTGTATTATTTTGTTCATCTTCATGGCTCATATACCATGGCAATGTAACTATTTTTTACATTAATATTGTATAGATAACATGTTATTTCTATCTCTAGATTCTAGGCTAGATAGATAGATAGATGGAAAGCTCTGCGGCCATCACTTAAGTGTTGGCGGTGAGCGATCCATTTTGGTCCTCCTTAATAGGTAGAACCTAGGGTTCCTGTAAAATACATTAGCCCCGGTTTAAATTTTGAATACAAATTTGAAGTTAATTAGCAGATTGAAGTCGGAAGCGGACCTTTTGGGATTCTATTCCAGCATTTGCTCTTTGGATTGAGGGAAACCGCTTAAAACCTCGATGAAACATATGAAAAGAAAAGCTAATTTATTATATTAAAGGATTGGTATTATTTTGGTTTCAAATGATACGTGGAACTATACATGGAACATTAAAGAACAAAACAAGAAGAGATACTAGATTGAAGTTTTAACATTGGCAGTTCCTGCAATACTTTATGGGAGTGAAACTTGGGTAATGACCAAAAAAATAAAAAGTAGAATACAAAACATAGAAATGAAATTCCTCAGAAGAACAAAAGGCTGCACAAGAATGGATCGGTTAAAGAATGAAGATATAAGAACAGGGTTAAATATATATCCATTAAATGATAAAATCATAGAATACAGAGAAAAATGGTTTAGACATGTAGAGAAAATGAACGTAACAAGATTGCCAAAAGCAGCATTTAACTACAAGCCAAAGAGGTTCAAGGAATGTAGGAAAGTCAGTGAAGAGATGGACAGAACAACTGTGAAGCGGAACAGGCATTTTGCCCAGCCCGTGAAGTGAAGAAAAATCGGCCGCGGTGGAGCAGTGGTTATGTTCCTTGCCTCTGATCCCGATAGTCGCGGTTTCAAACCCGGGGTCGATGGATTTTTTTTTTAGGATGAAACAAATCCAAGGAACAAGTTCTCCGGGAGAGACTTTAAGCCGTGGGTCCCGAGTCTGAAGATTTCCAGGTTCGTAAAATATCCATAAGCCTGAATAAAAAGGCCTCTAAGCAAAATTTACCGAATGTTTCCATCCTGGTACTACCTTGGTTTCCCAGATATCACTATGGAAACTAGGCGGAACGATGACCACGGGCCATTCAATGACATCTATCCGAAAACAAGCCTAGTTGAGAGAAAAAAAAAGGCCTACAAGAAGACATAAAAAATATTTAACTGAACTATCTCTTTTTTATACTGACTGAATGTTTGGAGTACGGTGGTGGAGAATACACAGAACGGATAAAATTTCCTACAAGCGTCGCTAAAAAGTCCGAGGCAGACACCACGCGCATGCGCCGCAAATTAAGTGGATACGCTTTTTAATCTCTCGATGCTGCCCATGTACACAACGGTGTTTGTATAATTTAATATAAGGTATTTTCAAACCTAAAATAATCTAAAAAACTAACCTAACGCAACTGAAGTACTCTAGCCTGTAAAAGTATGAAAGTTGCATGTAATGCAACGCCCAAAAATAGGTAGTGTAAATAGTAAGTCTAAAATTCTGAAGTATATGTTGGATGCAATCGTACAAAGAAATAAAATGGTTGAAAAAACAAAATGGCTGCTACATCAAACAGTTACGTACTGTTCAATATTCCATTAAAGTATAATTGAAAAATATTTAGAAAATATTTCAAAAAGGTTTTAAGTGATAGTTAATAGTTCAAAATAATCAGTGAAAGTAAAACGAGATTATAATGTGTGTAAGATAATTTAAAATGTGGGACATTCGAGCCCGAGCCCATAGAACATTTTAAATGCCTCTGAAAAGGAACAATGGAAGAACCTACTGCATCCCCAGATAAATAAAGCCCCAAGAAGAAATACGACTGAGCTATTCTTCTAGGAGAATTACATTAATCATGATTTGAGGGAAATTAATTATACAGAAAATGATTGGAAAACGTTTGGTGGATGGGGATTTATGGAGAACTTATGTCCGCGTGGAACCTCTGGGTCGATAGTATCAGTGAATTAATTATTTATTAGAGAATTTTCCAGATTTGTCGGATGCACGTAAAGTCTGTTCTTGACGCAAATCATTTGAACAGTCTAATACCAAAAATGGCTACCTCCTATGAATTTTTGTTTCGTATATTATTTATACATAATTGAATACGTTATTGGGTTTGTCGAACAGTTAAGGAGGTCGAAGTTTCCTATAATCCTATTTTCTAAACATGAAACTATCCTAATTTTGAATCATTTTCAAGTTAGATAAGACTGCACTTCACAGGTATAAAAATGTGACTTCCTATATTATAAGCAATAATATTTGAGTTTCACTTCACATATATATGCATTAACATTTAATTTAAAAATCTAACAAAAAATATTCACACCATAATTGTCATTCTTGTCTACCGTATGTTATTAGATTATTTCCGTCGGGTAGCTTTTATGATTCTTGAATCAAGAATTATTTAAATTTTCAACTAAAAATTTTTTTGACAGATTTCTTATTCTCCTTAATATATGGGAAGGACAAGAACCACCACAAAGCTGGAACAAATCCATTGTAATACCAATCTTCAAAAAAGGAAGTCGCCAAATCAAAGATAACTATCGTGGAATTAGCTTGTTGAACTCTGGATATAAAATTTATGCTAATATAGTTAAGAATAAATTGAGGAAAATTTATGAAAATATAATTGGAGAAGAGCAGAATGGATTCAGAAAGGGTAGATCTTGTACAGATGGATTCTTTACTCTAAAACTACTATTAGAAAAGCACAAGGAATTCAATATAGAAACTCATATCGCCTTCGTTGACTTCATAAAGGCTTTTGACAAAGTAGACAGAAATATATTACTACAAATTTTAGCTGATGATAACGTTCCACAACAATATATTACTAATATCTTCAACATCTATAAAGATAATGAAATCTCTGTTAAACAAGATGGCAAATTATCTTCTTGGGAAAAGATCAACACTGGAGTAAGACAGGGATGTGGACTTTCACCGGTGCTTTTCATTATACATGAATAAATTAATAAATGAATGGAGGAAAACACGAGGATATATACCTATCAACAGGAACCTCAAACTCGATGCTATTCTTTTTGCAGACGATTTAGCTCTTCTGGCACTTTCCGAAAATGATTTGCAACGATCAATTTATAATTTACAAAAAATAGCTGCCAAATTTAATATGGAAATATCAATTAACAAAACTAAAATTATGGCATTTCATGGGAAGGACCCCATACAAAGTAAAATCTGTCTCGAGAATAAAATTTTAGAGAGATCTAATCAATTTAAATATCTTGGATATTATCTCTCTATCTGGGATGAAAAGGATATCCCTGAAAAAGTTACTAGTTATAATAAAAGTTTAGGAATTATTAATCAAGTTATGAAACCATCCCTTGTACAAAAAAACACCAGATTACGTTTATATAACACTTTGGCTAGACCAGTGTTGACCTATGGTAGTGAAGCATGGACACTAAGAAAACAACATGAAAGCAGAATAACGGCTTGTGAAATGAGATTCATGCGCAGAACAGCGGGTTACACCAGATGGGATCGGAAAAGGAACACCGATATCTTAAAAGAATTGAAGACTACGCCAATTTTGGAATATATTAAACAGTACCAACTAAATTGGAAACACCATCTTGAAAGAATGAGTTCAAATCGGATCCCCAAAACTATTTATAATTATATACCAAGAGGACGAAGATCACTGGGCCGTCCTATGAAACGCTGGAGGGAAAATTTTCTATAGGATCGTAACAGGCCTTGGCCTAATACTTGGAAGGAAGAAGAAGAAGCTTTTATGATTGCAAATATTGTCCTCCAACTAATCTGGTGAATTTCCGACTTTTGGATCTGTTGTATAAAATACGATATTTAAAGGCAACTGAGAATTCTCTTTTACTATCTCTAGACACATATCGAACTTGCAGCTACGATTTAATTGTAGCCAGATACCGCTGACCATGTCTTTATCAGGCACTGATCACGTGACAGCACGTTTGTTGTAAAATCTTACCTCGTCCTTGCGTTGAGTTGTCCCAAACCATCTCATTATGCTATACTATAGAGATGTACACCACAAATCTTTGAACATGTTTCACTTAATTTGCACGCTTTACCACACACATTGTTCAACACTGTTAAACGCAATATATAATCACAAACATTCGCAAAATTTTATAAATACGTTATATGCCTAAATTCCAATTAAATTTGTCATTGTTGTATTCACATAAATACACTCGCGATGTAACCGTCGCCATTAAACCGCACAAACTGAATTCGTATTACGCATGCGCGATACCTCTTCCTTACAAGTCTTATCGTAACCTGCGCTATAAGAACGGTCATGTATTGCCTTGGCCCACTAAGTAACATTTTATTTTTCGATTATAAAATGTGCTGCAGCATTCCCATTATTAAAATTCAGTATATATATATATATATATATATATATCAATATTATCCAAATAAATAAGTATCCCCATGCAAAAATGATATTAGAGTAATTATATACGTACACAATAAATAATTTCAAACGTGATAAAAATTGTCATATTTCAATGAACGTTACATTTTCGTCTGTAGGCCTAATGCTTATTTTTAAAGGTTCGCCTTGTGATCTGGGGGTAGCGCGTAGGTTCTCGGGTTTCATCACGATCAAAAAACGCTGCAAAATGATTAACAAAATCGGTAATGCAGCGTCCTTGGGAGAGGAAGCTAAAGAATCTTATGGCACGTTAAAGGACCTTGGATATGAAAGTACAGCAAACATGCTCATAATACGAGTTCTGGTACTGTTTCATTCGTTAAGGTTGAATATGTTCAATTATTTTTCGATACCCTCATTTTTCTATCTGTTCTTTAATATCCTGCCATCAGTTGCAACGGCTCCATCTCTGCAGACTCTATTTGCCTGGATTCTTTCTGTCACAGGCCAACATTCACATTCATAAACGAGAGATAGGACATTTGTTGTACTTCATAAGACTTCAAGATTGTTTCTTTTCGGGTTTTATTTAGTAACTAATACCCAGCGTGTGCTGTTATGCCTAAATAAAAGAAATATGGCTATTAAATTTTCGTTTCAAGTGAACTCCTTCACCTAATCGTTTTATATAATAATAAATATACTCACCATATCTCAAAATATGTATGTAAAAAGGAATACATTGTAACGGATCAAACATGGCAGTTGCTTGAGTCAATGTTTAATTTCGGATTTCAAGTAAATCCTTGGCCGGCGTTGTCCGAGTATTTATTTTCCCAGTCTTTGAGTTCAAGAGTCGCAATATGTTCCATAAATGTAATCAATCCTTAAACTGGCAATGTATCATATAATATACATTATTTTAATTTCGCTCATTTTTTTTGGTAATACCGACCTCGGTGAATTTTATTAGTAACTGACTTTCGTAGTGAAATATCGCTAGAGTAATTTTATAATTTTCGTTTCAGGTGAATTCCTACATCCAATGCTAGAAGAGTACAACAGCGGCTAAAGAAGAAAATACAAAATAGGGACTAAATATAAATTTACAGAAAACAGAATATATGTGTTTGGGAAAGGATGTGGATGACCTCAAACTCGAAACAGGAATATAATAAAATGTGATTTTTTTAATATCTTAGATCAATAATTACATGTTTAGGTACATGTGAAAGAGATGTACAAACTAAAATTGCAATGACAAAAAAACGCAATTAAGACATTACATGGAATAATTTGGAATGAAAAATATTACAAAGGAAATTAAAATGAAAATTTATAAGAGCATAATACAGAATATTTTGTCATATGGAAGTGAAACTTGATCTTTGACGGAATTAAAAAAGAATAAAATTAGAACGGTTGAATTTGATTATCTTAGAAGAAGCCTTCAAAACAAGACAGGGTAAAATAAGAAATTAATTCCTTTGGATAGAAAGGAATGTCACCACATCTTTTGTTAAGAGGGATTGAAAATCAAACTCTCAAATGGTATGGGCATGTATGAAGAATGGAAAATGAAAGATGGCCAAAAAATACAATATATACCAATGGTCACCCCTGGAGGAAATAAACGTGGCAGACTAAGATGGAAATGGAAAACTTATGTCAGAACTATAATGGATGATAGGAATTTGGAAGAAGCAGATTGGAATGATACAAATAAATGGAAACTGAAGACGGCAAACCTATAAGTGATGGAAATTCGAAGAAGAAGAAGAAGAAGAAAAAGAGCGGCTAAAGACTCGCCGTGCCTGAAAACCTGTATGCGTAAAGGTATAGATGGCGGTTGCCAGTGTAAATTTTTAATTTCGAATTTTTACTAAATCCCCACTCGGAATTCGCTGATATTTTGCAGTTTATTTTAAGAGGATATACTGAGTTTCGTTGTAAAATGGCTAGAGCGATTACCAACATTCATTTTTATACATATAGATGTTCCATACAACTGATTAAACTGTTTTATTTCATTTTGTAAATCTTCATTTTTATATTTCCAATATTACAGCCTATGTAAAATGTTGTATCTGTTCTATTTTTTTATCAATTATTGTTTTTTGTTCTTAATGGACATTTTCCTTTTAATACTTTTGTTTTAGATGCAGATATCAATAGAACGTACACCTTTTCAATTTTATTGAACTGAAAAATAAACTGTAGTAGAGATTTCTCTGAAGTTGCAATTAAAACCTAATCGTCTGCAAAAAGCAGTGATATTTATGAACTTCTGTATTTATATTGTCATTAATTTACGTCACGGTCTAAACATAAATTAAATAGTGCAGTAGATTAACATCACATTGTAGATAATTTAAGTGGGAAACTGTTATATATATATATATATATATAATATATATATATATTCCCATTTTTCAGTAAATTAGATCACACAACTCCAGTATTGGCTCCAATTGGAAGACAGGCGAAATATAAATTGTCTCTGCTTCTTATACAACACTTCGTCCATCTCACCATCTCCTTATATTTATACTCGTTTCCATTCACTATCTTCCCATCAAAACTTAAACACACGATCGAGAGAAAATTTAACTCTACACCGAACATATATTTCTCATGCTTCCTTGTTTGAGCCCACCCAACTCTAAATTCCCTGCCCGACCCAAAAACAGTTTAAAATAAGCTCACTAAATATTACCTTAGACAATATAATATATAATTATGTTCTTGGTATATTTTTATTATTATTTTATATCTTGCACTTTCTTTGCCTAGGAAATTATTTAACCGCATTGTAAGTTATTATTGTTACAGGACGTATGCAGAGGTTGATTAAAAATGAAGTAGTTAGAAGAATTATAGATGGTTAGCCAGAAGGAAGACGGAGAACTGGAAGACCGAATTTAATATGGATGTATGGAGTACTGTAGGATGTCAAATCTATAAAACTCAAAAATGTATGGACGGTTGTCAGAGGTAGAGAAGCCTGGAGAAAAATTCTGAAGGAAGTTTTGACCCACCCAGGGTTGTGCTGATGATGATTACTATTATATTATTATTATTATTATTATTATTATTATTATTATTATTATTAACTAACTCACTGGCACTATCGTACCCGTAGATTCATGGCCGCGCGGTCTTAATCTCTCCATACATCCCTATCCTGAGCTAATATTTTTCATCATTCCCTGTAGAATCTACTTCCCTGAAATATCGTAGTTAATGCTATTCCCCCACCTCATTCTTGGTCTACCAACTGGGCGTTTTCCCTATGGTTTTACTACAAGAAGCTTCCATGTATGTATTTCATTCCTCATTCGTACCACATGTCCTACCCATCGGCCATCGCAGTCCACGAGACTTAAATGCTCTTATTATATCTGGCTTCCTACAAAGACCATGTAGTTCACAGTTATGTATCTTGTCCATTCACCTGCCTGTTCATCTCTCTTTGGTCCAAAAAAATTCCTAAAACCTTTACTCTCAAATACACTATTATTATTATAAGTAAAGTAAAGTGTTCCCACCACAGACGCCGGGAGGCCCTTGGGGTAGTAGGATGTTAAGGCTCCCACTTTTTCTAGACAATCGACACTTGATGTCAGCTGGGTTATCAGCCCTGCGTGATGGCCGCCTTTACCCCCAGAACAAGCATCTGGTACTCATTTCAGTTAGAGGCTGAGTCGACCTCAGGGCCATAGTGCCACCAGAAGGTTTGGGTCAGTTTAAAAATCCTGACGCCACCGGGACTTGAACCCTCGACCTTCCGGTTTGTAGCGCACTGCCTTAACCACTACGCTACGGCGTGCCTATTACTATTATTATTATTATTATTATTATTATTATTATTATTATTATTATTATTATTATTATTATATTTTGTTAATTCCTTGTCATCTGTACATTATGCAGCCTAGGCCTATGCCTATTATGTATTACTAAAAAGTTGTAAATAATTCATAATTGTTATTATATGTATAATTTAAGGCTGGTGAAGTGGAAGAGAGGACCTTACGGTCTTAACTCCATCAGGTAAAATATATAAAACATTAAATAACTTTGATCCAACAGGATTCTTCCCTTTAAAAGTTATTTTCTTTGTTTTGTTATAGTTGAAATGTATTTTGACTTAATCTATACTCTGCTTTTTGCAGATTATCCTCTAAATAAATGAATAATATGATAAAATTCAGATATTTTTAAAAAAAATCTCTAATCACGTAGAGTTAATCAAGTGAATCCGATAGGATAATATGGGACAATAAATAAACGACTAACAACACTTTCTTTTATTTTTGGCAGCTGCGAGAAATACAAAATGACTGCCATTCCACTGATAGCGCTTGTGTCAAAGCCAGGATAATTATAATAATGGCAACCGCTTAAACCTCAAACAACAAATGTGTTTTTGTTTCAAAACGTTTTATTTGCCACTTCGCAGTCATTAAAGCAGGTATTGCAGTATCATGAGATAAAAATATAGCATCAAATGTCTTTCATAATAGGTATAATTTTGAG
>JASPKZ010007653.1:165000-332789 GCA_030220185.1 Diploptera punctata
AAAATATGGATTTTCATCAGTAAACACCAACTCAATTGATTAAAAAAAAAATGATTTAAATCCATTAACTGAAATTGAAATAAAAAACTGTGGGTGATGGAGAAATTCCGAATACATGTTTGAAAACACGATAAAAAACTGCATTAAGTACAACTATTGGTACTCTTCTTCCTTCCAAGTATTAGGCCAAGGCCTGTCATGAGACAAAAATCATTTTGACCAGTGTAATTAAACCTACGGTTACTTTTGGAAGTGAAACCTGGACCCTACCTGAACGAGCAGTAACTATTTTAAACACGGTTAATAACCTATTTTAAATTCATTAAATTTTTAAGTTTTAGTCACTTATAAAATATACGTATAAGCTCACCCCTATCTATATTAAACTAAACTCAAAAATCAATAATAACAATATTAAAGAAAAGTTTTAAATTAAATTTATTTTTCATAAAGCAAAAGGAAAATCTTATGAAAATTGTATAGCTCTGCTTATGATAAGGGAGTTTGGAGAATCAGGACCAACTCTGAATTACAAGTATTATACAAGTATGCGTGGGCCGCGGTAGACTAGTTGTTATGCTCCTTGCCTCTAGTTCCAAGAGTCGCGCGATCAAGTCCTGCCGGGGTCGATGAATTTTTTCATCATCATCAACAATCACGGATTAAGCCCATGTGGCTTGTTCCGGTCTCATAGATTCTCATTCAAAAAGTTGAATCCATCTCTTTTTCGGTCTACCAATATTCCTGTCTCCTCTTGGTTTGTAATTAAGTATAATTTTTGGAATCCGATCATCTTTCATTCTTTGAACATGTTCTTTCCAGTTTTTTTCTAGATTATTTTATTTTATCTAAAACTTTAAAAATGTTTAGCTCATTTCTAATATTTTCATTTCTTCTTTTATCTAGAAGTTTGCAGCCAGCCACACTTCTCAGAAATCTCATTTCAGCTGCTTCTATGATCTTCCCTTTTCTTTTAGTTAAAACACAAAATTCACTACCATACAATAGCAATGGGACTGCCACTGCTTTATAAAATGTTAGTTTTGTTTCCTTTTCTTGTGTTTTTAAATGTTATTTTAATTGTGCCACATGTATAATTAAATTTATTAAGTTCGTTATACAGATCTTCATTTTTAAAATAGGACATTTCATAACTCAGGTATTTAAATGGATTTTTTAGGACGGAAAAATCCAAGGAGCAAGACCTCCGGAAGGGACTTTAAGCCGTGGGTCCCGATTCTGAGCATTTTCAAACTCGTAAAAGATTAAGCACGAATAAAAGGGCCTGTGAACAAAATTTACCGACATCAACGTCCTAGTAATACCTTAGTTGTCTGCTAGATGTCTCTTTGGGTCGGTGTGTTGACCGCGTGCTATCCATGTCATCTATGAGCAAATAAGATAACTAAAAATTAACTTGATCTATTAACTCTTTACAAAGGAGAGGCTATGGCTCAGCAATGGGCTACGTCATTATAGACAGATAGATACAAAGACGGAAATATTATCACTGATATAAAAATCAGACTGTAGAAGTGGATGGGCCACATCATCAGGATGGACAATATAAGAATTACTGAGATATTATCATCATCATAGTTCATTCACGAATTTAGGCCAATTGTTGACCTGTTTCGGCCTCTAGAGAAACACCATCCAAAAGTATTTTGAGTGGACGTTCTGGTCTTCTTCTTCCTGCAGGTTGATATCTTAACATTCGATGAACATGTTGCATCCATCTGGCGCTTTGGTTTCCGGACCGGTTAAATATCGAATTAATACTTTTTTTTTGTATTGTATTGTATTGTATTGTATTGTAAGCCTATGTTTTCCCTTTACAGAGATGTAGGCGCTCTCCCCCTACAGGGAAGAATTTGAACCATACTAATTTAGTTACACTTGTTTTCGTATAGATGTCATTTTGAGTGGTACGTGGTCAGCGTCCCGCCTCATACTGACATCTAGGAAACCAAGGTAGTACTAGGACGGGAAAATTCGGTAAATTTTGCTTAGAGGCCTCTTCATTCAGGCTTAAGGATTTTTACGAGCCTAAAAATCTTCAGACTCCCGGAGGACTTGCTCCTTGGATTTTTTCGTCCTAAAAAATCCATCGACCCCGGCCGGGTTTGAACCCCGCGACCCTTGGGACCAGAGGCAATGAGCATAACCACTAGTCCACCGCGGCCGACAAATTTTTAAAACCGGTCAAACATAAAATACAACTAGTTGTAGGCCTACTAAATTTCATGTCGTGATAGTATTATTGTTGGCTCGGTTGGCAGTACTGCTTATGGTTGGAGATTTTACTGAAGATAAACGGGATTCCGTTTCGGAAAGGACATTACGAGTATTTGAGAATAAAGTTCTTAGGAATTGTTTGGACCCAAGAAAGATGAACAGACAGGTGAATGGAGAAAACTACACAATATTGAGCTACATGATAAGTAGGCCTATAGGAAGCCAGATATAATAAGAACAGTTAAGTCTCGTAGACTGCGATGGGCAGGACATGTTGCACGTATGGGGAATGAAAGACTTGCACGGAAGCTTCTTGTAGGAAAGCCAGAGGGAAAACGCCCAGTTGGTAGACCAAGAATGAGGTGGGAGAATAATATTAACTATGATTTGAGAGAAGTAGGTTATACAGGGAATGATTCGAAAGCATTAGCTCAGGATAGGGATGTATGGAGAGCTTATGTCCGCGCGGCCATGAGCCTACGGGTTCGATAGTGCCAGTGAGTAAGTGAGTAAGTAAGTAACATAATTTAAATAATTTGCTTATAATATTAGTTACTTAATACAAGCTTCATATGTTTAATGAACTGTGGTTCCGGACCTCGACTTAATTTACTACTTTGAAAATGAACCTCCATGAAATCTAATTGGTGACCCTTTTTCTAGTAACTGAGAGCTTCCGGATTATATTGTATTGCATTAATCACCTAAGCTTTGATGTGCCCACCATAATGTTTACTGTAAAAAATAACATAGCGTGACAGGCATATCAGCAGCATCCACTTGTGTTATTCACGGAGGTAGAGAGTCATCCAAACACTAAATGGGTGACTTGTGGTCAGCATGTCGAATCCCTCAGCCGTTATAGCAGGATTTCTCAACTTGAATCCGCCAATTACACTGGTCAACATGATTTTTGTCTCATGAGTACCAGTAGTTGTACTTAATGCAGATTTTTTATCGTGTTTTCAAATATGTATTCGGAATTTCTCCTTCAACCACAGTTTTTTTATTTCAATTTCAATTAATGGATTTAAATAATTATGTTTTTAATAAACGTTTTTTCGTCCATTCGTCCATTGAAAAATAACATCAAATGAGCTAACTCAAATGATTTCAGCTATGGAAAAGAGATATCAAGGCAAATGGGATCCTAATATGGTGGCCGATTATTGTTGGACCATCAAGAGGGATGCTCATAGGCAAAATATAGCAGAAAATCATCATTTATTACTTTCTAGGTGAGTCCGAATGTTCGAATATTGTGTAGTTACGAATATAGAAAATATTATATTGTTTGAAATTATAAATGCCTGTCTCTCGAAAACCTTGCGTGATGGAGAAAAACTGATATCATATTTTAATTCAGGAGAAAAAATACTATCAGAATCACATATTTTTCATCCTGAAACAAAAAAGAAGTTTATTTTTTGTTGCTCGGAGTTATTGCAGCTAACCAAATTCCCCATGGATCTGGGTGGGCACTGGTCCCTTACTGCTAGAAATTTTACAAGACAATGTCTTCCCCTATGGGAACACGAATCAGTGCAAGTTCCATAGCTCTCCGCCAAGGCATCATGTCTTAAACCGATCGGCTACGGCGCGAGACACATCTCCACTAAGTTTCACTCAACCTGCGGCCGATAGCGGGAGAAGTAACTGCAAGAATTGAGATACCAACTCGCGCTGCCCACGCAGTGTCCACGCTAGTGGCCGCAAGTCGAATAAAACTCACTTTTTTGCTCTAAGCTTATAGAAAACCCGCCCAGGAATGGAGGTGATGCAAAGGAAGATAAAAAATAATTTTGTTTTAAGACTTCAGTGTTTTCCTAAACAGCCGTTATTCTTAACACTTCTGGAGGTAAAAAAAGTCTTTCTCTCGCTGTTTTTCAGAAGGCAATGAGCCAGAAAGAGCAACTTAATGGGGCGAACATCAAAATATAAATCCATTAGCGATACGGTAATTAATCACAGGTTTCTATTAATTGCAGTTTCATTGCGCCACAGAGGTGAGACTAATGACTTTGATTGTAGAGGTGGCCATATCTTGCAGGTGTGCCAACCACCCACCCTTCTTCCCTCCAAAATTATTGCCATCGTTTGTAATCCACAGCGACGGGGAACATTTCTCATTTTTATACAGGCTTCTGTTTCCTCTCATTGTCAGTTTTGAAATACAAGATGGAACTGGTTTCGTAAATAAAATACCAATAAAACTTAAGCGGAAGAGAAGGCCTTATGGCCTTAACTCCGCTGGAATAAATAAAGCATTATATTGTTATTAATATTACACTGAGCAACAAAAAAGAAACTTTTTGTTTTTTGTCTCAGAAAGAAAAATATGTGATTCTGATAGTACTTTTTCTCCTGAATTCAAATATGATATCGGTTTTTCTCCATCCTGCAAGGTTTCCGAGAGACAGGCATTAATAATTTCAAACATTTTAATGTTTTCTACATTCCTAACTACACAATATTCGAACATTCGGACTCATCTATAAAGTAAAAAATTACGATTTTCTGCTATATTTCGCCTGGTGGAGCATCCCTCTTGATGGTCCAACAATAATCGGCCAGCATATTAGGATTCATTTTTGCCCTGATATCTCGTTTCCATAGCTGAAACCATTTGAGTTAACTCATTTGGTTTTATTTTACAATGGACAAATGGACAAAAAAACGTTTATTAAAATAATAATTATTTAAATCCATTAATTGAAATTGTAGGTGATGAAGAAATTCCGAATACATATTTGAAAACACGATAAAAAACTGCATTAACTACAACTATTGGTACTCATGAGACAAAAATAATTTTGACCAGTGTTGTTATTATTTATTTATTTATTTATTTATTTATTTATTTATTTATACACAAATTTTCAATGTTTATACATCTTTCTGTGCTAAAGTTTTATTTTCCTTCTCCACTCGACTCTGATGAGATTTTATAAGGTCTTGGCAGTCCCGCTCCCAACATACGGAAGTTAAAACTGGACATTAAGTAAATTTGGAGAAAGGAAGATAGAAACAGCAGGAATGCGTTTCTTAAGAAGGATAGCAGGACACTCTCTAATAGATCAAATCCGCAATACCGACATTAGAGAACAATTACAAATATACTATGAATTAGCAAATAAATTGACAGACAAATTAAAATGGTTTCAACATATAAATAGAATAGAGACATCTCGTCTAACAAAACAGGCTTTACAATATATCCCAAGAGATAAACGTTCCGTTGGACACCCCATGACCAGTTGGAGGGATATACTTTGAGTCGGAACAGGCTTACAGCCTAATCTTGAAGTCGGGGAAGAAGAAGAAGACTCTATCCATCCACTCCATATCCTACAGTCCTCTCGTTCTCATCCCAGTTCTTATTTCTTGCATCAATGAATTTCGAGGTCTTCCTTTATTTCCTCTTCCAACATGACACCATTCCATTGTTTTTTTTTTCTGGGTAGCCTTTTTCTTGCATACGTTGTACATGCCCATACCAATTTAATTGTTTGTATCTTATGTAATCACTATTGAATATTTAATATTCATTTCTTTCTCGTATGACTTTATTGCTTATTTTTTACAATTTTGAACATCTTTCTGCTAACAACAAATCCATTTCCATAGACATAAGTTTTTGTTGAATTTCTATATTCCAACTCCAAATGTGACAGTACTTCTCACTACTGAATTATATATTTGTAATTAATTTTTCCTAGGAACTGATAACTGTTGGAGAATCAAAACAAATAACGAACTAAACAAATTAATAAAAAATCTGAACATGGTAAACCATGTAAGATCTTTCAGAATTGGCTGGCTTGGACATTTGATAAGAAACTCTACAAATGGAAACCTATAGGAAGCAGAGCTGTAGGAAGACCGAAGATCAGATGGGAGGATGACACAATGAACGATCTAATGAAAATGAAAGTGACTAATTCGAATATGGCAAGAGACAGATTGGCATGGAGGAGGATTGTTGAGAAGGCCAAAACTTTCACTTTTGAAGTGAACATCTTGCTGCTATCTCTTAAGATGATGCCTTAAGATGATGATGATGATGATGATGATTGTATGTCTGATCCAATAGGACACAATTTTTCATTTCTGTTGATGCTAATCGTTTATTTATTCGGCGTTAATATCACTTCTTTGCCTAGGTCTATTCTGTTTATCTAAGTTTGACTCCCAAATACTTAAATGTCCTCTAAAATACCCCTTTTGATCTTCTAATACTAAATCTTCGATCTCTGCTCCACATCCCATATAAAACTTTTTTTTCTAAATTTATTTACAAACCCCAATTACCGTATCATTATTATTATTATTATTATTATTATTATTATTATTATTATTATTATTATAACAGGTGTCTAGTTTCAAATATTTGGGCTGTGATGTTGGCTACAATGTGGAAAGAGATATTGACTCCAAAATAAATCAATTTCAGACGATGTGTGGAACAATACAGAGAACATTCAAAAATAAAATTAGAAAAGAAACCAAGATAAAAATGTATAATGTTATGGCAGTTCCCACAATATTGTATGGATGTGAAACTTGGGCTCCAGTGAAAAAACAGAAGGGTAGAATACAGACGGCGGAGATGAGGTTCCTAAGACAAGTAAAAGGATGTACAAGACTTGATAGAATAAGAAATGAGGATATAAGAGAAGAATTGAAAGTACAGCCTTTATTGGATAAAGTCACGAATTACAGACAGAAATGGATTGATCACCTGGATGGAATGAGTAGGGAGAGATATCCATTGTTAGCAAGAAATTATCAAGCAAGAGGAAGGCGTGATGTTGGAAGACCTAGAAGACGTTGGGCTGATGCATTATGAAGTCGGAACGGGCAATTGCCTAATCCCTGGAGTGATGATGATGATGATTATTATTTTTATTATTATTATCTTCTTCTTCTTCACTTCCTGGTTTAGGCAAGAATTGCCTGTTCCGTTAATATTATTATTATTATTATTATTATTATTATTATTATTATTATTATTATTATTATTATTATTATTGTTATTATTGATCGTCAAAGAGTGTAATAACTGATCTTCAATGTTGAAAGCTTAAATAACGTTCTGTTGTTACCATAACAACAACTTGTACGCGAGTTAAATTGTTTTGGATTGCACGTATATAACTTTTCTCTATCCACAGAGATTGTAATAATGAAACGGTTCGGGTTGAATTAATTAGTTTGGAACAGTTTTGTGTGATTGATAGGTTAATAATACCAGCTAGCTATTAATTCCCTTTGAGCCTCTCACCGCTGCGTTACATCTGCGGCTTTATGCTTTCCCAATCCAGCTGATGTCCCTCGTCCAACCGTTCCTTGTTCAATTCCAATCTCTCTCATTCCTGTAGATTTCGCTTGTTATAATACGGATTTATTCTGTTTTAATTAATATCATCATCCTGCTCTTCCAGGGACTAGACCAGGTTTATCTGATCTGACTGCAGCATTTAAAGTTGAGTCCATCTCTTATTGAATTATATAGAATGTTTAAGAATATTTCCAAGAACATAAAATTAAATAAGAGAAAAACATTTATTAAAAGTATTTTATGCAGCAATTAACTAACTAACTCCATGACACTAACGAACCCACAGGTTCATGTCGCGTGGACATAAAATCTCCATACATCCCTATCCTAAGCTAATGTTTTAAAATCATCCCGTGTATACTCTACCTCCCTAAATCATGGTTAATGTTATTCTTCCATCTCAATTTTGGTCTACCAAATGGGCGCTTTCCCTCTGGTTTATCTACAAGGAGCTTACATGTCCCTCTTTCATTTTACATGTGTCCCAAATGTCTTGTCCATCGTAGTCTACGAGACTTTGTCGTTCTTATTAGATCTGGATTCCATAAAGATTATGTAGCTCACTGTTATGTCTTCTTCATTCTCCTGTTCATCTGCCTTCTCTATAACATATTACACACATCATTACCTTATTATTTATCACACCGCTTCACTGGACTCTCTGATACACATAAATTAGATACCCGATCCCTTGAGCGCGGTGTCCTTTATATCCCTCCTCATCACACTACCTATTATTCGAAATCTTTTACAATTTCTCTTGCTAGAACATGGAATTCACTTCCGTCCTATGTCAGAGACTGCTAAACTTTACCATCTTTCAGAAACAAATTGAAAATAAAATTATTAACAGAAACAACTCACTAATATTACTTTTTAAATATTAATAATGTGTTTTTTCACTATTTAATAAAGATATTTGTAAGATCTGTTAATATATTATTATTAATGCCTTGTATAATAAGCGATAGATTAATTCATTATAGTTTATCATTTTCTTTGTATTTTTTTCTTTCTTTTCTTTTTATGTATAGTAGATTCGAGCTGTTATTTCTTTTTGTATTCATTCTATCATTATTTTTATTTTAATTGTATTTAATTTTATTGTATTATTAGACATTATTTTCATTATTATTCAATTTGACAGGCATCTTCAGATTGGCTGGACAGTTTTAAAAGACGACACAATGTAATGTGGAATTAAATTTGCGGGGAATCAAAGGATATGGACGAAAGTATAGATAGTGAGCGAAAACCAAAACTGCATACTTTAATTTCAGAATACGCGCCAAAGAGGCATTTTTAACGCTGACGAAACGGGACTGTTTTTTTTTCGCGCATTACCGTCGAAGTCGCTCGTATATACTGCACTTCACTTTGCAACGGCAGCGGAACTACAATTAATCCAAGCTACATAAAAATACACATACGGTGCTCTATAATCTAAGATTGGTTAATATTTTTGTTTTTTTATAATGCGGAATGCTGTCTAATGTGGAAAAAATATTGGTCCCATGCGATTCCGCTTTGAACAAGTTTTACTGTATTTTGAAAACACCATCGCGCAAAAAATAATGTACAACGCACGTTCTCGGAAATTTTCCTCGGTTCTGTAAAAACCACTTCCCAACCCCGTATTGTAATATACTATTATTAATTCCACACACATATTTCAGTAATTTCTCAACGTTAGCTTTTTTCTGTTTTATTAAAACTATTAGAAAATTTAAAACAATTGATGTATCCTATAGAATACATTGCTAATTTAAGGGCTAACCTTAAATAAAATATAACCTGCTCTTTCATTGGTCGATTCAGTCAAAACTTTACACCTGGATATGATTAATCTGTTAGGAGGGATGAGCGAACGGAATTATAACCGTGTTAACTGGTGGTGAGAACATCCCTTAATGCTTGTTTCAACACCCTCTCATCCTCCCTCAACTGATGTCCCGGGATCAGATCCCCGTTAGCTAAAACCACCGAATCTTGCGGGCGCAAAATGTCGCACCATTCTGTGTAATTGATTAGTGATATGTGTAGTGGGATTAGTTGTCATGTTTTCCGCAAGCGGCGCACCTCTACTACATACAAAATTCATTAGAGGCCAGATCGCTGGGATTGCAGGGGGTTGTTTTAATTGTAGGAATCTCTGCATTAGGATACGTGTGGTATGTAATCCAGCTATTATACAGCTAGTTGTGGCTGAATTAATTAACACTGAACTATCTTAAATATTCCATTGCTTACTTAATCATTTCTCCTATGTCCAACATACACCATGTTATTAATGGCTTCTGCATACAGTCCAGTTAACAGTGGCGTCCCTAATCGTAACCGAGCGATTTAAGGCATTATGCTTTGCTGAAGAGCTACGGAACACGCGCTGATTCGAATGTATATAGAAGGAAAAAAAAATCTCATGACCAGTATCAGACCGGTGCCCACACAGCATAGTGAGGAATTTGGGTAACTAGAAAACATAATAAAAACATAAAGATATATAAAACTATTATTCTCTCAGTTATGTTATATGGATGTAAAACATGGACTCTTACTTTAAGGGACGAAGGAAGATTACGAATATTTCAGAATAAAGTTCTTAGGAAAATTTTTGGACCAAAGAGAGATAAAGAGACAGGTGAATGGAGAAGACTACTTAACAATGAACTACATAGTCTTTATAGAAAGTCGGATATAATAAGAACGGTTTAAGTCTCGTAGACTGCGATGGGCAGGACATGTGGCACGAATGTGATATGAAAGAGGGGTGTAGAATCTTCTTGTAGGAAAACCAGAGGAAAAAGCTCTGTTAATAGACCAAGAATGCGGTGGGAGAATAACATCCATGATTTGACGGAAGTAGATTATACAGGGAATGAAAACATTAGCTCATGATAAGGATGTATGGAGATCTTATGTCCGCGCAACCATGGACCTATGGGTTCGATAGTGCTAGTGAGTTAGTTAGAACATGTGCCTTTTTTTATTAGACCCCTTATCTTTCTAATACTGAATTCTTTCAAAATCATCAACATAAAACGTGTTTTTAACAGCTGACACAGTGCTCTCACTTGAAATGATCCCTTGCAGAACCACTTTGGGAATGAATGAGTTGCCAATATAAGGATGATATGTGGTCAGTATGTCGAGACTCCCAGCCTTTATAATGTCTTTCTCGACTTGAAGCCACTACTTATTGTGCACTCTAATTCAACCCAGGAAGTTACTACAGACCTTATGGGCAACGCCAGTGTCTTATTATAACTGGTTTCCTCTCAAGATTATGTAGCTCACTGATATGTCGTTTTCTCCATTCACCTGTCTGTTCATCCCTCTTTGGTCCAAACATTTTTCTAAGAACTGTATTCTCAAATATTCGTAATCTCCTTTTCTCCCTTAAAGTAAGAGTCCAATGCTTCGCATCCATATAATGTAACTGATAGAATAATCTTAATATATAAAAATGTCGTGTCACGTTGTTTGTCCGCGATGGAATCCTAAACTACTGAACCGATTTTAATAAAATTTTGCACACTGTGTGCAGTTTGATCCAACTTGAGACTTAGGGTAGTTTATAACTAAATCTATAGTCGCATTACTTTTTTATTGCAAATTATTTGTTTATTATTTAACAAAGAGTTATAATTATCTGTCAGTTCCATACGATTCTAACAGATGGCAGTGTAAGGTAATTGGTTTATTATTTAACAAAGAGAGATTCAGATGGCTGTGCTTTTTGTTGCAACCGCGAATTTCAATTGAATTACTAATATTGATTATTTCATAATTTAAGTGTGTTCAGTGTTTATTTTATTTTCAATATTATTAATTTCGTGTGTAAGTATTAGTTTTAAGTAATCTGGCTGAAAGACAGCAACTTAATTTAAATTTTTAACGTATACCTTAGCCACAGCAACGCGTGGCCGGGACTTCTAGTAGGAGTTATATATATTTTCAGTTCAACGTTTTTTGAAAGGAGTTGGGACGACAAGAATCTCTGTAATGCATAATAGCACGCATTTCCAGAATTGAGCCTATGTTTAATTTCTTTGTGCAACCCATTCCTATTTCTGATTATTATTCCTAGGTTTTTTAATTCAGCCACCATCTACCTCTGTATACGACAAGTGGATGTGAGACCAGCAGGAGAATGTTCGGCCAAGAGCCTAAAAAGCCTATAATGTAGTAAAACATTGGGAGTCTTTACAACATGTGACACGATTTTTTAAGTTCCACTCGTACACCGTGCGCATGCGCCAACAAATGCCAAGTGGTTTACACTATGGAATCACGGGATGCAGCCAACATATACACGGTATGTAAAACCTAAAAGCTAACCTAACGCAATTTAAATATTCTAACCTGTGAAAGGCCAACCTAAAAAGCTAACCTAATGCAATTTAAGTCTCGTAGACTGCGATGGGCAGGACATGTTGTACGTATGGGGAATGAAAGAATTGCATGGAAGCTTCTTGTAGGAAAGCCAGAAGGAAAACGCCCAATTGGTAGACCAAGAATGAGGTGGGAGAATAACATTAACTATGATTTGAGGGAAGTAGATTATACAGGGAATGATTGGAAAGCATTAGCTGAGGATAGGGATGTATGGAGAGCTTATGTCCGCGCGGCCATGTACCTACGGGTTCGATAGTGCCAGTGAGTAAGTAAGCAAGTAATGCAATTTAATCCATGAACGAATGCGACGCCTAAAAATAAATAGTAAGTTCTGAAATTCTGAAATATGTGTACAGTTAATTAGTACATATTCTATGTTTGCTGCATTGGAAAACGTCTTTGTTGTTGTTGCAGAGATTATTTATTAAAATCAATATGGTTGCCACGTCTTCATGCTACGTATGTAGTTAAATACCATCCATCCATCCATAGTAACTCTGCCCGAGAGCAGGTCCTTCACTGCAATCATAGCATTTTCATGCTACACTTTGCAGCTTTACTAGGGAATTATACGTGTGGTAGCTTCCCGTTGCTTTCCACACCGGTGAAGGATGATGATGATGATGATAAGGAAGATGACGATGATGGCCGGATGATTTTTGGGGACCGTTGGGCCCTAAGCTTCCTCGCATTTGTCTTACAGGTGAGGAAAAACCCCGGAAAAACCTCACCCAGGAGCCTGCGCCGACCGGGAATCGAACCCGGGCCTGCTGCGTGCACGCTCCTCGAGACCACAGAGAAGAATATAATGAAACAATCTTCTTCTTCTCCCTTTCCCGGATTAGGTCAATGTGACTTGTTCCGGTCTCAAGTCCATCGTTTCCTTGGCCGTCCCAAAGATATTTTTCCATGTGGTTTGTAGGTGTTGATCTTGGGTAATCTTGTATTGTCCATTCTGTCTAAATGTTCTTTCCATTGGTAGTTGTTCTCTTCTGGTTTATCAACTATTGAAAATATCTCCAGTTCATTTCTTATTGATTCATTGTGTAATCTATCCATGCGTGTACTTCCTTTTACGGATCTTAAAAAAAATTCATTTCAGTAGCTTGAATGTGTGAGATATCATTTTTTTTTGTAAGTACCCAAGATTCAGATCCATATAAAAGAACAGGAACATCCATAATTTTATAAAACCTGAACTGAGTTTCTCTTGAAGTCTTTCGGAGGGTTCTTTTTATGGTGCCACACATCATTTGATATCGGTTTAATGTATTATGCATATCCCAATCGTAGCTGTATGTTATATCTGAACCAAGATAGTTGAAATGTGCTATCTGTTCTATTATTTCATTATTGATCACTATTTTTGCTCTGACTGGCACTTTGCCCTGAAAAGCCATAATTTTAGTTTTTGAAGTTGAGACTTTGAGATTATAAAAGAGTCCTAATTGATTCAACATGTAAACGGTTTTAGACAAGGAAGGTCCTGCTCTGACAATATATTCACTGCGAGACAGATGATAGAATGAAACAATCGTTAGAAAAAAATGTAAAAATCGTAAATGATGGGAAATCATTTGAAAAATGAAACCCTAAGAATAAAATTTGACAGGAGTTTATGAAATAATTAAAAACGTCGCGTCACAGGTTGTAAAGAATGGCCAAAACATTGAGAATGATTGGAAAATCCGTGACTGACAGAGCCAGTGAGTTATTTAGTCGCATAATTAACTACGCAGTGTTAATATAATGAATATGCTATTGTATCATTTTTCTTGTGTTGGTATTTTTATATGAATCGCTTGCGTCAGTTATGATTAATTTTACACATTACAAACTTGAGCAATGTTGCTACGCGTGATGGTGGTTTAGGTGAACAAATAAAAGGCATTCTACCACCGAAAACGTCATCAGGTTTGGGACAATATTAAATTATCGCCTTGCATAGCTGAACGTATCGGCGTTCACATTAGCGATATTTCATTATACCAGCTTCATTAAAACAATACTGCAAGTGACGTGCATATGTCCATTACCGCATAATTAGTATCTGCTGCCAACATGACAGCATATAATTCCCCTATAGTATTACTGTTTTATTACTCTAATGAGCAACACCGCGGTGCTGATTCGCGGGTCGCTGACTGTAACAGTCCTCTTAGAAATGAAATTGTTTGGTATTAATACAGACAAAAATAATAGCCTTTTTAGGAAAGTCGCCCATAAGGTTGGAAATAATAATAGAAAATCAACCTCTATCACAAGTGTTAAATTTTAATTATCAAGTTTATGAATTTCTTCTCGATATGGAACAAGAAATTATATCCATCCATAGTAATTCTGCCCGAAGGCAGGTCCTTCACTGCAATCATAAAATTGTCATGCTATGTTTGCGGCTTTACTAGGGATGTAGGTGTGGTAGCTTCCCGTTACTTTCCACACCGGTGAAGGATGATGATGATAATGAAAAGGATGATGATGATGGCCATATGATTTGATTTCGGGGATAGTTTGGGCCTTAAAGTTTTCCTGACATTTGTCTTACAGGTGAAAAAAAAACCGATAAAAACCTCACCCAGAAAAACTGCCCCGACCGGCGATCGAACCCGGGCCCGCTGCGTGACAAGGCAGCACGCTACATCGAGACCACAGCGGTGGACAAGAAATTATATAGACAATAAATTATAGAAATGTCAAATGATATGTGGCACCGTTCATAGAACACTAAAACATAAACAAGGAAGGATACAAGATTGAAGTTCTACAAAACAATGGCGGTACCGGTACTTTTGTACGGTAGTGAGTCCTGGGTAACAAATAAGAGGAGTTCAAGTAGAATACAAAGTGCAGAAATTACTTTTCTAAGAAAGGACCAAAGGATGCACAAAATTGGACCACATAAGAAATGAAGAAGTGAATTATAAATATATTCAATAAATGATAGAATTCGACAATACCGCATTGGCTGGGAAGAGCATGTTCAGAGAATGAAAGAACCAAGATTGCCCAAGATGGCGTATCAATATAAACCAAGCGTTCCTATATTTAATTATCCGATCTGTAAGTTTGAAAATATTTAGTTCCTTTCTTTGTATTCATTTACTTTCTTATCCAGCAGAGTATATCCTAATATATTTCTTAAAAATCTCATCTCAACTGCTTCCAATCTTTGTTCTTGTCTTTTAGTGATCGTCCAATATTCTGATCCATACATCAATACAGGAACAGCCATTATTTATAAAATTTCATTTTTGTTTCTTTTCATGTGTTTTCAAGGGTTCTTTTAATAGTGGTACACATTAGATTAAATGTATTTATTTTTTTCATTAATATCTTCCATTTTAACATATGATAAATTGAAACCTAGATATTTAAAACTATTCACTTGCTCTAAAATTGTATCATCAATTACTATATTTGCTCTTAAGATATCATGTCCTTTAAATGCTACAATTTTATTTTTGTTCATGAAATTTTTAAATTATAATTGACACTTATTTTATTCCAAATTAAAAATAGCTCTTTGTAGATCATCTTCTGAAACGTAAATCGCTACTTGATAATCGGCAAATATTATTGTATCAAACAATTTAATAGTTATTTTAAAATGTTCATTTAAATTAATCTGCCACTTTAACATATCTTCGTCTATATATAAATTACAATACTAGTAGATAGATAGATAATGGAATTTATTGCCTTTTTTTTCAGAAGAAAGAAAATACATATGCATTTACATTGCGCACGGGCCTGCTTGGCCGTACGTACATTATTTTTACATGAATAAAAAAATGAAACTAATCATAATATAAACAAATACCTACAAATACACCTGTATCAAAAAACAATAACAGGCTACATATAAGTAAAATCTATGTCTACACTACATCAAAATAATATATATCTACACTCATCCATGAAAAAACCATGTGTATAAATAAAAAAAAAACAAATAAATAAAAGTCGGATCGAGGGAGGTGGCGTGTTGGGATCTTTTAGGACGGATCGAGGGTGAATCAAAAACATGCAAATTTTTGGGTACAGTAAGGAAATTGAGATATAGCAAAATTGTAGATTAAGGATATATGTATTATCAATAAGAAGAATCTCAATATGGTCTTTGTTTTCGATCTTTAATTATATTATACAATACTAGTACAGTCATTAAGTTCTGAGACTTTACGCCTGAGGATAGGCACCCAGAAAAATCTGAATGTCTCACAAGATGTCGATAACTAGGCGTACACTTAAATAGAATCATATCCTCCCTCAAAATAGTCGCCTTTGGCCGTCATGCATGTTTGCCAACGGTGGTAGGTATAGCTGTTGGAAGCACCGCTAAAAGATGTTGGCAGGAAGGTCCCGTATGGCTTCTCTTGTGGCAGTCATGACCTCTTCGGAAGAATGAAATCTACACCCACGTAGGATAGCTTTCATGCGAGAAAAGAGAAACAAATCGTCATGTGATCATCACGTTGGTCTTGCGACAGGATTCCTGGCACACTGTGCTGGATAAGGTAACACGAGACATGTCCAGATCATCAGACAGAACTTTGTAACAAGTACCATGGCTGACCCCTACCACTGCTGCCAGATCGTCTACTGATTGGGAGCGGTTACCACGCACCAACGTCACAACTTCTTCGATCTTGCGTTTAGTTCGAATTGTTTGTGGCCGACCAGTACGCACATCATCTTCCAAACTGTATCTTCCTTGCAAAAAACGTCGGTGCCACCTAAACACAACACTGCGACTGAATGCGTATTCACCGTAAACTTACTGCATCATTTGAAACGTTTCGACAGCGGTCTTGCCTAATTTCTGACAGAACTTGATGTTGCTCTAACTGTGACATCTCGAGTTCCGACATGCCCATTCAAATCACCGTCGCAACAAAGGCCGTAATTCTGCTTGCAGTGAATGCACTCAACTGTCTCTTGCTGGGACGAGAGACTAACTAACAAGGTACCATACCACGGCGCCACCTATGCGCTGTAGCGTAATACAGCGCCACTATGCGCTCAGTCTCAAAACTTAATGACTGCACCACGTATAAGTATTATTTTAGCCGTGTTAAAACCCGAGTCCGCCTTTTCTAAACGAATGTATTCTAATCTAATATAATTTCATAAGATAAATGAATAACAGCTAAAATAATGCTATTAGTGATAGATTATTTACACGTATAAATAATCAGATTTTAAAATATTTTGATGCTAGGAATAAAATGAAAATATGGAAATGTCGCAATATATTGAATGTCAGACAAATAAAACAGTATAATTTGATGTAGAATGAAAGTCTGTAAATAAAAGAAGTGCGAAACATTGAACAAACACTTAAACAAGTGAAGGAGAGCTTGTTGCTAGGAGACGTTCTCGACAATACAGGTCAAGATTCAAAATAACGATCTCCTCTCCAAATTCCAATTTCTCGACAATAGCAAAAGAACATTTGAATGTCTCCATGCACAAGCGACTTCTATCGTGCTCTAAAGGTAGATTCGAAAGTAATATTTTTAACGATTCTCAACTTTTCACAGCATCAATATCACAATTATCCACTGCTGTGGTATCGAGATAATCTCGTTCTCTCGTATGCAGCGGACCCCGTTCGATCCCCAATCAGAACAATTTCCTAGCTGAGATTTTTTGGCGGTTTTTCTCACCTGCAAGACCATTTTTTTTATTTAATCCCAGATAGTCTCCAAACACAATTTGGCCATCAGAATCATCCAATATATCCGTCATATATGGTATTATATGGTATGGTAGAATGGTAGTATATGGTATATATATATATATATATATATAGTATGGTAGAATATCTAATAATATATACCTAAATTGTCACAGGCTTACCAGAAGTATTAACAGCATATCACATAGAGGTAGTAATCTATATAATCATCTCCCTTCCAATGTTAAACTTCTTACGAGCAGAAAATTTAAGCTTGCTGTAAAGAACATTTTATTGTTTTACATACCATTGAGTAAGGGCGAATACCTAAATTTAAACTTGTAAGTAATATTTGATTGGAATTGTATCGCTATATTTTCTTGTGAAAGTGCTGCCCCTTGGCATTATGGTGTTTATTAATTGCAATGTAAATTAGTTTCATCATATATTTATGTATGTATGTGTTATATTTTATATTGTGTTTTATGTACAGGTTGTAATCTGGACAGTCCTAAAGCATCTATGATGCTCTAATGGATGGTAAAATAAAATAAAATATGAATGTGGAAAGCAACGGGAATCTACCACACCTATAATTCCCTAGTAAAGTTACAAGGCATAGCATGAAAATTCTATGATTCCAGTGAAGGATCTACCCTAGGGCAGAACACTATAAATATGGTACGAATTTATGGTGTTTCTTGTCTCAGTATTGATAAATTCAGTAATTAATTGATTTGGTGTTTTCTTGATGAAAATCGATTGTGTTTAGCGATTAAATAAAATAAAACTTAACGTTTTATACGATTTTTATATTTATTTTAACGTCGGCCGCGGTGGTCTAGTGGTTATGCTCCTTGCCTCTGGTCCCGAGGGTCGCGGGTTCAAACCCGGCCGGGGTCGATGAATTTTTTAGGACGGAAAAATCCAAGGAGCAAGTCCACCGGGAGGGACTTTAAGCCGTGGGTCCCGAGTCTGAAGATTTTCAGGCTCGTAAAAAATCCTTAAGCCTGAATGAAAAGGCCTCTAAGCAAAATTTACCGAATTTTCCCGTCCTAGTACTACCTTGGTTTCCTAGATGTCAGTATGAGGCGGAACGCTGACCACGTACCACTCAAAATAACATCTATACGAAAACAAGTGTAACTAAATTAGTATGGTTCAAATTCTTCCCTGTAGGGGGAGAGCGCCTAAATCTCTGTAAAGGGAAAATATAGGCTTACAATACAATATTTATTTTAATACAAATTCGTCACAGCTGTTTCAGTACTTTGTACCTTCTTCAAACGAATACTGCGAATACAAATTAATTTAATTGTATATACACTAGGGTGGGCCGAAAAATCTCTTTTTTTTATTTCGAAGTTGTGATAGCGCGGAAAAGTTGCGAATTAAATACCTAAAAAAAAAAAGGAAAAAATTATCAAAATCAGTTGACATCTTCCGGTCGCGCAAAGGTTCTGAAGTTTGGCAAAATATGAAAAAAAAAAAAAAAAAAAACTTCATTTTTGCAATTATTTATTTATTTTTAATATTAAGTAGGAATTGCTTATCTTTGCTAAGCACGTTTATGTATATCTGTGGGATCTGACACTCAATACTCTGAAGTTAATTATCAAATACCAATAATGCGTAAAAATATAACTTGTTCATTATTCTGGCAAATTTTGGAGCTTATGCGCGACCGGCAGATATCAACTGATCTAAACCAAATTAAAACACAATATTTTTAGGCTCTATTTGAAGACGTTACAACTATTACATTACGAAAACATCTAATTAAAATATTTTCAAAAAATAATCTCAAAAATGAAGTTTTTTTTTCATATTTTGTCAAACTTTAGAGCCTTTGCGCGACTGCAAGATGTCAACCGATTTTGATATTTTTTTTCTTTTCTTCTGCCTGTATAATTTGCAAATTTTCCGCGCTATTGCAACTTCAAAATAAAAAATGAGTTTTTTCGGCCCACCCTAATAAACAATAAAGTACCTAACAAGTGTAACTATGCAACTTAATGTAAACAAACATCCTCTTATTATACATTTACAAGAGGTGATGCGCTATTTAAATCCAGTTGGGAATTTAACAGCCTATTGCTCTTCTTCAATGTACTTATTTCTACAATTTCTAAAATATCTAGATTTTTTCCCTTGTTACAAACAAAAGGAAAAAACTAGATATTTTAGAAATTGTAGAAATAAACAAATTGAAGAAGAGCAATATGCTGTTAAATTCCCAACTGGATTCAAATGTATCTCTTGTTTTAAACGTATAATAAGAGAATGTGAGTTACACTGTTTTTGTTTACATTCAGTTGCATAGTTACACTTGTTACGTACTTGAATGTATATATAATAACAACATTAATTTATATTCGTAGTATTCATCTGAAGAAGGTACAAAGTACTGAAGCAGCTGTAACGAATCTGTATTAACATAAATATGAAAATCGTATAAAAATTTAACAGTTTTTAATTTTATTTAATCACTAATGATAAAATTGATATTAAAATTTTGGATTAGTTTAAAATTCCTGACCCCATTGTGACATATATCTTAATATATAAAAATGTCGTGTCACGTTGTTTGTCCGCGATGGAATCCTAAACTACTGAAACGATTTGAATAAAATTTTGCACACTGTGCAGTTTGATCCAACTTCAGACTTAGGGTAGTTTATAACTAAATTTATAGTCACATTATTTTTTATTGCAAATTATTTGTTTATTATTTAACAAAGAGTTATAATTATCTGTGAGTTCCATACGATTCTAACAGATGGCGGTGTAATTATCTGTGAGTTCCATACGATTCTAACAGATGGCGGTGTAAGGTAATTTGGTAAGGTAATTGGTTTATTATTTAACCAGGTGGTTGTGCTTTTTGTTGCAACCGCGAATTTCAATAGAATTACAAATATTGATTATTTCATAATTTAAGTGTGTTCAGTGTTTATTTTATTTTCAATATTATTAATTTAGTGTGTAAATATTAGTTTTAAGTAATCTGGCTGAAAGATAGCAACTTAATTTAAATTTCTAACGTATGCCTTAGCCACAGCAACGCGTGGCCGGGACTTCTAGTGTGTGTGTGTGTGTGTGTGTGTGTGTATGTATGTGTGTGTGTGTGTCTGTGTGTGTGTGTCTGTGTGTGTGTCTGTGTGTGTGTGTCTGTGTGTGTGTCTGTGTGTGTGTGTCTGTGTGTGTGTGTCTGTGTGTGTGTGTGTCTGTGTGTGTGTGTCTGTGTGTGTGTCTGTGTGTGTGTGTCTGTGTGTGTGTGTCTGTGTGTGTGTGTGTGTGTGTCTTGTTGTGTGTGTGTGTGTGTGTGTGTCTGTGTGTGTGTCTGTGTGTGTGTCTGTGTGTGTGTGTGTCTGTGTGTGTGTGTGTGTGTGTGTGTCTGTGTGTGTGTCTGTGTGTGTGTGTCTGTGTGTGTGTGTCTGTGTGTGTGTGTCTGTGTGTGGTTGTGTGTGTGTGTCTGTGTGTCTGTGTGTGTGTCTGTGTGTGTGTGTCTGTGTGTGTGTGTCTGTGTGTGTGTGTCTGTGTGTGTGTGTCTGTGTGTGTGTGTCTGTGTGTGTGTGTGTCTGTGTGTGTGTCTGTGTGTGTGTGTCTGTGTGTGTGTCTGTGTGTGTGTCTGTGTGTGTGTCTGTGTGTGTGTCTGTGTGTGTGTGTCTGTGTGTGTGTGTCTGTGTGTGTGTCTGTGTGTGTGTGTGTGTCTGTGTGTGTGTGTGTGTCTGTGTGTGTGTGTCTGTGTGTGTGTCTGTGTGTGTGTGTGTGTCTGTGTGTGTGTGTGTGTCTGTGTGTGTGTGTCTGTGTGTGTGTGTCTGTGTGTGTGTGTCTGTGTGTGTGTGTCTGTGTGTGTGTGTGTCTGTGTGTGTGTGTGTCTGTGTGTGTGTGTCTGTGTGTGTGTCTCTGTGTGTGTGTCTCTGTGTGTGTCTCTGTGTGTGTGTCTCTGTGTGTGTGTCTCTGTGTGTGTGTCTCTGTGTGTGTGTCTCTGTGTGTGTCTCTCTGTGTGTGTCTCTCTGTGTGTGTCTCTGTGTGTCTCTGTGTGTCTCTGTGTGTCTCTGTGTGTCTCTGTGTGTCTCTGTGTGTCTCTCTGTGTGTGTGTGTGTGTATATATATATATATATATATATAAATGTTGACTTACATTTTGGTCATGGTAATTTACGGTGTCTACTAGAAAGGATCGGTGAAGATCTGTAAAAGTACTTTAAAAAATCCTTGCGTTAGAACAACCTCAATAACTTCATTCCTTTGGAATTCACTAAAAATCAGGAATAGCCCACAATCAGGATGGTCGGCACCAAGATTTGAACCCAGCACTTACCGAATGCGTGTTACAAAAGCTGCCGCCGGAGACAACACGTTGAGTCGTAACGATTTGTTAAAATTTTATGTTATTTTTGTCAAAAACTTTGTCGTTCGTGAGTGACGTAATGACAAGTTAGAAACCATCACGCGATGTTCAACTTTCATAATTAATGAACTACTTCTTAAAAAAAACGAATAAACTTATCACGTAACACCAATTTGGGAAAGGTTACAAGGGCTTATAGTTACATCAGCCTAAATCTACTTCAATTATTTTTAAGGTGGTTACAAATATCTTATTCTTCCTTCCAAGTATTAGGCCAAAGCCTATTACGATCCTATAGAAAATTTTCCCTCCAGCGTTTCATAGGACGGCCCAGAGATATTCGTCCTCTTGGTATATAATTATAAACAGCTATGGGGATCCGATTTGAACTCATTCTTTGAAGACAGTGTTTCCAATTTACTTGGTACTGTTTAATATATTTCAAAATAGGCGTAGTCTTCAATTCTTTTAAGATATCGGTGTTCCTTTTACGATCCCATCTGGTGTAACCCGCTGTTCTGCATATGGATTTCACTTCACAAGCCGTTATTCTGCTTTCATCTTGTATTTTTTTAGTGTCCATGCTTCACTACCATAGGTCAACACTGTTCTAGGCAAAGTGTTACATAAACGGTAATCTGGTGTTTTTTTTTTTGTACAAGGGATGGTTTCATAACTTGATTAATAATTCCCAAACTTTTATTATACTTACTTACTTTTATTATAACTAGTAATTTTTTCAGGGATATCCTTGGTTACAAATATTTAACCCTTAAATTGTTGAAACAAACAAAGGAGTATTGAAATGGATACATCGTGGAAAATGGAAACGTGGTAGAACAAAGTTAACGTGGATAAAGGTAATTCAAGACAACATTAAGAAGAGAAATGTGACTGAAGCAGACACGCAAGACAGGGAAGTGTGGAAAGAAAAAATTGTATACTTCAGTTAAGGATAAGAGGAACAATCCTGAAATAAAAAAAAAATTGGTGAGATCCTAATTTGTCTGTGCCAGTTATTTTAATGTGTCAGACGACTCGCTTCCATTCACTACCTTCCCACCATAATATAAACACAGGTTCGAGAGAAAATTTAACTTTAGCTGTATATCTAAATCGAACATATAACTATTCCTCAACCTTCTTTGTTTAATCCACCCTAACTCTGGAATTCCTTCCCCTCGTATATCAAGGACTGTCCGACTTAAAAAAAAATACATAAAAGCTCACCAAATATTTTCTTAGACAGTACATAACCACGTTATAATATATTTTTATTGTTATTTTATATTTTACAGTTTCTTTACAAAGGTAATTACTTAATCAAATTATAAATTATCATCATCCTTATCATCATCATCATTCTTCACCGGTGTGGAAAAGCTACCACACCTGCAATTCCCTAGTAAAGCTGCAAAGCATAGCATGAAAATGCTATGATTGCAGTGAAAGACCTGCCCTCGGGCAGAATTACTATGGATGGATTATTAGGCCTATTATCGCATAAATTATTGGTGACAAAGATGGGCTTTTACAGTAGGGCTTCTAGAAGTTCAGGAAGAGATATAGGCCTTATTAGAAATATTAAAATCAGAGAAATAATGGATGCTCAATTTTTTTTTCTGCAAGTTACTGAAGAAAGAAGATTAAAATCGTTTGGTCATGGAAAGAGGATGTCAGATGACAGGATACCTAAGATTGCATTACATTTTAAAGTGGAGGGCAACAGAAGAAAGGGGAGACCAAAAGAACAGTGTATTCATACACTGCATAGGAACATGGTGTCGAGATGATTAGCAGAGAGCGATGAAGAGAATAGGGATTTTTGGAGGAGTAAAATTTATAATGGATTTTAGGAAAACTACTGCATTGAAGAGAATATGTATTGAAGAAGTTTTTTTTTTCTTTCCTTATCATCTGTATATTGTGCAGCCTATGTCTATTATGTATTATTGATCAAGTTGTAGATAATTCTATATATATATATATATATATATATATATTAACAGAATAGTGCAAGAATGGAAACAAACAGTAAACAGTGGAATTTCAATAACTAGGAATAAAATAATTCAAACAATATTATATGCTGATGATCAAATAATATTATCAGATTCCGAAGATAGCTTACAAATAGCAGCATATCAATTATTCAAAATTGCCAGCAAATATAATATGAAAATTTCCACATCAAAATCCAAAACAATGGCAATGTGTGGAAAAAACATACAACGGGTGAAAATTGAGATTGATGGAAAAATTATAGAACAAGTGTCAGATTTCTCTTACTTAGGAAGTGTATTTGCAGAGTATAAGAGTGACATTGATTCAAAATTACAAAAATATAATAAAATGAATGGGGTAATACGAAGACATTTTGGTAAACAGATGAGGACAGAGACAAAACTAAGATTACATAACGTCACATCAAAAGCTGCTCTAAAATACGGAAGTGAAATTTGGATTTTAAATAAAAGAAACTCTCATAAACTTCAAGTAAGCCAAATGCGCTTCTTACGATCATTGTTAGGAGTTAATAGACTGGATCACCAAAGGAACACTACTATCAGAGGAAAACTTGGAGTAGCAAGTTTAAATGAAGATATCCAAAAATACCAACAAGAATAGAAAAATCATCTGAGAAGAATGGCAAGAAATAGACTTCCAAAATTGGCATTCCAATATACCCCAACTGGACATAGGGACCAAGGAAGACCAAAACATCGGTGGAAAGATCAAGACCATCTTCGCTAGGTTTACCGTACAGGCCACATGGCCTAAAACGAATTTGTTCATGATGATGATGATATATGTATAGGCTATATATATATAATTTAATCCTGGTGACTCGCTTCTCATCGCTGGGATCCCAAGATCGAGTCTCGGTCACTCCATGTGGGTATCGTGGTGGGAAACGGAGCTTGGGCAGGTTTTTCTCGGGGTTTTCTCCCGTTTTCCTCTCCCACAAATTCATTTCACCATTTCTACATATATATATTTTTATATATTTTTTTTTTCAAATGCCCCAGGTTTGTCCTTCGACATTCCTGGCTTCTCTCCTGTCATGGCGTACTTGTAACCCACTTCTGAGGTTGGGGCGCCTGGAAGGCGGGGCTACGTTGCCCCGATGATATGATGGATGATGATGATGATAATGGTGCGCCAGGAGAGTCCCTAATCCTAAGCTTAACCTAAGATGAATATGAATGATGATGAATGCGATGGCCATATGATTTCGGGGACCGTTTGGGTCTTAAAGTTTTCCTGACATTTGTCTTACAGTTGAGGAAAAACCCCGATAAAAACCTCACCCAGAAAAACTGTCCCGACCGGGGATCGAACCCGGGCCCACTGCGTGACAAGGCAGCACGCTACCCCGAGACCACAGCGGTGGACGTATATTATATATATATATATATATATATATATACATATATATATATATACATATCCATCCATAGTAATTCTGCTCGAGGGGAGGGCTTTCACTACAATCATAGCATTTTCATGCTATAGTTTGCAGCTTTAATAGGGAATTATAAGTGTGGTAGCTTCCTGTTGCTTTCCACGCCGGTGAACGTTGATGGTGATAATGATAAGGATGATGATGGCCGGATGATATATATAACTTACTGGCTCTATCGAACCCGTAAGATCATGGCCGCGCGGATATAAGCTCTCCATACATCCCAATCCTGAGCTGTTTTCAAATAAACCCTGTATAATCTACTTACCTCAAATCATGTAATGTTATTCTTCCACCTCATTCTTAGACTTCCAACTGGACTTTTCCTACCAGAAGCTTCGATATATATATATATATAGGCCTACTGTCTACCGCTACGGTCTCGAGGTAGCGTGCTGGCCCAGGTTCGATTCCCGGTCGGGATAGGTTCCTAGGTGAGGTTTTCTTCGGGGTTTTCCTCACTTTAAGACAAATGTCGGTCCCCGAAAATCATCCGGTCAACATCATCACCATCATCCTCACCGGTGTGGAAAGCAACGGGAAGCTACCACACCTATAATTCCCTAGTAAAGCTGCAAAGCATAACATGAAAATGCAATGATTGCACTGAAAGACCTGCCCTCGGGCAGAATTACCATGGATGAATAATGTATACCAGCAATGCATACTGCTATTTTCTATCTCGGAATAAAAACAATTGGAAATAAAGTAAGCGAACCGCAGGAAACGAACTCCATTTCTCAGTCTGGATTCAATAAGAGAAAAATACATAAAAATCAACTGAGGTTCAGTCAATATAGTTGTGAGGTTTCATTTAATAATATACAAAGAATTTATTTTAGAAATACAGAAGGAAATTGCGTTCAACCCCTAGTCCTGTGTGATTTATTAAGGCGCTGCGAAGTGTTAGTTAAATATATTAGGTCTTGCCAGTAATTGAGAGTGTTTGTTATAGGTTCAGGTGCTACTGGACATGTTCAGTGATACACCACCTGCACAGAAAACAAATGACTCCCGATACCAGGCCACAGCTGTATCGACACTCTATTGTTAACAGAATTTATCTCCGACTTTACGAACTCCGCTATAAATGCGGCCACTTTTGTTGATTTGCTGTTTTTGTTACTTGCAAGTTAAAATTCTCACTTCGCTTGCGGTTAAATAGAATTCACACCAAGAAAAATGTGCCCCGCTTGTAACAGAGCGTTCTGTTAAAATATCACATCTTTTTTGTTTAATTCTTATATAGCCAATGTAAAAATGTTTGTAACGTTAAAACTGAAAATATATAAAGCTATTGTTCTACCTGTTATATTGTATAGGTGCGAAACATGGACTCTTACTTTAAGGGAGGAAAGCAGATTACGAGTATTTGAGAACAAAGTTCTTAGAAAATTTTTGGACCAAAGAGAGATGAACAGACAGGCGAATGGAGAAAACTACATAACAGTGAACTACATGATCTTTATAGGAAACCAGATATAATAAGAATAATTAAGTCTCGTAGACTGCGATGGGCAGGACATGTTGCACGTATGGGTAATGAAAGACGTGCATGGAATCTTCTTATAGGAAAAAAGAGGGAAACCGCGCAGTTGGAAGGCCAAAAATGAGGTGGAAGGATAACATTAACTATGATTTCAGCGAAGTAGATTATATAGGGAATGATTGGAAAACATTAGCTCAGGATAGGGATGTATGGAGAGCTCATGTTCGTACGGCCATGAACCTACGGGTTTGATAGTGCCAATGAGTTAGTTTACAGTTAAAAATATAACGTCTTTTTTTGGGGGCGGCCATGGCCGCGAGGGAGAAAGACAACCCTCCTGTTGGCCATTTTGCCCCCTCCTTTTTTTTTGTTCAGGCTCAGGGGCATGAAGCAGCATCCGGATGGGCGTAACTAGGTCCCTGGAAACTATACATTTTCAACATTTGCAAATTGCCAACTAAACTATTTTTCCCCCAACATGAAATATATATATATATATATATATATATATATCAATCCATCCATAGTAAGTAATTCTGCCCGAAAGCAGGTTCTTCACTGCAATCATAGCATTTTTCATGCTATGCTTGCAGCTTTATTAGGGAATTGTAGGTGTGGTAGTTACCCGTTGATTTCCACACCGGTGAAGGATGATGATGATGATAATGATAAGGATTATGGCCATATGATTTCGGGGACCGTTTGGGCCTTAAAGTTTTCCTGACATTTGTCTTACAGGTGAGGAAAAACCCCGATAAAAACCTCACCCAGAAAAACTGCCCCGACCGGGGATCGAACCCGCGCCCGCTGCGTGACAAGGCAGCACGATACCTCGAGACCACAGCGGTGGATTATATATATAAGATGACCGGAAATAATATCAAATGAAGAACTGTGGAGAAAAAACCAATCTCCAATATACTACCAAATAAAACAAATAAAGTTGAATTGAATAGGCCACACATTGAGAAAACCAAGACAGAGCCATCGAGAGGACTGCACTAGATTGGAATCCGCAAGGAGTAAGAAAGTGGGGACGACCTAGGAAATCTTGGAAGCGATCAGTAGAGGAGGAAGCAAAGGAAAGAGGGAAAAGCAGGAAACAAGTGAAATGGCTGGCTGGAAGCAGAGTATGCTGGAGGAAATTTACTGCTGCCCTGTGTTCCATTTAGGAATTACAGGAAATAAATAAATAATTAATAATAATATAGTAATGAATAACATGAAATGAGGACTGAATATATGTTCACACATAAAAATAACTTATATTACAAAATTTGATAGTTATTGACAAGTGTGATTTTTTTTTTTTTTTTTTTTTGAAGAAGTGAATTTAAATATCTAGGAACATTCTTTACATATAGGAATGAGGTGCATAAAGGATTTAAACATAGGCTCAATTCTGGAATTGCATGCTATTATGCATTACAGCGACTCTTGTCGTCCCAACTTCTCTAAAAAATACATTAAACCGATAATATATAAAATTGTTATTGTCCCAGTTATATTATATGGAAGCGAAACATGGACTCTTACTTTAAGGGAGAAGATAATATTACGAGTATTTAAGAATAAAGTTCTCAGGAAAGTTTTTGCACCAAAGTGAGATGAACAGACAGGTGAGTGGGCAAGACTACAAAACAATGAGCTACATGGTCTTTGTAGGAAACCAGATATAATAAGAAAACTTAAGTCTCGTAGACCGTGATGTGCATGACATGTGGCACGAATGAGAAATGAGAGATGGGCATGGAAACTTCTTGTAGGAAAACCAGAGGAAAACGCCCAATTGGTAGACTGAGAATGCGGTGGGAGAATAACAATCATGATTTGTGGGAAGAATATTATGCAGAGAATTCGCCGTAAAATACAACCGTCAATAAACGAGCACATGGATTCCACTGGGTTAAAATTCTCCGGATTACATTAGCCCAGGATATGGATGTGTGGAGAGCTTATATTCGCGCGACCATGAACTTAAGGGTTCGATAGTGCCAATGAGTTAGTTAGAGGCCTATAAAACTATTATTCTCCAAGTTGTATTACACGGATGCGAAACATGGACTCTTACTTTATCATAAGTAATGCTACGAGTGAATTTATCTAGAGAATTTGAAAATCAAGAGAGGCATTTGTTAGGACTATTAAACGAATAAAATTATGCTGTTTACTCATAAATCATTATTTAACTTTCGTTTTTTTAATGTTTATATATTTAATGTAAACGGCGATTTTCGAAACAAATGAGAAACGATTGGTACGTTTCATTTGCTTCTTTTGTTCATCACTGCAACCAGATCATATTATTTATTGCCAAAGGATCGCAATATTGTAAGAATGCACCCTATTGGAGAAATGTATAACCAGCATTATAGGTATTAACTAATTTCTAATGCCCTATGATGTAAATATGTCAATTATATTTTTCTGCAACTTCATTTCCTGGAAAATAATTCGTTTAAGAAAGTGCAAACAGTGGTTTCTTTTTTTTTTTCTTAGTGGTATAATCAAGCTATCTGCTGACATTTATGTACTATATATACAATCTGGTAGCCGTATTTCTTAGAGAATCAGTCATTGCAAAATAATGCTATGTGCTGACATTCGTGCACTATACAATCTTGTAGCCGTATTTCTTCAGGGGTTAGTCATTACAAAATAATGCTATGACCTATTCAGAATTTTAAAAAGGAGGAGCGTTCTTTAATATGATAAACTTCAGTTGATAAATAAAATTCGAGGCGAAATAAGACTGTGATTGGTAGTAAATCAAAAATTACTGAAATGTGATTGGTCATTGACTCCCATTTGGAGCATCAGTTAAATAGTCCTGCAAAATTTATTCAATTTGACATTATATCATTCGTTTACTGGACCACTGATATATGATATAATTTTTAACGTTTAGATTTCTCAGAATGAAACAGACTTTTAGGAATAATGTAGAACATCTGCAACCAGTGTCGCCAAAGTTTTTAATTTAAGATTCAATTTAAAAAGCGAAGTAAAAATGCCATTAAAACTGTAATTAAGCTTCTGTTGTGTTTTATTGCGGCGACTGGAGACTCCATCGAGCCGGATCTCACTTCTATTGCTACAATCTGATTACTTTGTTATTGAGAAACAAGTCTGTTGTTCACTTGTTGATCAATATAAAGAGTGCTTCCAAATTCATTTGATAAACTCCACGTTCTTATGCAATGGGATTTTGTACAAGATACGGAGATTCTATGGACTGCATTCCATTAAATTTTAGGCTTAAGAAACTTGGTAAATTTTGAATATTTTAAATTTGTTATTCAAAATTATTTACCTTAAGTAATGCTACGAGTGATTTTGTGACGAGTGAATTTATCTAGAGGATTTGGAAATCAAGAGTGACATTTCTTAGGACTATTTAACGATTAAAACTAAGTTGTTACAAATAATTATTTAAATATAGTTATTTTAAAATATGTATATATTTAATGTTAAAGGCGATGTTTGAAAACAAATGAGAAATGTTTGGTTATGTTTCATTTCTTCATCCAGTGCAACTCGAACATATTATTTATTGCCAAATAGGATCGCAATATTGTAAGAATGCACCCTAAGGGAGAAAAAAAATGAAACGCATCAAATTGTATATTATAACCAACATTATAGGTTGTTTATTTTTTTTAGAAAACATCATCATCATCATCACTCCAGGGATTAGGCAATTGCCCGTTCCGACTTCATAATGCATCAGCCCAACGTCTTCTAGGTCTTCGAACATCTTGCTTGGGTCGGTTCCTTTTATGACAATCCGGCTGATTTCCATGAAGCTTCTCAGTAAGATAAAATGTCTCCTGGAAGCGTTACGAGCGCTTCGCAGGACAAGGATGGTGGAAGGGCTGCTTCCTCTTTGCCTCCGAACATGCTCCTCTGGGTATCCACCCCCCAAGAGAGGGCTGCTTCTTCCGCTCTTCAAGCCCTACAAGTTTAGCTGTGCTATTCCTTGTCGCCCTGTTGACCGTTGAAGACTTGACGAAGATGTGGCCGCCCCAATATGGATACAGACGCCATTCCTTCGTTGTGAGCTATACTTAGTTCCCCTCGCCTCTTACCCACCAGCAAGATTAACCTAAGTCAATCTTCCCCAGTAAGGTCGTCTGGTTCATCGGGTACTAAGCCCCCCCCCCACCACGTCAAGGTGATAGAATCATTATTTAAAACACAATTATTGAACACACAATTATCAAATGTGTAGTTGGAAGGAATCTGTTCATTATTTGCTATTTTCAACGTATTTATTGGAGAGTTCAGTCACTGCAAAATAATGTTCTGACCTGTTCAGAATATTAAAAAGTATGAGCTTTCTTTATTTTGGTAAACAGAATTCGATAAATATCGAGGTCAAACAGGACTGTGATAGGTTCTAAAACAAAATTAATTGAAACGTGATTGATCATTGGCTCCCATTTGGGGCTTTAATCATATAGGTCTAGGATCGATTAGAGATTGACAGACCTAGAACTTTAAGGAATGATTTTCATTATAGAAAAGGAATGGAAAAGGTATTAAAATAAGACAAAAAGGATACATAAAAGTGCTCTTACTTTTACTGTCCATAACTGTCATTTATAAGACAATTGAAAGTATAGAAAGAAGTTTTTATATATAATTTACTCAGTGTCCTAAATTATGGGATTAAAATAAATGGAAATACTCCGTTGTTGTAGGTATCTGTATTAATATTATTTTAATCGCTTTTCATAAGTAATGCCACGAGTGATTTCCAAATTATCGATAAATTCACGACTCACGAAGTGAGGAGTGAATTTATCTAGAGAATTTGGAAATCAAGAGTGGCATTTGTTAGGACTATTTAACGAATAAAATAAAGCTGTTTACTCACAAATCATTATTTAACTACAGTTATTTAAAAATATTTTTATATTTAAAGTAAACGGTGATGTTTGAAAACTAATGAGAAACGATAGGTAGCCTACGCTTCTACTGCTTCTTTTGTTTATCACTGCAACCAGATCATACTATTATTGCCAAAGGAACGCAATATTGTAAGAATGCTCTCTAGTGGAGAAAAAATGAAACACATCAATCTGTATATTAATTCATTTTTGATGTCGTATACATTTAAGAAAGTGCAAACAGTGGTTTCTTTTTTTGGTGGTATAATCAATTGCTACAAATGTTGACATGTAAGCACTATTATATACAATCTGGTAGCCGTATTTGTTATAGGCTCAGTCACTGCAAAATAACGGTCAGACCTGTTCAGAATATTAAAAAGGAGGAGCTTTGCTTAATATATGATAATCCTAACGTTGATAATTATTTCGTGAAACACGTCTCTGATTGGTTGTAATACAGAAATCATTGAAACGTGATTGGTCATTGACTCCCATTTGGGGCATGAGTTAAATAGTCACTGAAAGCATTCACGTTCACTTCTCGTATGTTGATGGCAAGCTTTATTATATTTATTTTTAGTCCCATGTTCACTGAAAGCAGACAGATTTACTTCTCCCATGTCCATGGCTAGCTGACGAGAAATTATTTTAAAATTGATAAAGGACATTTGATATATATATATATATATATATATATATATATATATGTCCACAGTAATATAATGTACGGTTAAAAACTATAATATAATTAAACTTAAGTTATTTTAAAACTCTGTAGGCCTTTCGGGACTAGTCCCATCGTCAGCAGAATGCATTAGGTCCGTTCTTGTTGAGTGCTTCAACAAGGGTCAACAAGAATGGACCTAATGCATTCTGCTGACGATGGGACTAGTCCCGAAAGGCCTACAGAGTTTTAAATAACTTAAGTTGAGGACACGGACTTACCCTAACTATATTATAGTTTTTAACCGTACATTATATTACTGTGGACTAATACCTCAACGGAAAATCACCATGAATTTTACTAGTATCGATATATATGTCCACCGCTATGTTCTCGAGGTAGCGTGCTGCCTTGTCACGCAGCGGGCCCGGGTTCGGTCCCCGGTCGTGGCAGTTTTTCTGGGTGAGGTTTTTATCGGGGTTTTTCCTCACCTGTAAGACAAATGTCAGGAAAACTTTAAGGCCCAAACGGTCCCCGAAATCATATGGCCATCAACATCATCCTTATCATTCTCATCATCATCCTTCACCGGTGTGGAAATCAATGGAAGCTAACGCACCTACAATTCCCTAGTAGAGCTGCAAGCATAGCATGAAAATGCTATGATTGCAGTGAAGGACCTGCCTTCAGGCAGAATTACTATGGTATGGTGTATATATATATATATATATATATATGTCCACCGCTGTGGTCTAGAGGTAGCGTGCTGCCTTGTCACGCAGCGAACCCAGGCTCGATTCCCGGTCAGGACAGGCTCCTGGGTGAGGTTTCTTCGGGGTTTTTACTCACCTGTAAGACAAATGTCAGGAAACGTAGGACCAAACGATCCCCGAAAATCATCCGGCCATCATCATCATCCTTATCATTATATTCAAAATCTTTTCACCGGTCACGGTGTGGAAAGCAACGGGAAGCTACAACACCTATAATTCCCTAGTAAAAGCTTGCAAAATCATAACAGGAAAAAGGCGAGGAGGGCAGGGAAAGACCGGCCCGCGGGCAGAAACCACGAGGAAGGGAGGAGGAGGAGGATGGAGCAGGAGGAGGAGGAGGATAGGAGGAGGAGGAGGCCAGGAGGAGGAGGCATGGGGAGGAGCAGGAGGAGGGAGCAGGAGCAGGAGGAGGAGCAGGGGCAGGAGGAGCAGGAGGAGGAGGAGGAGCAGGAGGAGGAGGAGGAGGAGGAGGAGCAGGAGGAGGAGGAGGAGGAGGAGGAGGAGGAGCAGGAGGAGGAGGAGGAGAGAGGAGGAGCAGGAGGAGCAGGAGGAGGAGGAGGAGGAGCGGAGTAGGAGGAGGAAGCAGAGGAGGAGGAGGAGTAGCAGGCAGGAGCAGGAGGAGGAGGGAGCAGGAGGAGGAGGAGGAGCAGCAGGAGGAGGAGGAGGAGCAGGAGCAGGAGCAGGAGGGATGAGGAGGAGGAGGAGGAGGAGGAGGAGGAGGAGGAGGAGCAGGAGGAGGCAGGAGGAGGAGGGAGGAGGAGGTAGCAGGAGCAGGAGGAGGAGGAGCAGGAGGATGAGGAGCAGGAGGAGGAGGAGCAGGATGAGGAGGCAGCAGTAGGAGGAGGAGCAGGAGGATGAGGAGCAGGAGGAGTAGGAGGCAGGAGGAGGGGAGCCTGAGGAGGAGGAGCAGGAGGAGGAGAGCAGGAGCAGGAGCAGGGAGCAGTAGCAGTAGCATTAGCATTAGCATTGTCATTATCATGTATCATTAGCATGGATGCAGGATCATTGATCATATCAGATCATTATCATTATCATGATCAGATTATCATTAGTAGTATATTATTATTATTATTATTATTATTATATTATTATTATTATTATTAGTATTATTATTATTATATTATTATAAAAATAACTCCAGAGTTTGTGGATGGACAAAATTCATTGTTCCACTTGTCATGTAGTAGTGACTTTCCTTTTGAGATAACAAGATCACGTATTTCACCGCTTTTTTAAGCCAAACTATTTTGATACATTGTGACGTATTGAATATTGCAGTTTGACGCGTAACACAATGAAATCGGATAGAATTTTGTTAAAAAAGACAGAAATGCTATCTTGAGAAAAAATATATTACAATCATAAGTTTGAGTCATAAAGGCGTGGAGAGAAATGTGGCTGGAGGAAATTTTGAGAACATTGCTTATATCTGCTTCTCGATCAACTGTCGTTTTCATTCGCCACATGTTATAGTAATTCCAATGTCGCACTCTGATATATTCCATACTAACTACCCAACTTATGAAACCTTCTTGTTCTTCTTTTAATTTAGGACAATGACCTGTAAGCTTCAATTATTTTTATCTCTTAGCATTTTATTTTGTCTTTTGGCGAATTGTAATCCAAACTAATGAAATCTTCTTACTCTTCTTTTAATTTTGGGCAATGTCCTATATGCTTAAACTGTCTTTATCTATTAGTATTTTGTTTCGTCTAATGCGACCAGGTTGTCTTTTATAACATTTCTGGCTTTCTCCCCTGGCATTGACAGAATTGTAACCCAAACTAATTAAATCTTCTTATTCTTCTTTTATGCTTAAACTGTCTTTATCTATTAGTATTTTCTTTTGTCTAATGCGACCAGGTTGTCTTTTATAACATTTCTGGCTTTCTCCCCTGGCATTGGCAGAATTGTAATCCAAACTAATGAAATCTTCTTATTCTTCTTTTATGCTTAAACTGTCTTTATCTATTAGTATTTTCTTTTGTCTAATGCGACCAGTTTGTATTTTATGATATTTCTATCTTTCTTACCCAGGATTGTACTCCGAACTAATGAAATCTTCATATTCTTCTTTTAATTTAGGACAATGTCCTGTATGCTTCAATTATCTTTATCTATTAGTTTTTTTCTACTACTACTACTAGTAGTAGTAGTTTTTTTCTTTTGTCCAATGTCACCAGATTGTCATTTATGACATTTCTGGCTTTCTCCCCTGGCATTGGCGGTATTGTAATCCATTTCTTAGGTTGGGGCAACTGGAATGTGGAGTTACGTTACCCCGATGATGTAATGAAGTACCAGGAGAGTTCTTAACCTAAATTCCAGACCGTGGGCAACCACAGGAATAATTTCCTTTAAAAAATGCCCATGGTTTGAGCGGGAATCGAACTCGGAACCTCTTCAACTGTAGTCAGAAACGCTAACCACTAGCCCATGAGGCTGGTCTTATCTATTAATATAATAGTACGTATATTACGATACAAGATGGAAGACAATGTTTTACGTATGCTAGCCGATCATTGTTGGACCATCAAGAGGGATGCTCCACAGGCGAAATATAGCAGAAAATCGTCATTTCTTACTTTCTAGGTGAGTCCGAATGTTCGAATATTGTGTAGTTACGAATGTAGAAAATATTAAAGTGTTTGAAATTATAAATTCCTGTCTCTCGGAAACCTTGTGTGATGGAGAAAAACCTATATCATATTTGAATTCAGGAAAAAAAAATACTATCAGAATCACATATTTTTCTTTCTCAGACAAAAAAAAAGTTTATTTTTTTGTTGCTCGGTGTTATTAATTTATTTTTTTTAGAAAACAACTCAGTAAAATCATTACTTAAAAACACAATTTTTTTTCAAATGCCCCAGGTTTGTCTATCGACATTCCTGGTTTCTCTCCTGGCATGGCGTACTTGTAACCCACTTCTGAGTTTGGGGCGCCTGGAAGGCGGGGTTACGTTGCCCCAATGATATGATGGGCGATGATGATGATAATGGTGCGCCAGGAGAGTCCCTAATCTTAAGCTTAACCTAAGATGAATATGAATGATGATGATTGCGATGGCTATATGATTTCGGGGACCGTTTGGGCCTTAAAGTTTTCCTGACATTTGTCTTACAAGTGAGGAAAAACCCCGATAAGAACCTCACCCAGAAAAACTGTCCCGACCGGGGATCGAACCTGGGCCCGCTGCGTGACAAGGCAGCACGCTACCCCGAGACCACAGCGGTGGACTAAAAAACACAGTTATTGAACACACAATTATCAAATGTGTAGTTCGAAACATTCTATTCATTATTTGCTATATTCAACGTATTTGTTGGAGAGTCAGTCACTACCATAATAAAGAAAGCTCTTACTTTTTAATATTCTGAATAGGTCTGAGCATTATTCTGCAAAGATAATTCGATAAAGAGTCAGATGAAACACGACTGTCATTGGTTGTAAAACAAAATTCATTGAAATGCGATCGGGTCATTGACTTCCATTTGGGACATCAGTTAAATAGCCAGGGTAACATAATATATAATGATCTAAACTATGACTTGTCGCAGAGACTGCAGCGTGTTCATAATGCTTGCGTTCGATTCATTTTCAATATCCGCCGTTATGATCATATTTCCGAACACTTTAATAACCTCTCTTGGCTCCGTCTTACTGACAGACGTAAATTGCACTCTCTTTCGCTACTTTTCAAGCTTCTGAATTCCTACATTCCTACTTACCTGGCGTCCAGATTTGAGAAGTTATCCTCTTACCACAATATTGACACTAGGTCACAAGATAGCAGTCTGCTAACAATTCATCTTCATAGCACTTCCTCCTATTCTACTTCCTTCGCAGTTGCCTCAGGGGTTGCCGCACACTTGGTACCTTTAAGTCACGCTTATACAGTTACCTGTTGTCTAATAATTAATTTTTCTCTATTTATTTAATTTTATACTATGTCATTAATCTTTTCCTCGTTTTTTATATATCTTGTACATATTATATATTTAATTCGTTAAATTTAGAGTAAATCAAAATACATTACAAATATTAATTGTATTGTATTCATAACTTGTAATCGTATATATATATATATATATATATATATTACTTAGGAAGTGTATTTGCAGAGTATAAGAGTGATATTGATTCAAAATTACAAAAATATAATAAAATGAATGGGGTAATACGAAGACATTTTGGTAAACAGATGAGGACAGAGACAAAACTAAGATTACATAACATCACATCAAAAGCTGCCCTAAAATATGGAAGTGAAATTTGGATTCTAAATAAAAAGAAACTCTCATAAACTTCAAGTAAGCCAAATGCGCTTCTTACGATCATTGTTAGGAGTTAATAGACTGGATCACCAAAGGAACACTACTATCAGAGGAAAACTTGGAGTAACAAGTTTAAATGAAGATATACAAAGATACCAACAAGAATGGAAAAATCATCTGAGAAGAATGGCAAGAAATAGACTTCCAAAATTGGCATTCCAATATACCCCAACTGGACATAGGGACCAAGGAAGACCAAAACATCGGTGGAAAGATCAAGACCATCTTCGCTAGGTTTACCGTACAGGCCACATGGCCTAAAACGAATTTGTTCATGATGATGATGATATATATATATATATATATTGTAATTTAGGTTTAAGACTTTTTTTTGTTTGTATTTTTTTAAACCTGGTTGAGTGGTAGACAAGGCCTTAAGGCCTTAACTCTGCAGGTAAAATAAAGCTATTATTATTATTATTATTATTATTATTATTATTATTATTATTATTATTATTATTATTATTATTAATTCCGCTATCCAAGCGCCCCAACTTCTGAAATGGCATTCAATTCCCCAAATGCCAGAAGAGAATGCTAGTAATGCTGTAAGACAAACAGGTGGCATTGTAACTGTAAACAGTGAGTTTAGTTTGGAAACATGATGTAGTGAAGCGATTTTAAACTCGACTTGAGCTCGCAACAAATCCGGGGGTTTCTTCCCCCTGTGTGAATACATGAAATATTTATATTCCAGCTGAAGGGATGTCTGTATTATATATAAGTGCCTCATATTGGAAATCAATCTCTATTTCACAAAAACAACCCTCTTTAATTCCCTCTGTGTCTCAATTTATATACCACTAAATGGGGTCCTCCATCTACAGGACGCATTCTCTTTAAAAAAATAAGTCATCATCATCCATGCAAGTATTAGGTCATGTGGCCTGTTAGGTCTCAACGGTGAATTTTCCATCCAGCGCTTTTTTGGACGTCCCAGCGATCTTTTGCCTTAGGGGCAGTAACGAAGCGCGGCTTTTGGAATTCTATGAGATGGCATTCGTTGAAGATGGGCTTTTCAGTCGTTCTGGTAGTTTTGTGTATGGTGGAGAATGGGTTCTACATCCAACTCTTCCATAATTTCCTCATCTCTTTTATGGCCACACTTTGTTTTATTTCATACTAACAACGAAACTTCCAACCAATGCATGTCATTAGCTACCTTGAAATTTCTCCCAGATAAGCGTTATGATGTACCAAGGCCGTGGTCAAAAAATCCGCCGCTTTGAATTACAAGGCACTAAAATCCAGTCCCGAACCTCTCATTTGAACTTCAGGGAACTGAAAGTACTCCTGGCTTGGTGAATTGGATAATCTACACAACCGGCCGTCCGCACTGCGCCCCGCCTCACCCCATTCCGCTCTATTCAACCAGGGACTGGATGTCCATCTGATTCGCACTGTGGGTTACCAATGCTGGATTCTGGCTTTGATTTCTATGCCTCGCAGTTAAAAGCGGTAGATATTTTTTTTGAAAACGGCATTGGTACATCACAACGCTTTTCTGGAAGAAATTTCAAGATAGGTTTCGGCATGCAATGATTGACAGTTCCCTTGTAAGTTCTATTTTTGTACTTCAAGGTTTTACAAGAAGACTGGAAAATATTACATTAAACTATCATGTACTGTAATATTTGTCTCAGTAGTCTAGGTCATCGTTTCCCAACATGTGGTTCGCGAACCCCCAGGGTTAGCCAAAACTTTTCCGCAATGGTGGGTTTCGATGTTAGGTCTATTATTGTTTTCTTCATTTATGCAGCACAATAATAATAATAATAATAATAATAATAATAATAATAATAATAATAATAATAATAATAATAATAACAATAATAATGATGCTAATAATAATGATAATGATTATAATAATGATAATGATCCTAAAATTATTATTTTAAAATTAAATTAACCCTCTCATGTCCCTTTGTTACATATTTGTAACATCGGGAATTTTATCATAAGTAATGCCACAAGTGATTTCCAATTAATCGATAAATTCACGACTCACTAAGTGAGGAGTGAATATTTATCGAGATAATTTGGAAATCAAGAGTGGCATTTGTTAGGACTATTTAACGAATAAAATTACGCTGTTTACTCACACATCATTAGTTAACTATAGTTATTTTAAAATATTTACATATTTAATGTAAACGGCGATGTTTGAAAACAAATGAGAATCGATTGGTACGCTTCATCTGCTTCTTTTGTTTTATCACTGCAAACCAGATCCGACTATTTATAGCCAAAGGAACGCAATATTGTAAGAATGCTCTCTAGTGGAGAAAAAATGAAACACATCAAACTGTATATTAATTCATTTCTGATGTCGTATGATGTAAATATGACAATTATATTTTTCTGGATATGGCAATTATATTTTTCTGGATTATTACCTGGGAAAAAATACATTTAAGAGAGTGCAAACAATGGTTTCTTTTTTTGGTGGTATAATAACTTCCAACAAATGTTTTTATATTAACTCCTGCAAGCGCTATGTGATGACATCTATGCACTATATATACAATCTGGTAGCCGTATTTCTTACAGGATCAGTCACTGCAAAATAATGGTCAGACCTGTTCAGTATATTAAAAAGGAGGAGCTTTCTTTAATATGGTAAATTTAATACTGATAAATATTTCGTGAAACACGACTCTGATTGGTTGTAAAACAGAAATCATTGGAACGTGATTGGTCATTGACTCCCATTTGGGGCATGAGTTAAATAGTCACATTATTTCCACAATAAATTAATATTTACCGCGAATACCTGATTTACAGTTATGTAACAACGTTATGAATGTATTTTATTTCGCTACAACTAGACCTACACGTTGTGTAACTTTTAAGCCGTAACTAGAGTAACTTTAGGTTTTAATCGTTAGAGGTTAAATTAATTTAAGATTATTAAAACTTTTGCTTGGAATTAAATTTTATGCATGTCTACTGTATGCATATTTAAAAGTCAGTGGTTCACCCAACTCAGATCGTTGTGGAAGGGGTTCGCTAGTCGAGAAAGGTTGGGAATCGCTGGTCTACGGGTTAAGATTCTTGCCTGTGGTCCCAAAGATCGCGGATCCATATCTGACCGTGGTCCATGTATTTCTGCTGCTGCTTCTTCTTCTATGTCTTCTCATCGTTGTTACAAGACCAATTCTAATATGAGATCGGAACAGACCTTAAGGTCTAATCCTTGATGTTGATCATTATTTAAATCTAGCTATTCACTTGCCCCATAGGTTCATGACCGCACGGACATAAGCTCTCCATACATCCCTATCCTGAGCTAATTTTTTCAATAATTTCCTATATAATCTACTTCCCTCAAATCATAGTTAATGTTATTCTCCCACCTCATTCTTGGTCTACCAACTGGGTGTTTCCCCTCTGGTTCTCCTACAAGAAGCTTCCTTGCACGTCTTTCATTCCCCATACGTGCCACATGTCCTCCCCATCGCAGTCTACGAGACTTAACTGTTCTCATTACATTTGGCTTCCTATAAAGACCATGTAGCTCATTGTTATGCAATCTTCTCCATTCACCTGTCTGTTCATCTCTCTTTGGTCCAAAAATTTTCCTAAGAACTTTATTCTCAAATACTAGCAATCTCCTTTTTTCTCCCTTAAAGCAAGAGTCAATGTTCCGCATCCATGTAATGTACCAGGTAGAATAATAGTTTTATATATTTTCAGTTTAACGTTTTTTGAAAGGAGTTGGGACGTCAGAAGTCTCTGCAATGCATAATAGCACACATTTCCAGAATTGAGCCTATGTTTAATTTTTTTGTGCATCTCATTCCTATTTGGATTATTGTTCCTAGGTATTTGAATTCAGCCACTTCCTCAAAATTTCCGTCATTTGTCATTAGCTGTCATTTTCCATTATATAATGTATTTCTATGTGTGGCCATATATTTAGTTTTATTGATATTTACTTCCAGTCTCAATTTCTTAGTGTTACTTAATCCTTGATGGTGATGATGATTATTTAAAATGAGGGCTTTAATTGGTGTAGGCCTACTTTAATATAAATTCCGTTTATTTTGTTTGAGTGGAAGATGATCTTAAGTCCACCAACAGGATTGAAGACTTTCATTAGTCCGGGAGAACTACGCACATCCATTCATTACCTGAAAGGCTGGCTTTACATTTAGACAGATCTTTACTTCTGCTACGGTAGAGGCTTGGTCCGGCATCTTGAAACGCCGCACTTTAAACAATGAATTGGACACATCAAAGCTTTGAGAATGTGCGTTGTGCTGGCCAACTGCGCACTATTTTTCGCGGCAGAGGTTCATTACTGGAGCACATTCCTCCGCTCTTGTGAGGTTAACCACATTCCAAGCGCTCTCTCAACTCTTCCACCAAATTTACTAGTTCTAAAGAAACTCACCCTCTCCTCAAAAAACATTACGCAACTACCTAAAGTTAAAAAAAAAAAAATAATAATAATAATAATAATAACAATAACAACAATAACAATAATAGTAACAATAATAATAGTAACAATAATAAAACATCCATCCATAGTAATTCTGCGCGAAAGCAGGTCTTTCACTGCAATCATAGCATTTTTATGCTATGCTTTGCAGCTTTTCTAGGGAATTGTAGGTGTGGTAGCTTCCCGTTGCTTTCCACAGCGGTGAAAGATGATGATGATGGCCATATGATTTCTGGGACCGTTTGGGTCTTAAAGTTTTCCTGACATTTGTCTTACAGGTGAGGAAAAACCCCGATAAAAATCTCACCCAGGAAATCTGCCCCGACCGGGGATCGAACCCGGGCCCGCTGCGTGACAAGGCAGCACGCTACCTCGAGACCACAGCGGTGGACTACAATAATAATAGTAACAATAATAATAGTCTTCTTCTTTTTTTTTCTTGCTTTCATGTGATAGACCTAGTGGTCTGTTACGGTCTCAATCCAACGTTTGAAGGGTCTGCCCAAAGATCTCTTGCCTGGTGGCTGGTAATTTAAGATTTGACGTGCTATTCTTGTTCTGCTCATTCTTCTTACGTGAGATTTCCAGTTTTTTTCTGTATTTTTGCAATAATAATAGTAACAGTAATAACAATAACAATAAGAATAACAATAACAATAATAACAATAACATAACAATAATAACAATAACAATAATAATAATAATAATAATAATAATAATAATAATAATAATAATAATAATAATAATAATAATAATAATAATAATATAGGAATGAGATGCACAAAGAAATTAAACATAGGCTCAATTCTGGAAATGCGTGCTATTATGCATTACAGGGACTGTTGTCATCCCAACTCCTTTCAAAAAAGTTAAACTGATAATATATAAATATTTATTCTCCCAGTTATATGGGTGCGAAACATGGACTCTTACTTTAAGGGAGGAAAGGAGATTACAAGTATTTGAGAATAAAGTACTTAGGAAAATTTTCGGACCAAAGAGAGATGAACAGACAGGTGAATGGAGAAGACTGCATAACAATGAACTACATGGTCTTTATAGGAAGCCAGATATAATAAGAACAGTTAAGTCTCGTAGATTGCGATGGGCAGGACATGTTGCACGTATGGGGAATGAAAGACTTCCATGGAAGCTTCTTGTAGGAAAGCCAGAGGGAAAACGCCCAGTTGGTAGACCAAGAATGAGGTGGGAGAATAACATTAACTATGATTTGAGGGAAGTAGATTATACAGGGAATGATTGTAAAGCATTAGCTCAGGATAGGGATGTATGGAGAGCTTATGTCCACGCGGCCATGAACCTACTGGTTCGATAGTGCCAGTGAATAAGTAAGTGAGTAAGTAAGTTAGTTAGAACCTCAAGACTTAAATAGGAAGCCCTTGTGACAAAATTTCACGCCCTTATATGAATTGTAACACTAATGACCTATGTAATAAAATGGCGCCATTAAATTAAACACTGCCTACCTTCCTTATTGACACTCTGAAAGCTGGCAACTCAAGTTGGATTTCAATTTCAAGTCTGTTTACTTTCTACGTAGATTATACTCTCTTTCCTTTGCTCCACTTTCTTTTTAATTTGCTCGGCATGATTACATGGTAGAATAAAACTAGAGAGACATACATAGAAGAAAGCGTCAAAAATAATTACGACTTCTATTCACAGAGTGCAGCAGCAGCAGTCGACATCAAAGCCATCTGTGAACTGACTTAAGGTAATATTATTACGCCTGCTTGTGTTAAGAAACTCAGGGCATAAAATCGAAGTGCACCATGGTTAGAAACGGCGCATTTCGTTTAGTTAAGTGGAATATGGACGGGCGTTTTTATTCCCCCCTCCTAACCCTCATCTTGAAAATTGCTTTAAAACATGGCATCAGACTCTTTTCAGAACCGTTATAGCTTTATTTTTTGTCATATAAAATATTATTCTTCGGTTAATTGAACATTTTTTAAGTTAATTCCAAAATGTATGCCCTGCTTTTAGTTTTTATGAAAATTTTCTTTGATACTGTTTCTTGGGGTTTCTCTCTTAATCATACTTATATCGGCTAAAACCCACAATGCAATATATATATACGCTCAACATGATTATCCTTACATGGATCCGAAATGTGGTCTCTTAATTTAAAAGATTATTTTAAATTATTAAATTGCAACCGGTGGCTTACATCTCTCATAAATATTCCATTCAATTAAGTCACTTTTAACCTCTCTGCTTGCAGATAATTTTATGTGTCACCCGGGCCTTATAGAGACATGACCTGTCGGGAGAGAGATTTTAACAATTTATTTATTTATATATTTATTTGCTAGGTTAATACTCAGCGTGCGCTGCTACGCCCAAGTAAATGATAATGTGTTTTTACGTTTAGTTGAATAAGTAAAAGGAAACAAATTATAAATTTATATCATTATTTTAAGGGAGGAAAGGAGATTACGAGTATTTGAGAATAAAGTTCTTAGGAAATTTTTTGGACCAAAGAGAGATGAAGAGACAGGTGAATGGAGAAGACCACATAACAATGAACTACATGGTCTTTATAGGAAGTCAGATATAATAAGAACAGTTAAGTCTCATAGACTGCGATGGGCAGGATATGTTGCGCGTATGGGGAATGAAAGATTTGCATGGAAACTTCTTATAGGAAAGCCAGAAGGAAAACGCCCAGTTGGTAGACCAAGAATGAGGTGGGAGAACAACATTAACTATGATTTGAGGGAAGTAGATTATACAGGGAATGATTGGAAAGCATTGGCTCAAGATAGGGATGTGTGGAGAGCTTATGTCCGTGCGGCCATGAACCTATGGGTTCGATAGTGTCAGTGAGTAAGTAAGTAAGTAAGTACTATTTTTAGACACCCCGTGCTGATTTTCCGGCACTGCCCGGGAATCTAAGTATCCCGAAGTATTTGACATAAATGAGCTGAAAATCAAAATTCGTTATTTCGAGTTATCCGTGCTGCTGCTCTGCTTGCCCGGGAATCTACTTATCCCGATCTTTTTGGCATCAATGAAAGACAAAAATGGTTACTGTGAGTTATCCATAAAAGATAAACATATGTTGTCGGGGACTTTTTTTATAGTTTTTTTTTTTAGATATTCAATTCAGTGTACAATAATTTGGTGCACTTGTTATGGTTTTGATAACATAAGCCATATAAGTGTACAAAAAGCCACTTTTATTTTACTTTTTCACTACAAAGGGTGATTTTTAAGGGTGAAGGGCTTGAGCGCTAAAACACTCTTATAGCCTATAATAATAATAATAATAATAATAATAATAATAATAATAATAATAATAATAATAATAATAATAATAATAATAATAATAATAATACTTTATTTATTCTGTCAGAGTTAAGGCCATAAGGCCCTCTCTTCCACTCAACCAGCACAAATACAAATAAATATTTGACAAATATAGTTATACACTATACTAATTATAAACAGTTAAAGATACAATAATGTAGCAATGTAAATGTCATGTACAAACAACATTTTATAGGGTAATAACAATAATGATACAATATTAATAATAATAATAATAATAAAATAATAATAATAATAATAAATTATTATTATTATTATTATTATTATTATTATTATTACTATATAAATATGATACATTATACGAGAAATGTCCACCGCTGTGGTCTCGAGGTAGCGTGCTGCCTTGTCACGCAGCGGGCCCGGGTTCGATCCCCGGTTGGGGCAGTTTTTCTGGGTGAGGTTTTTATCGGGGTTTTTCCTCACCTTTAAGACAAATGTCAGGAAAACTTTAAGGCCCAAACGGTCCCCGAAATCATATGGCCATCATCCTTATCATCATCATCCTTATCATTATCATCATCACCATCATTCTTCACCGGTGTGGAAAGCAATGGGAAGCTACCACACCTACCCAATTCCCTAGTAAAGCTGCAAGCATAGCATGAAAATGCTATGATTGCAGTGAAGGACCTGCCTTCGGGTAGAATTACTATGGATGGATGGAGACGAGAAACACCAATTAATATATATACCTTACACTGGATAATAATGAAGTCGAGTTTAGAGCAAATATAAATTTAGATTTCTTTTAAAAGATGCCAATGTCCGGCTGCCTATAACCTTCCCCGGAAAATCCTGATTAATAATACATAATGATTAATAATACATAATGATTAATAATACATAATGATTAATAATACATAATGATTAATAATACATAATGATTAATAATACATAATGATTAATAATACATAATGATTAATAATACATAATGATTAATAATACATAATGATTAATAATACATAATGATTAATAATACATAATGATTAATAATACATAATGATTAATAACATAATGATTAATAATACATAATGATTAATAATACATAATGATTAATAATACATAATGATTAATAATACATAATGATTAATAATACATAATGATTAATAATACATAATGATTAATAATACATAATGATTAATAATACATAATGATTAATAATACATAATGATTAATAATACATAATGATTAATAATACATAATGATTAATAATACATAATGATTAATAATACATAATGATTAATAATACATAATGATTAATAATACATAATGATCAATAATACATAATGATCAATAATACATAATGATCAATAATACATAATGATCAATAATACATATGATCAATAATACATAATGATCAATAATACATAATGATCAATAATACATAATGATCAATAATACATAATGATCAATAATACATAATGATCAATAATACATAATGATCAATAATACATAATGATCAATAATACATAATGATCAATAATACATAATGATCAATAATACATAATGATCAATAATACATAATGATCAATAATACATAATGATCAATAATACATAATGATCAATAATACATAATGATCAATAATACATAATGATCAATAATACATAATGATCAATAATACATAATGATCAATAATACATAATGATCAATAATACATAATGATCAATAATACATAATGATCAATAATACATAATGATCAATAATACATAATGATCAATAATACATAATGATCAATAATACATAATGATCAATAATACATAATGATCAATAATACATAATGATCAATAATACATAATGATCAATAATACATAATGATCAATAATACATAATGATCAATAATACATAATGATCAATAATACATAATGATCAATAATACATAATGATCAATAATACATAATGATCAATAATACATAATGATCAATAATACATAATGATCAATAATACATAATGATCAATAATACATAATGATCAATAATACATAATGATCAATAATACATAATGATCAATAATACATAATGATCAATAATACATAATGATCAATAATACATAATGATCAATAATACAATGATCAATAATACATAATGATCAATAATACATAATGATCAATAATACATAATGATCAATAATACATAATGATCAATAATACATAATGATCAATAATACATAATGATCAATAATACATAATGATCAATAATACATAATGATCAATAATACATAATGATCAATAATACATAATGATCAATAATACATAATTATCAATAATACATAATTATCAATAATACATAATGATCAATAATACATAATGATCAATAATACATAATGATCAATAATACATAATGATCAATAATACATAATGATCAATAATACATAATGATCAATAATACATAATGATCAATAATACATAATGATCAATAATACATAATGATCAATAATACATTACTTACTTACTCACTGGCACTATCGAACCCGTAGGTTCATGGCCGCACGGACATAAGCTCTCCATACATCCCTATCCTGAGCTAATGCTTTCCAATCATTCCCTGTATAATCTACTTCCCTCAAATCATAGTTAATGTTGTTCTCCCACCTCATTCTTGGTCTACCAACTGGGCGTTTTCCTTCTGGCTTTCCTACAAGAAGTTTCCATGCACGTCTTTCATTCCCCATACGTGCAACATGTCCTGCCCATCGCAGTCTACGAGACTTAACTGTTCTTATTATATCTGGCTTCCTATAAAGACCATGTAGTTCATTGTTATGTAGTCTTCTCCATTCACCTGTCTGTTCATCTCTCTTTGGTCCAAACATTTTCCTAAGAACTTTATTCTCAAATACTCGTAATCTCCTTTCCTCCCTTAAAGTAAGAGTGCATGTTTCGCACCCATATAATATAACTGGTAGAATAATAGTTTTATATATTTTCAGCTTAACGTTTTTTGAAAGGAGTTGATCAATAATACATAATGATCAATAATACATAATGATCAATAATACATAATGATCAATAATACCTAATGATCAATAATACCTAATGATCAATAATACATAATGATCAATAATACATAATGATCAATAATACATAATGAATATAATAATACATAATGATCAATAATACATAATGATCAATAATACATAATGATCAATAATACATAATGATCAATAATACATAATGATCAATAATACATAATGATCAATAATACATAATGATCAATAATACATAATGATCAATAATACATAATGATCAATAATACATAATGATCAATAATACATAAGATCAATAATACATAATGATCAATAATACATAATGATCAATAATACATAATGATCAATAATACATAATGATCAATAATACATAATGATCAATAATACATAATGATCAATAATACATAATGATCAATAATACATAATGATCAATAATACATAATGATCAATAATACATAATGATCAATAATACATAATGATCAATAATACATAATGATCAATAATACATAATGATCAATAAAACATAATGATCAATAAAACATAATGATCAATAATACATCATGATCAATAATACATCATGATCAATAATACATCATGATCAATAATACATCATGATTAATAATACATAAGAGGCATAGGCTACATAATATAAAGTTGACAATACAAAATATTATTAATAATGATAATAATGGCTCACATGCATACTCTTTTGATCAAACAGCACGTGGAAGCCCTCCCTGAATGAGCGACCAGCTCAATGTCTGGACCTCCTGCGAGACAACACAACATTAAAACAAAAACATGCCATTCACACACATCTTCTTCTTCTTCCACTACAAGGTTTAGGCTATGCAGCCTGTTCCGGCGAAGTTAAAAGTGGAGTCCATCTTCTACGTGGTCGGCCAACATCTCTTGTTCCTCTTGGATTATACAGGAAGGTTCTTTTTTGGTATTCTTTCGTTATTCATTCTCATTAAGTGTTCTGTCCATTTCTTATTATTTTCGCTGATTTTATCTTCAATTTTATATATATTTAATTCTTCTCGTATAGTTTCATTCCTTATTCTATCCGCTCTTGTGCATCCTTTCACATTACGTAAAAACAGCATTTCCTGCTTTTATCCCTTGATTTGATTATCCAATTTTCACTTCCATACAACAACAAAGGAACAGCCATTGTTTTATATAATTTAAGTTTCGTATCTTTCCTTGTTTTCCGACCTAAGGTTCTTTTTATGGTTCCACAAATAGCCTGAAATGTATTTACTTTATTTTCTATATCTTTATTTTCTCTATAAGTTATATCACATCCTAAATATTGGAAATGTGATACTTGTTCTATTATTTTGTTATCCAGTACAATTCTTTATCTAATTCCATATTTACCAATAAATGCCATTACTTTTGATTTATTTATTGATATTTTACAATTATATATATTGGCTATTAATTTAAATTTATATGCTAACATTTGGAGCTCATTTTCGGATTCTGCTAAAAGTACAACATCGTCAGCGAATAATAAAGCATTTATTTTATCTTTATTATCAATTAATATTTCTTCATTAGTTAAAACCTTCTTCCATTCTTTTAGGATATCGTCCATATAAATATTAAATAATATAGGTGAGAGTGAACACCCTTGTCGTGCTCCTTGGTTCATTTGAAAAAAATTCTTATTTTTTGTCAACTGAGGGTCAATACAAATATTTGTTCCATAGTACAAGCTCTTAACAGTTTCTATAATCTGAATAGGGAGGCCTTTTTTTAGGATATTCCACAATATTTCCCTGTTTACTCAATCAAATGCTTTATCACACACATATTCATATAAAACATGGCGAATGTGATGATGATGATAATGATGGCCAGATGATGTTCGGGGACCGTTTGTGTCTTAACGTTTCCTGACATTTGTCTTATAGGTGAGGAAAATCTTGAAAAAACTTCACTCTGGAAATTTGTCCCGACCGGTGATCCAACCCGGGCCTGTTGCATATGAAGCAGCGAAGCTGCCCCAAGTCAATAGCGATGGGCTCATAAATATACGCAAATAAATTATAAAATTCTATGATTCAAAGCGGGAGGTAAAAATGTTAACAAACTCAACTTAGAGGTCTCTTGTTTCATAATTTCTAGTTCATTTTACAAACAATGTCTCTCATAATTGAATATACTATAACCATTATATAGCCTATATTTTTATGGGAAATTAACATTTATTTACACTGTTGTATAATTAAAATATATTTCTCTCTTACTTTTTTTTACTTTTAAATAACATTCCGAGACACTTAATAGCAGCTATAAAGAGTTTGTATTGGAACACAAATTTTGTTATAAAAACTAGAAATGAAGTAAGTAAAAATAAAATTCATACTAATCAAGAAGTTAATCAAGGATGCAGTATCTCTCCAGTTTTGTTTAACTTATATATCAATGATATAATAATAAAAATGGAACGAAGAAACAAATAAAGGAATAAAATTAGATAAAACACACTACTTGAAAACATTATTATACGCTGATGACCAGGTAATAATAGCAAATCCGGAAGACGAACTTCAAAGGAATATTTTTAAACTACATAATATATATGAACAGTATAATCTCAAAATATCCATAGAAAAAACTAAGGTAATGGCATTCCAAGGGAAACATCAAATCAGATCCAAAATAGTAATAGGAAACAAAATCATAGAACAGGTGAACCATCTCAATTATCTAGGATGTGACATTTCATTTAATTATGATAATGATATAACTAATAAACTAGCAAAATTGCAGGGAATATGTGGTACGATAAAACGATCACTAAATAACAAAACAACAAGAGAGACCCAATTGAAATTTTATAAAACGTTGGCAGTACCGGTACTGCTCTATGGTTCAGAAGCCTGGATACATAAAAAAACAAGATCTAAGTAGGATAACGGCGGCAGAAATGAAATTTTTGAGATCTGTTAAAGGGTGCACTAAGGAAGACAGAATCAAGAACACAGAAATAAGACAGGAACTTGAAATATTTGCAATAACTGATAAAATAGATACATATAGACAAAAATGGAAGCAACACATAGACAGAATGAATGAAGATAGATATCCAAAACAAATAACAAAATACAAACCTAAAGGCACCCGAGATGTGGGCAGACCTAGAAAGAGATGGGATGAAGTCGGAACGGGTCAACAGACCTAATCCATGAATGCAGATGATGATGATGATAATTTAACTGTTGATACAGGTTATTAAATCTGAACTGAAAACAACTTTATAAAATAAAAACTAACAAAAAACATTTCAAAAAGTCACAAAACTAACGGTACAAAAACAAATTTTCCTTACTTTTATCTCATTCAATCTTTTGTACACTGAAGGTACAAGATTAGGCTACACATTATAGGCCTATGACTGTTTTTTTTACCTTCCTTCCTTAATTACCGCAGTTATGTAGTTTCCTTCGTTCATTTTCTCTCTTTGGTCCAAAAAATGTTCCTACAAACTTCATTCTCAAATAATCGTAATGTTTTCTCTACCCTTAAAGTACGAGCCCATGTTTCGAATTCCTTTTAATATAAATTGGAGAATAAGAGTTTTATATGTTTTCAGTTTAACGTTTTCAGATAAGATGGCACGACAAGAATCCATGTAATTCATAACAGAATGCGTTTGCAGAATTGAGCGCACATCATTCCAGCTTGTAATTATCGGTCCTGTGTATTTGAATTCCACCACTTCTTTAAAATTACTCTGATCTGAAGTTAGGTTAAATTAATTATCATAAGTAATGCCACGAGTGATTTCTAAATTATCGATAAATTCACGACTCACGAAGTGAGGAGTAAATTTATCTAGAGAATTTGGAAATCAAGAGTGGCATTTGTTAGGACTATTTAACGAATAAAATTAAGCTGTTTACTCACAAATCATTATTTAACTATAGTTATTTTAAAATATTTATATATTTAATGTAAACGGCGATGTTTGAAAACAAATGAGAAACGATAGGTACGCTTCATCTGCTTCTTTTGTTTATCACTGCAACCAGATCATACTATTTATTGCCAAAGGAACGCAATATTGTAAGAATGCTCTCTAGTGGAGAAAAAATGAAACACATCAAACTGTATATTAATTCATTTCTGATGTCGTATGATGTAAATATGACAATTATATTTTTCTGTATTGTTACCTGGGAAAAAATACATTTAAGAAAGTGCAAACAGTGGTTTCTTTTTTTTTGGTGGTATAATCAATTGCTACAAATGTTTTTATATTAACTCCTGCAAGCGCTATGTATTGACATCCATGCGCTATATATACAATCTGGTAGCCGTGTTCCTTACAGGCTCAGTCACTGCAAAATAATAGTCAGACCTGTTCAGAATATTAAAAAGGAGGAGCTTTATTTAATGTGGTAAATTTAATATTGATAAATATTTGGTGAAACACGACTGCGATTGGTTGTAAAACAGAAATCATTGAAACGTGATTGGCCATTGAATCCCATTTGGGGCTTGAGTTAAATAGTCGTAAAAATTACATAAATAAAATTGGTTTCGCAGTTTGGTAGTGATGAATGCGATTCAATTAAGAGGGAAAAGTTATACTATCCCGCTGGAGTTCGGAATTCAAAAGATTAGAATATATACAGAGTGTTCAGAAATTCATATTACAAACTTCTAGGGCTAGTAGAGGGGACTGAGTAGACAAAATTTTGAATAGTAACCTATGTCCGGAAACGTACCGTTTCCGCGCTACAGCCACCACAATGTGTTGGGTTTACCAGTGTTGTTTTGCAACCGGATAGGCAGTATATGACGTCAGAATATCGCCTGATTGCATGTGGCATTTATCCTTCCATTGAATGTGCTCCAGGAACCGTGGTTTCAGCACGATATGCACCGCCGCACTTTCCACTTGCCGTTTGGGGACATCTTAACTGAAGATTCGTGCAAAGATAAATAGGCCGGGGTGGTTCTGTTGCATGGCCCCCACTATCACCGGATTTAACGCCATTGGACTATTTCTTGTGGGGTCGTATGAAGAGTATGGTGTACGAGACTCCTGTAGACACCGAGGAAGAACTACTGGCACGACTTATGGTCGTTGTACAAAAGATTAACGAGATACCAGGTAAGATGGAACGAGTGTACCGGAACATGATTCGTCGATACAATATGTACAACGACATTGGTGGTCGTCACATCGAGCCTCTGTTGTAGTGAGCATTTTTGTATGGGACACACGCATCCATGTCCAACGCACTCCTTTCTAGTAATATTCTCCTCACAATATAATAGTTAAAATTAAAATGTACCTGTTGGCAGGTGCCGTCGTCCTCAACTTTGTTAAAATGGTGTATATAAAATTATACTGGAGCGCTTTCGGAAGTTAACTTCCATCATCAGCAAGTTCAGCTTCTGCTACTCGTTGTTGTTTACGATGATGTATACTCCAACTGTTTGTATTAGTCATTCAAAATATCTCTGCAGGCGGAAGAATTACGAAGCTCTGTTTGTTGCTACACGTGACGTCATATAAGGCAGTGTACACTGTAAGCGTCCCACGTCCCATTCCCCTCTGCACTCATAAATAGTAGTGTCACGTGTTCTATTCCTGCATAAACACGACTGCAGTGCCCTCCGTCAACAACTGCGCTTACTCCTTAAATGGGTAATAGCAGCAACTGTTGGAGTATACATCATCGTAAACAACAACAACGAGTAGCAGAAGCTCAACCTGCTGATGATGAAAGTTAACTTCCGAAAGGCCTAGAGTTAATATTTTATATACACCATTTTAACAAAGTTGAGGACGACGGCACCTGCCAACAGGTACATTTTAACTTTTATCTTATGACTATTCACCTCAACGGAATTTGATATGAATTTTATTAGTATTGAATATTCTCCTCCTCCATTCCTTAAATAGTCTTATTTAGATATAAAAAGCTGGACATAGTTCGTCGTTGTGGCGCAGTCGGTAGAGTCCCTACCTACCACTCCGGCGACCGAGGTGCGATTCCAGCGGGATAAGGGTTTTAAAGTCTCAACCTTAGGGTTGTACCCACTGGTTTAATTCCTAAAAAATGGACATACATGTTTAATAATATGATTTCTCAACAAATTTGGTTTGAGCAAATTGATTATTTGTTTACCAAATAAACTTTTAGCTCTAGAATCCTTATATACTAATCCAGTAAAAATTTTCAAGTCTTATGTTTGGCGTGAAGTCGGCACGGATTGTCATGATCCAATCGCAATACTGTTTGTTGAGTTATGATGTAAATATCAATAAAACTAAATAGGGCCTATATGGTCACGCGTAGAAATGCATTATATAATGGAAATGGACAGCTAATGACAAATGAGGGAAATTTTGAGGAAGTGGCTGAATTCAAATACCTAGGAACAATAATCACAAATAGGAATGAGATGCACAAAGAAATTAAACATAGGCTCAATTCTGGAAATGCGTGCTATTATGCACTGCAGAGACTTTTGATGTCCCAACTCCTTTCAAAAAACGTTAAACTGAAAATATATAAAACTATTATTCAACCAGTTATATTATATTGGTGCGAAACATGGACTCTTACTTTAAGGGAGGAAAGGAGATTACGACTTTTTGAGAATAAAGTTCTTAGGAATTTTTTTGGACTAAAGAGAGATGAACAGACAGGTGAATGGAGAAGACTACATAACAATGAACTACATGGTCTTTATAGGAAGCCAGATATAATAAGAACAGTTAAGTCTCGTAGACTGCGATGGGCAGGACATGTTGCGCGTATGGGGAATGAAAGACGTGCATGGAAGCTTCTTGTAGGAAAGCCGGAAAGAAAACGCCCGGTTGGTAGACCAAGAATGAGGTGGGAGAACAACATTAACTATGATTTGAGGGAAGTATATTATACAGGGAATGATTGGAAAGCATTAGCTCAGGATATGGATGTATGGAGAGGTTATGTCCGCGCGGCCATGAACCTACGGGTTCGATAATGTCAGTGAGTAAGTAAGTAAATAAGGTCAAACAAAAAATAGAGGGTATGCGTATTTGATTTTGCGAAAGTATAAAGATATTTTATGTCTTGGGACACCCTATTGTATATATGTTAGTTAGTATACAGTGAAGTAGTGAAAAAAAAAGAAATTTTGGAAATGTTATGTAGCCTAAACAAATGTGAAGTTAAATAAATTTCATCTGTTTCCATCAACGCAGTCATCCGCGACAATGCTATGAAACTGTAACAATATTCACTTTTCCAAGTTAACGATTCAATGCAAGGCCTCCCCCATTCGAATTTGGAATGTTTTGCATACGTAATGTTAATTGATGTGGACACGTGACCTTAGAGTTAAACTGTGTTCACACGCTTGGCCTCAAAGTGTCACGGGTTCAAATCCACCCTTGGTGATAAATGGTTGTAGGTGTTAGTAGAGAAATCAAAGCAGCGCAGACAAAAACGAGTATTTGATATACAGGGTGCTCTAAAATTCCCTTTACAGACTTCTAGGACTTGTAGAGGGGACTGATTTGATAGTATTTAGAATTGGAAACCATGTTCGGAAAATTACCGTTTCCAGCTACAGCCGTTTGAAAACATGTTTTAACGCGATCGCTTTTACAAGTTATTTATTAGTAGTAGTAGGACTTTATTAGACAAAAAGTAAGATATTTACAATATTATTTACAAATATGGGTCGCACGGGCAGTAAGCCGTACGTGCTGTTGACAGTCCGTTACAATAAAGTAATAATTGGTACTAGTGTAAAGAAAAATAAACAAAAACAGCAATAACATTACAATTACATAAAGAAAACACAATAAAAATATTACCATTAAATAATAACACAATAGCATTATACACTAAAAACATTAACATTACAATTACATAAAGAAAACACAATAATATTACAATTAAGTAATAACACAATAGCAATTTATTATGAGGTGTGACACAGTACATCACTTGTTTTACAATTCAACTCACTAATAACCAAATAAACAAAATGGAAATTGAATCATGACTTGCAATAATAATTCCGGATACACCCTCCACAATCAGTTTTTGCAGTTTTCAAAATTTCCAAAAATTTTGACATTTTTTAAAAAAAACGCCAAGTCTTGGAATACTCGATAGGGAAATTTTCTATTTAGACGAATCGCGAAGCTATCACTTGTTGAGACACGTGACGTACGTTCAATGCTTTTTTCAAACGGCTGTAGCACGGGAGCGATACGTTTCCGGACATTGTTTAAATTCTAAATATTACACTGGTCAACATGATTTTTGTCTAACGAGTACCAATAGTTATACTTAATGCAGTTTTTTATCGTGTTTTCAAATATGTATTCGGAATTACTCCATCACCCACAGTTGTTTTTATTTCAATTAATGGATTTAAATAATTATTTTTTTAATAAACGTTTTTTCGTCCATTTGTCCATTGAGCGATGAGCACGGGGAACACTTTCATCAGGAGATTTCAGCTATGGAAAAGAGATATCAAGGCAAATGGAATCCTAATATGCTGGCCGATTATTGTTGAACCATCAAAAGGGATGCTCCACAGGCGAAATATAGCAGAAAATCGTTATTTCTTACTTTCTAGGTGAGTCCGAACGTTCGAATATTGTGTCAGTTACAGAATGTAGAAAATAATAAAGTGTTTGAAATTATAAATGTCTGTTCTCTCGGAAACGATGCGTGGCGGAGGAAAAGCGATCTCATATTTGAATTCAGGAGAAAAAAATACACTATCAGACTAACATATTTTTCTTTCTGAAACAAAAAAAAAGTTCTATTTTTTGTTGCTCAGTGTTATCAACTCTCTCTACAAGTCCTAAGAAGTTTGTAATGGGAATTTTAGAGCACACTGTATAGGCGTATACCAAGGGGAGGGAAATGACCAACACGTTCATCACTACAATAACTATCTCACCAAACATTAATTGGCCATAAAAACATTAATAAAGGAAGAACATTTATTTTCATTTCATTATTTTCAATCATTATATTTAACAACTTACTATCGAACCTGTCGGTTCATGGCCGCGCGGACATAAACTCTCCATACATCCCTATCCTGAGTTAATGTTTCCAATCATCGCCTTCCTTCAAATCATGGTCCCAGCCTCATAGGCTAGTTCTCAGCGTTTCTGACTACTGTTCATGAGGTCCCGGATTCGATTCCCGGTGAAACCATAGGAATTTCTCCTTAAAGGGAATAATTCCTGTGGTTGCCCTTGGTCTGGAATTTAGGTTAAGTTTAGGTTAAGAACTCTCCTGGCGCTTCATTAGCATTTACCTCCCATCATATCATCGGGGCATCATAAGCCGGCCTTCTAGGCGCTCCAACTTCAGAAGTGGGTTACAATAAGCCAATGCCTGGAGAGAACACCAGAAATCTCGAAATGACAACTTGGGGCATTGGATAAAAATATTCTCCTACCTCATTCTGTCATCTGAATCGTTTGCCACTAATTAATCATTACATAAAATAGGCGGTAAATAATAGTATTAAAAGTTAACGATGGAATTTTTTGCTAGTAATAAAATGTAAACATTTTACTTGTACTTTGCACAAAAAGTGATTGGTATTTTTAAAAAAACAGGTAAGGAGACATTTCCAGCATCTTCTATAAGGGAAGATTTTTATACATGCTTTACGCGCGGCGTTTTTGTAAGAGCAAAGCCGGCTGTGGCACACCCAACTGCGCATAGGTAAAACGCCATATGCCCGTTAGGTTATAAATGATGAACCCTGTACATTAGACAAGTTTGGTTAGTTCCGTGTAAACAATTATTTTTACAGTGACAAAGTGAATTGTCTTAATTTTTAACTTGATTCTAGATATTGTCATAAAATCAATGATTGTTGGGGTGTAAATGTAATTAGTTACGTCATAAATCATTAAATTACTATCGATTTAACTCCACCAGACGTGGTAAATTTTAACGTTTAAAGCCAACTTGTTGTACCTGCTGCACGAAAACGGTACATCTCCATTCAGAGGTTCCTATTCAAAACGCCATCGCCTCACAAGCGAACTGTCAAACATTGCATGCCGAAACTACCTTGAAATTTCTTCCCGAGTAGCGTTGTGCTGTAAAAAGGCCGGGTATAAAAAGTCATATTGCCGTTTTGAACACTGCAAGGCAGTAAAATTCAGCGCAAAGTCTCTCATTTAACCTATATGAAAGTAATGCAACTGCTGAATTGGTAGATTAGATAACCCTCACTATATGCCGTCCGCGCCGTATCCCGCCTCACTCCATTCCCCTTTCTCATGCAGGGAGTCCATCTTCTCTTTACAGTAGATTGCCATTGCTGATTTCTAACTTCAATTTATGTCAACACTAATAAAATTCATTCAAATTCCGTTGAGTTGAATAGTCATAAGATAAGAATTAAAATTTAAAATGTACCTGTTGGCAGGTGCCGTCGTCCTCAATTTTGTTAAAATAATGTATGTATAATGCTATTAATTGAAGGCCTTTCTACAGTTAACTTCCATCATCAGCAGGATGGGTATGCGCTATTATTTGTTTTTAAGACGCTGCAGATGTTGATGGTCTTGATGCGTCTCCAGTAGAAACTAACTGGTTTTTAACTATGTCGTATGAAGCAAATCGACAATAACTTGCTATTAAATGAGAACACACCCCAAACATACAATCCCTTATATGAGATAATTAAAAACCAGTCAGTTCCTACTGGAGATGCATTACTCGCAGTAGCGCATACTCATCTTGCTGATGATGGAAGATAACTTCCGGAAGTCCTCCAACTAATAATATTTTACATTCATTATTTAACAAAGTTGAGGACTGCACCTGCCAACAGGTACATTTTAAATTTTAATTTTTACCTCACATTCAATTTGTGTCTTGCAGTTAAAAACGGTATTTTTGGACACCACCTTTGTGCATTAGAACGCTACTCTTGGATAAATTTCAAGGTAGTTTTCGGCATGCAATGAATGACACTAACCTTGTCACGTTCCCTCCAAAAGATACAGACGTTTGTCCTGAGGAATTTTCGAACACACTGTATAAAGACACATAAATGAAAATGTTTTTTTTCCACCTGGAAAATATTTCGAAAGCGAAATATTATGTTATTGAACATATTTTTAAAGAGAAACTAACAATATCTCCCTACAGATAAAAACACAATGGATTATGTTTTCACAAAAGACTGTTATTGCAAACTTTCATAAAAATAAAATAAAAAGAAGATAGAAACTGATGATAAAAACACGACATTGAATATGCACGTATGTACATGAATAGAAATGAAGTCCTCCGCCATGTTTGTTTCCATGGTAACGAATATAACAATGCCTCACTGCCTGTTGATCGTAGTGCCAGTTCTAATATCTTGTAAAATGAGATTTTCTACTTTCCCCGGGAGCTCAAATCAATTTAAATATTTTAAATGGACGGATCTTCACTCTAAATCAGTCAATTCCATTCCAAGAAGCCATTCCTCGCTAAATTAAATCCCCATTTAAACCAAGACACCAAAAAATCGGATGAGAAGAAGAGGAAGGAAAGATTTCTGGGTTTTTATGGGATGATAGTAGTGAGACATCCCCTGCTGTATATTAACTCTGTGAGCTTTTTTTTTCAGTCCAAGAGTGACATTTGTATCGATATCACACAGACAACGGTATCGATTACTCTCGAATAAAGAATTGTAGCCCCCTCTAGGCCCGTTGCCATGTCGACTTGTGTGTTTCTTACATTTTTCATGAATACTCTCTTTTTCCCTACCTTCAATATTTCCGGTAAAAGAATAAAAAAAACAAATTTCAGCAACACGAAAATATAGCAGCAAGAGTAATATTTTAACCCTATTATATATATCATTGTTTTATTGTTATTGTTTTGTTATTACTGTCGTCATTATTACTTTATTATTATTGTTATTGAGATTATTATTATATTACTTTTTATAATAACATTATTATTATTATTATCATCATCATCATCATCATCATTATAATATTTAATAGGTTTCGCATGTTCATACGCCCAAATTAATATATTGTTATTTTCTTCCACATCTCTCTGTCGTTCCAATATCCATCTTTCAGTATTTTTCCCCCCTCATGCTTTTTGGCCGTACTCTTCTTCTTCTACCAGATGGCACCCAATCTAGAATTTTTCTTTGTAATATGTCTTTTCTCTTTCTTTTTACATGACCATACCATTTCGTTAATTTTTTTAAATGAAATACACAATTGAACTTTGAACATTTTAATTGCACTTTATAATTTATCTCCTCTAGAAATTCCAGTTGAAATTAGTATTATCGCCATAATTATTAAATTATTAAATCATTAAATTATTAATATTATTATCATCATCATCATTACCATTATTAAATATTTAAGAAGAAATCTGCAATCTATGGACTGATCAATTCGTATAGTCTGACAAAAGGCAATATGCCTACATCTGCAGAGAGCAAAATAATACTAATAATAATAATAATAATAATAATAATAATAAATCATAGGTTGATTAATGTCTTTGACATAGTCCGATTCCTAACAGCCAATTTTGTCGGTTTATCCAACCTCCTGGTTGTAGATGTTTCTCCTTCATGTATAAATATATTCCTTGACTCCAGGAGGTTTTAGGTCTTCCTCTGCCTCGTCTTCTCTCAGGTTATAATAAAATACTATTATTATTATTATTATTATTATTATTATTATTATTATTATTATTATTATTGTTATTATTATTGTAATTATTATTGTTATTATTATTGTTATTTTTTTATTTATATACAGAATTTTAGTGTTTACACAACTTTCTCTGCCTAAAGTTTTATTTTTCTTCTCCACTCGTCTCTCTCCATCCAATCCATGTCCTCCAGTCCCCTTACTCTCATTCCAGTTCTTATTTCCTGCATCCACGAGTTTCGAGGTCTTCCTCTCCTCCCTCTTCCAGGCGGACACCATTCCAATGTTTTCCTGGGTTATTATTATTATTAGTATTATTATTATTATTATTATTATTATTATTATTATTATTATTATTATTATTATTATTATTATTATTATTATTATTATTATTATTATTATGGGCGTAAGATCATTACCTCGTACGCAGGAGGTCCGGGTTCGATCCCAATTTTATCAATTCAAAAGTCATATCATTAAATATAAACAATACAAACAAGAAAAAAATGTTTTTAACCTGCAAGGGTTTAATAAATTGAATTAAATATATTTTATCCAAAAAGAAACTGAACAATTACAGACTAGTATATCAGAAAGTAACCCACTGTCACCATCGAACTCGTAGGTTCCTGACGGCGCGGACATAACCACTGCATGCATCCCTATCCTAAGCTAATGTTTTACAGTCATCCCCTGTATAATCTCCTTCTCTAAAATCATAGTTAATGTTATTCTCCCACTTCATTCTTGGCGTACCAGCTGAGCGCTTTCCCTCTGGTTTCAACACAGAGTATCCATGGCACTATTTCATTCCCCATTCGTGCCATCTTCCATTCTTAAAACATGTCCTAACCACTTTAATTCCTTCTCCTCAATTCTTTCAATTATGCTTTCTTCTGCTTCCATTATGTTTCCAATTTCCTTATTTGCGACATGTTCTAATTTAGACTTTCTGGCACTTCTTCGTAAATAATCCATTTCAAGAGCTATTAGTCTATTCTTGTAGTACTTATTGAGTGTCCATACCCTCACTTTACCGGACAGTGCAAAACAGTTCACCAATGTTTTACCCATATATATTTTTGGGGCTTTCCCAAAGATTGCATATCCCACCATATGGAATTTAACAATGATATTATTTTGCTACTCAATTCAATTCTATGTTTTATGTTCTCTTTGCCTATACCTATAATGATAATAATAATAATAATAATAATAATAATAATTATTATTTGCCATATATTTACTTTTATTGATGTTTACTTCTATCTCCAATTTCTTAATGTTACTAAGGATGGTGGAGGGGGAGTGTTGGATTTTTAACATCTCCTCTCTATCCTCTACACAAACACTAACATAATCAGCATAAAATAACAGCTTGTTACTGAAGCTATATGATTTATTTTTTCAAGCAGAGTTTGCAGCGAGGAGGGTCATGGGAACGCATGATGAGTAGGAAAAACTGAAAAAAATTGCAGTTCGAGAAGTAGTTTAGTTCCCCATGATACCGCATTGTATCTTTGAATTGTTTCAATTAAATGTTTCTGTCAAGCGAATGATATGAGATTTCCCCCTCCACCACTTTCCTCCTGAAATTACTAAGCGTGGAAATGCACATCACGCTAGTTTCTACCAACATTGATATTTCTAGGAATCATATCGACTTTCATTTATTTCAACTGCTACCATTTTGTTGTTTTTGTGAGTGGGAGGGAAAAAAAGTGACGTCATGTATAATGTACTTATAAACGATTCTATACTAGTTCCGAGCTAAGTTCCAGTTGTAATGTATGACTGCATTTTTATGGTCGAATAACGGTTTTGCCTTTAAGCGTGTAAGAAAATGTAGTTCGCTGTCCAACACACGAAATAAAGAAAATAAAAATAAAAATAATAATAATAATAATAATAATAATAATAATAATAATAATAATAATAAATTGTATTACCTAGCACATGTCTATATAAGTTATATGGCAGAATCTTAAAATATATAAATACAATTTTAATAGATCAAATAAGCATTGGTATATTCTTACGCATGCGCAATGCAAAGCAAGTTGGAATTTCAATTGTTGAAAAAAGTGTTCCCACTGCAGGCCTCAGGAGGCCCTTGGGGTAGTAGGAGGTTAAGGCTCCCACTTTTTTCTAGACAATCGGCACTCGATGTCAGCCGGGTTGTCAGCCCTGCGTGACGGCCGTTTTTACCCCAAAACAAGCGACCGGTACTCATTCCCATTAGAGACTGAGTCGACCCCAGGGCCACCAGAAGGTTTGGGTCAGTTTAAAAATCCTCACCTCACCGGGACTCGAACTCTCGACCTTGCGGTTTGTAGCGCAGTGCCTCAACCATTACGCCTCAAAGGATATATAATAGGAAAGTCTGTTAAATTTTGATCAGCGGCCTCTTTTTTTTCTGGCTTGAGATTCTTTTACGAATCCCAAAAATCTTCAGACATGAGACCCTAACTAACTAACTCACTGGCTTTATCGAACCCGTAGATTCATGGCCGCACGTACATAAGCTCTCCATACATCCCTATCCTAAGCTAATGTTTTCCAACCATCCCCTGTATAATCTACTTCCCACAAATTAATCATGAATAATGTTATTCTCCGACCTCATTCTTGGTCTACCAACTGGGCGTTTGCCATGTGGTTCCCCTACCAGAAGCTTCCATGCACCACTTTCATCCCCCATGCGTGCCACGGGCCCTGCTCGTCGCAGCGTGCGAGAGTTAACTGTTCTTATTATATCTGGCTTCCTATACATATCATGTAGTTCACTATTATGTAATTTTCTCCATTCACCTGTATGTCCATCTCTTTTTGGCTCAAAAATGTTTCTAAGAACTTCATTCTCAAATACTCTTAGTCTTCTTTCCTTCCTTAAATTAAGAGTCCATGTTTCACGTCCATACATCTGGGAGAATAACTGTTACATATATTTTCAGTTTAACGTTTTTTGAAAGGAGCTCGGACGACAACAGTCCCTGTAATGCATAATAGCACGCATTTCCAGAATTGAACCTATGTTTAATTGCTTTGTGCATTTCATTCCTATTTGTAATTATTGTTCCTAGATAGCCTACTTGAAATCAGCCACCTTCTTCGAAATCTCCTTTGTTTGTCATTAGTTGTCCGTTTCCATTATATAACGCATGTCTATGTGTAAACATATCGCTCATTTGCTGCAACAACGTCATAACTAAAAAATTGTCGATTTTGAGTTATTGGTACTACATGAAAGACAAAACTCAGTTCTATATTCAGGAAGAACGACATAAGCTATTGAATACAATGAGTTGTGTAATAATTTGATATTTATGACAAATACATGCAAAGGTATATGGATTTCAAACCTTTAAATGCTTCTCCTGAAAAACTATGCTTTTTTTGAGTTATGACATTGTTGCAGTAAATGAGCGATATATCTAGTTTTATTGATGTTTACTTCCAGTTCCAATTTCTTAGTGTTATTCAATAGAGAGAGAGAGAGAGAGTGTGTGTGCGTGTGCGTGTGCGTGCGCGTGTGCGTGCGCGTGCGCGTGTGCGTGCGCGTGTGCGTGTGCGTGCGCGCGTGTGTGCGTGTGTGTGTGCGTGTGTGTGTGTTGGACCTTAGTCGCTCTTTGAGTAAAGATGGTTTGATGAATTCCGCCCTAAGACTCAATTCCTACCGTTTTAATCGCCTGGCTCACGCTCCAAATAATAATCCATGACCAATCACGTTACAATGAATTTTGTTTTACAACCAATGACAGTTGTGTTTCACCTCGATATTTATCGAGAGAGACAGAGACAGAGAGAGAGAGAGAGAGAGAGAGAGAGAGAGAGAGAGAGAGAGAGAGAAGTTGGGACGACAAAAGTTTCTGTAATGCATAATAGCATGCATTTCCAGAATTGAGTCTGTTTAATTTCTTTGTGCATCTCATTCCTGTTCCTAGGCGTTTGAAACCAGCCACTTCTTCAAAATTTTTCTCCCTTAATCAACATAAATTAATGATTTCAACTTACTTACTAGCACTATAGAACCCGTAGGTTCATGGCCGCGCGGACATAAGCTCTCCATACATCCATATCCTGAGCTAAGGTTTTCCAATGATTCCCTGTATAATCTACTTCCCGCAAATCATAATGTTATTCTTCCACCTCATTCTTGGTCTACCAACTGGGCGTTTTCCCTCTGGTTTTCCTACAAGAAGCTTCCATGCACGTCTTCCATTCACCATTCGTGATTTCAACTTAAATGCAATAAAAAATAAAGAAATAAAAAATAAAAAACATATTTGCAATAAATAAAAAAATGAATACAATCATAAATGGAAGGGACATTTGAAAAGAAGAGACGATATGAGAATATCGAGAATAAATCTGTCATATAAACCAAGAGACCGACAAGATCCTGGACGACGAAGGTAGAGATGGAATGTGGCCGGAACAGGGCATTCGGACCAAACCATGAACGGAAGAAGAAGAAGAGGAAGGGGAAGAAGAAATTACAAGCTGAGATATACAGTTTTTGTTAGAAATTTTTTACCTCCCTTCGAAACAGAATTCCTTTAAATTGTAAAGAAATGCAAACTTTAGAAGATGAACGTATTATGAAAATTGTGCAGAAAGTGTTGCATTGATTTTACTGCATTGTAAAAGAATAATAAATCATTCAATTTCAGCCGGAATATTCAGTTTCAGTAATAACAGACGTGGAATGTAACAGGGGAAGAAGGTGTTAACGTAGAAACAAAATACACTAAGAAATGTCATAAAAACACACCTACTGTACAAACTTGATCGCGAGGGAAATGTCGTAAAATTTCTTACAGAGGATGGTATCACACCTTTCTACTTTTTTATTACGTCATCAAGTCTTTCAACAGCTGTGTCAGAGATTAACACGTTAGTAAGAATTTGTATTTTACACAAGCAAAAACTTATTTTATTGGCTGATCTAAAGATTTGTATAATTATCATAAGTAATCACAGACGTGCATGGAAGCTTCTTGTAGGAAAGCCAGAGGGAAAACGCCCAGTTGGTAGACCAAGAATGAGGTGGGAGAATAACATTAACTATGATTTGAGGGAAGTAGATTATACGGAGAATGATTGGAAAGCATTAGCTCAGGATAGGGATGTATGGAGAGCTTATGTCCGCGCGGCCATGAACCTATGGGTTCGATAGTGCCAGTGAGTAAGTAAGTAAGTAATGTCACGAGTGATTTCCAAATGATCAAGAGGATTTGGAAATCAAGAGTGGCGTTTGTTAGGACTATTTAACGAATAAAATTAAGTAATTTACTCACAAATCATTATTTAAATATAGTTTTCTTAATATGTATATATTTAATATAAAAGGCGATGTTTGAAAACAAATGAGGAATGTTTGGTTATGTTTCATTTGTTCATCCACTGAAACTAGATTATATTATTTATTGCTAAATAGGATCCCAATATTGTAAGAATGCACCCTAGTGGAGAAAAAATGAAACACATCAAACTGTATATTATAACCAACTTTACAGGTTATTAATTGATATTTTTAGGAAACAACTCCGTAAAATCTCTCTCTAAAAAAATATTATATATATAACTATTATTCTCCTAGTTATATTACGGTACATGTATGTGAAACATGGACTCACACTTTAAGGGAGAGGCAAAGATTTCTAGTATTTGAGAAGAAACCTCTTAGGAAAAATGTTGTACCAAAAAAGAAAAAAAAAAGAGATATGCCAGGCGAATGTAGAAGACTACTTAATAGTGAACTGCATGATCTTTATAGAAACCAGATATAAGAACAGTAAATTCGCGTAGATTGCGACGGGCAGGACATGTGACACGAATTGGGAATGAAAGAGGGGCATGGAAACTTCTTGTAGGAAAACCAGAGTGTACACGTCCAGACCAAGGACGAGGTGCTGTATCGGGGAATACAGTTTGGTGTTGAAGTTACATATCTATCATCTACATCCAAAATTTAATTACACCACTCGATAGATAAGGAATAATGGCCTTCTTCTGAATTTATTACTTCTGGGTTCGAGAGAAGAGCTCTTCCTGCTGATCTTATAACGGAACTGGCAACATTGAATGTTGAAATCAACCATGAAATTTCACCCAGAGAAGTGTTGTGATGTATCAAGGCCGTGTCCAGTAAAATCTGCCGTTTTTAATTGCAAGGCACAGAAATAGAAGTCAGAATCCAGCAATGGCAACCCACCGTGGAGAGCAAATGGATTTTTTGCTTGAGTAAAGGCGAAGTGGAGTTAGGCGGATGCGGCGCGGACGGCAGATAGTGAGGGTTATGCAATCTGCCAATTTATGAGTTTTAATACTTCCCTGTAGTTTAAATTAGAGATTTTGTGTGGATTTTAGTGTTTTTCAGTTAAAAATGGCATTTTTAAACGGCCTTGGTACATCACAACGCTTCTCTGGGAGAAATTTAAAGTTAGGTTTCGGCATGTAATGGTTCAAAGTTCCCTTGTTCGATCTTCCATTCTTACCACATGATCATCCCATTGTAATCAACAGATTTTTATATAGACTTCAATATTTGGTTCCTCGAACAGTTCGCATTATTCGCTATAATATAGGACTCTTTATTCAATCATTCATTCATTCATTATTTACTTCGATTTTCACCCACTTAAAATCATTGGATTGACTTGAAACTTTGTATACTTGTAAAGGACCGCCCTGACAATACAATAATTTTTATATTTTTTATTTCTAAAATCCTGGTTCTAACTGGCCATATCATCAGAAAATCAAAAAAAATGACAACTGTATAATAGGTTGCGGACTTGTCGACTTTTTAGTCACTCGTTGAGTAAGGAGCTCAGTTGGTAGAGCGGTGACCTATAGCGGTAATATAATTTCCAGTAAGCCGTATGGGTCGTTGGTTCATAATCCGGCTGGGAGGTTTTTTAGAAGAATATTACACTTTTAGCTCATTCTACAATAGTATCGAATTTTTATCTTATTCTTTAAAATATTTAAAAAAATAAATAATAGTTTAAAAACTAAAACACACGCTTTATTAGAAAACCGAACTAAAAAACGAAAAATAATTTTAATTTCCAACACGCTTGGGATAAAATTAAAGTGGTCAGCAAAATAATCATCTCCAACACATCTAGAATAAAACTAGAGTTATCTACAAAAAGAAAACAATTTTACCATCAAAAGCGTGGGGTGCTCTATATCAATTAATATATTTGATAATAAACAGATATTGGTAAAAATAAAGTCTCTAAGAAGAAAATGTAAAAATCATAAAAAGCACTCCACGCTTTTGATGGTAAAATTATTTTATTTTTGTTGATAACTCTAGTTTTATTCTATATGTGTTGGAGATGATTTTTTTGTTGACCACTTTAATTTTATCCCAAGCGTGTTGAAAATTAAAATTATGTTTCGTTTTTTAGTTCGGTTTTCTAATAAAGCGTGTTGTTTTAGTTTTTTAAAACTATTATTTATTCTCTAAGGATTTTTCTTTGAAAACCTTAATCGCTATAAAGGACGTATGAATACCCTGTATATTAATATATTATTTCCACATTGTAGGGCAGACCGCATGGAATTTTTTATTCCACGTCTTCTGTATTATCGATTGATCGATCCTGCGCAGTAATTCCCCTCCTCTATCGCGTCACGTGATTTGTAAATCGACTCACAATAAGTTCTGGTCATAACTCTCTGTCTGATTCTCAACGCTTTCAAATACACGCCCACATAATTCCTTTGCATTCTATTTTTAAAAAAAAGTTTCGCACAATACATCTTTATTCAATTCAACATTAAAACTTAAAACTGCTTTCTTTGAAGTTGTCCAGTTATTTTAGTAACTTACAAAATAACCGTGTCCGAGACCAACACTACCAATAAGAAAATGTTATAAATAAAAAACTAATAAAGTAATCGTGGTGTTGTTTTTTGCAAAACATAGATACATTCAACAAGTTTTATAGTGACAACAATTAAATTAAGTAATTTTAAGTTTCATGGTGACAACAATTAAATTAAGTAATTTTAAGTTTCATGGTGACAACAATTAAATTAAGTAATTTTAAGTTTCATGGTGACAACAAAGAAGGAATTGAGCAGGATCCAAGCTACAGAAATGAAATTCTTACTTGGAATGGTAGGCTACATAAAACAAGGAGAGATAGAATAAGGAATGTCAAAATCAAGGAGACATTAAGTGTAGAAAAATTAACAACAGACATAGAAAAGTATAGACTAAATGGTTTGGACATTTAAAAAGACAGGAAAAGGAAAGACTACCATAAAGACTTTTAAATCTCAAGACACAAGGAAAAGAACCACGAAGTAGACCACAAGAAAGAATGGATTAATCCAGTGAAGAAAAGTCTACAAGAGAGAGGATACGACTGGAAAGAACTAAAAAGAAGGAAAGCATGGGAAGATAGAGATGATTGGAGGCATATTTGGAATCAACCGTCCGAATGGAGGACACGATAAGAGGATGATGATGGCGACAACAATGAAATTGCGCAATTTCTCATATTTATTTTAATTCTAAGTTTTGTGGCGACAAGAATGAAATTACGTAAATTATTTTTTTTATTCGATTTTTTTTTTACGTTTTACAAGTTGGAGCTTCCCCAATTTATGGAATTAAACTACGCACAGGTTTTCAAGCCGTGAACTCCGAAACCAGTGTGCACATGTGAAAATTTGCTGATTACCATACAAACTTGTTTAGTTTATCCATGTTTTACAACAAACTACTTTGAAATAAATTTGTTAGTTTCTGTTCTATAACAGTTTGTTATTGGTAGTGTTGATCCCAGACAGCCTGTAGGCCTACTTTGTGCTCCTTAATCTTTTCATTGCTGAGATATTTCCAGCCTTTAAAACCCTCCTTGCTCAATGCAGGGAGAAATATGGAAAAAGTTTATTTAGGTTCCTAAGAGATGGCAGTATATGCCTGCTTAGTTTGAAAGCAATGCAATATGTATTATATAACTAGCAGGCGTTTGGAGTTGAGAATGGATATACACACCCATAGCACGGCAAGCATTTTCTTTGCCAACGGATATACCCGTTCGTAGCAGTGTAAAGGTTAAAGTTCCAAAACCAGGAGAGAAAATCTAATAATCTGCCCTGTGCACTTAAAAACACAGAATTCTTCATATATCAATAGTTCAAACGTTTAAACAATACTAACACACAAACCGTACATAATAATATCAATTTCACAATACTCAGTTCGAAGAATCTCTTGGATCGTGACCTCTTGAGTGTGTCTTCTAGCTAAATGCTTTCCGCACACTATTAGGCCTATAATTTTATAAAACAAAATCGAACAGGACTCTACCGATAAACAACTAGTTTATGGATGTTGGCTAACGAGGGAACCATTGCATGCCGAAATCTATCTTGAAATTTCTTCCAAAGAAGCGTTGTGATGTACCAAGCCCGTGTCCAAAAAAAAAATATATGCCGTTTTTAATTGCAAGGCACTAAAATCCAGCGCCTAATCTCTCATTTAAACTATAGGGAAGTAATACAACTCGTGAAATGGTAGATTGGATAACTACCTGCCTTCCGCGCCGCGTCCCGCCTCACTCCATTAGGTTTTTACTCATGCAGGGAGTTTATCTGTTCCGCACAGTGTCTTGCCATGTGGATTCCAACTTCTATTTTTGTGCCTTGCAGTTAAAAACGGTAGATAACACGGTGGTAGGCAACTAAGGTATCACTTTGATGGATGAAGGTCTAGTTAAATTTTGCACAGAGGCCTTTTTATTCAGACTTTCTGTTCTTTTACGAGCCTGAAAATCTTCAGTCTCGGGGCCTACGGTTTGAAGTCCCTCCCGGAGGACTTTTCCCTTCGATTTTTCCATCATAAAAATCCATCGATCCCGGCCGGATTTGAACCGGCAAGGAACATAACCACTAGACCACCGCGGCCGACCTCAGCATCGCTAGTAGATTCATTTGACGCAGATTATCCGGGTTGGTGCATCCTTTCCTGGTTTTGAAATGATGATAATTTTTTGTTTGTTTTTTAGGGAAATATTGAAATTTAAAGCAAAATTTGGATAAAGCTAATATATGAATTAGAACTTTTGTGGGTAGTTTTTTATTGTCAAATGTGCATTACGATCATGATCAGTGGTTTTATTCACACATGGGTCATGTATGATTTGTTTAAATTCTGTAAAATGGATTTCAGAATGGATCTGAGACACAGGGGCAACAATAAAATTCGATACCAAATTATAATAATATGAATGAAGGAAGAAGTAAGTAGTAATAATAATAATAATAATAATAATAATAATAATAATAATAATAATAATAATTTATTTTAGCTGGCAGAGTTAAGGCCATTAAGGCCTTCTCTTCCACTCAACCAGCGAATAGTAAAATTATACAAAAATTACGTACATATTACAATTTTAAGACATTAAAATACAGACTAAACAAAATACAATGATGATGTGATCTAATACTAGCTAATACTAACAAAAACATAGAATATACTAAAATTAAAATGATATAAAATAAAGTAAGTAGCTTCCTACATGATTATTAATGGAATGCTCTATATAGTTGTTGGAAGCACGCCGTAGCGTAGTGGTTAAGGCACTGCACTACAAGCCTGGAGGTCGAGGGTTCAAGTCCCGTTGGGGTCAGGATTTTTAAACTGACCCAAACCTTCTGGCGGCACTATGGCCCTGGGGTCGACTCAGCCTCTAACGTAAATGAGTACCAGACGCTTGTTTTGGGGTAAAGGCGGTCGTCACGCAGGGCTGACACCCCGGCTGACATAAAGTGCCGATTGTCTAGAAAAAGTGGGAGTCTTAACCTCTTACTACCCCAAGGGCCTCCTGAGGCCTGTTGTGGGATCACTTTACTTTTTTTTCTATATAGTTGTTATGCAGTTAATGTTTTCATTGTGGTAAGTACAGTTGATGCGGATTACAACTTCGTTCACGATAACAGTCTATTGAGATACATTTCTTAGGAATTCGCTAAAATGTATACAAGATTCTTCTTCTTCTTAATAAGGCGTTACAGCATCAATTGGAAAATGCTTTGGCCTTCTCAACGAGTCTTTCCACACTTTTCTATTCTGGGCACATTTGTTCCAATTTTTCATCCTCATCATTTTTATATCAATTACATCACTACCCAACTTTTTTTGGGTCGTCCAATATATTTAGGGATTAATGGCTTCTGTTTGTAGATATTTTTTACCATCCTTTCAGCATCCATTCTACATATGTGTCCAGTCCAGCTTAATATTCGTGCTTTAATGAAGTTAAGGTAGGAAGCCTTGGCGCAGAGCTAAGGGACTTGCGCTGGTTCGAGTCTCCATGGGGGAAGAAATGTTCTCATGGTATTTTGGCCAGTATGGGACCGGTGCCCACCCAGCATGGTGAGGCAATTTGGGTAGCTACAATAAGTAGCGGCTCCAGGTTGAGGAACCAGCTATAACGGCTGGGGGACTCGACATGATAACCACATGTCAGCCCTACACTGGTCATTGATCATCTACCTCTGTGATTGACACATGTGGATGTGAAGGGCCAGCAGCCGGCTGGTAAAAGGGCAACCGCTAAAAAGTGGTAAGACCCTCAATCGGAATTATTCTTCAATTTTTGGTAATTCTACTTTTTTCATAATTTGTTCGAATTCGCCATGATCTGTCCTGATTTCTTATTGCTCCATAGATTTTTCTTGTTATTTTCCTTTCAAATGCTAAAATATTTTTCTTTTCTGCTTCTTTGAGTGTCCAAGTTTCACTAGAATAGGTTACACTGATCTTACAACTGTATAGTATAGTTTAAGTTTGGAGTTTTCAGAGATTAATTTACTATTAGGTAAAGATTATCATCAGCATCAAGGATTGGACCTTATGGTCTGTTCCGATCTCATGCTAGAATTGGTCTATCGATCTTTTACTGGGTCTTCCAACATTTCTTCGTCCTAGTGGTTTGTAATGAAGAATCTGTTTCGGAATTATATTGTTATCCATTCTATTGACGTGGTCCATACATTCATCTCTGTATTGTGCAATTCTATTTAATAGTTTGAATATATTTAGTTCACTTCGTATATTTTCATTTCGTCTTCGATCTGTTATTGCATGGCTAGCCACACTCCTCAGAAACCTCATTTCTGACGTTTCTATTCTTCGTTGCTGGTTGTTTGTTTAATACCCAGTGTTCCGATCCATATAGTAGTGTCGGAACCGACATTGTTTTCTACTTCTTCTTCTTCTTCTTCTTCACTTCACGGGCTAGGCAAATTGCCTGTTCCGCCTCACAGTTGTTCTGTCCATCTTTTCACTGGCCTTCCTACATTCCTTGAACATCTTTATTTATTTATTTATTTTATTTATTTAGCCTGGTGGAGTTAAGGCCATGTGGCCTTCTCTTCCACTCACCAGAACAAGCATATGTTACATATGAATACAAAAAAAATACAATAATAGTCATATAAAACAGGACAAACATATGTTACACATGAATACAAAAAAATTACAATAGTAGTCATATTAGACAGGACAAACATGTTACATATGAATACAAAAAAAAGTTACAATAATAGTTATTGAACAATTCATTATCTGTCATATTGAATAATAATGAAATTAATGTCTAATAATAGAATGAAACTAAATACAATTAAAATTAAATTAATGATACAATGAATAAAAAAGGAATAACAGCTCGAATCTACTATGCATAAAAAGAAGAGAAAAAAAACACTACAATGAATTAATCTACGCTTTTTATACAAGGCATTAGGTAAATATATTAACAAATCCTAAGTCTATTTTTATTAAATAATGCAAAAACGCATTATTAATTCTTAAAAAGTAGTATTAGTGAGTTGTTTCTGTTAGTGATTTTATTTTCAATTTATTTCTGAAAGATGGTAAAGTTTGGCAGTCTCTGACATAGGGTGGAAGTGAATTGGCTTGTAGTTGAATGCTGTTCTTGGTAATCTTGATACATTCATTATTTCCACATGTGTAAACCATTTCTCTCTATATTCTCTGATTGCCATTGTTTTATAAAATTTTAAAAGTGTATCCTTTCTAGTTCCTTTGAGACTTCGTTTTATGGTGCCACAGATATAATTAAATGTATTTATTTTGTTTTCAAGTAAGTTTAAGTAAAGATAAATCTGTATAAAAGCTATGTTACCAAATGCTAATCGATTTTTGTTTCTTCTTCAATCGAATTTGTGTTGTTTACTATTGTTCTCAGACATTTAAATGAATTCATTTGATCGATATACAAGACTCTTACCCTCTGTAATATTTTAGTGAGCTCGGCGCACTGGCCTATGTACTGAAAAGATATATACGTCTCTTTCACCCCATTTCACTTTACGCTAAGCAAGGGAACTATGCAAACTCATTAGTAAGAGTATTAGCTCTCCAAGTCTGTGGCACCAATGTTATGACATCCATCAAACTATTGCATTTCTGTTCCAGGAAACTGATTGGGTTCATAGGTAACATTCCATTCCGCTCCAGAATCCACATCTCCCCTCCTCCCCCCCCTCTCTCTCTCTCTCTCTCTCTCTCTCTCTCTCTCTCTCTCTCTCTCTCTCTCTCTCTCTCTATTTCTTTCTTTCTCCCTTTCTCTCTGTTTTTACGTCTTGGTTTCACCTATCATTTGAAACAACTTTTCCATTTCACACGCCACACGGACTTTATACAACAGGGTTGTTAAGCTATGCTTACTAACAAGAGAACTGCCAACCATTGCATGCAAATACCTTAAAATTTCTCCCGGAGTAGCGGTGTGATGTATCATGGCCGAGTCAAAAAAAAAAAAAGTATATGTGCAAGGTACATAGGCTCAATTCTGGAAATGCATGTTATTATGCATTACAGAGACTCTTTAACTTCCCAACTCCTTTCAAAAAACGTTAAACTGATAATATATAAAACTATTATTCTACCAGTTATATTGTATGGATGCTAAACATGGACTCTTACTTTAAGGGAGGAAACGAGATTACGAGTATTTGAGAATAAAGTTCTTAGGAAAATTTTTGGACCAAAGAGAGATGAACAGAGAGGTGAATGGAGAGTACTGCATAAGTGAATTACATGGTCTTTATAGGAAGCCAGATATAATGAGAACAGTTAAGTCTCGTAGACTGCGATGGGCAGGACATGTGGCACGAATGGGGAATGAAAGTCGTGCATGGAAGCTTCTTGTAGGAAAACCACAGGGAAAACGCCCAGTTGGTAGACCAAGAATGAGGTGGGAAAATAAAATTAACTATGATTTGAGGGAAGTAGATTTTACAGGGGATGATTGAAAACATAGGCTCAGGATAGGGATATATGGAGAGCTTATGTCCGCGCGGCCATGAACCTACGGCTTCGATAGTGTCAATGAGTTAGTTATGTGCAAGGCATAGAAATCGAAGCCAGGATCCAGCAATAGCAACCCACTATAAGGAGGAGATGGATTCATTGCTTGAATAAGAGCGGAGTGCAGTGAGGCGGCACGCGGAGCGGACGGTAGGTGTTGAAGGTTATCCAATCTACCAGTTAACGACATGTATTACTTTCCTATAGGCTAGCTTAAATGAGAGACTTGATGCTGGGTTTTAGTCCCTGGCAAGGTAGGTTTCGGCATGCAATGTTTAACAGCTCCCTTGTAAGTGTGACAACACCCCCCTTCCTATTGAACCCTGCGTCGCACAAGCTGACAAGGCAAGACACTGCTGCTCAGTTGTGTTGCTTCGTTGCGAGTGCACCTGCATGCGGATGTTTTGGGTAAACAACCAGTGATCAATTCGAGTTCAACTGAATCGACAAAACAGATCTTCAACAGTAAATGGAATTTTTTTAAATGTCTTGCAATACTTATATAAAGATCTTATCACCGTTGAAGATCTGTTTTGTCAATTCAGTTTGAAGTAAACGCCATCATTGGCTGTTTACTCAAATGGTGAACATTTGTTTCCTATACTGTCGTGTAATGATTCCATTTATTTTATTATCTTTCGCATATAATTTTTGTTTCAGAAATTAAGTACTAAATGTACCAACACGGCATCAACTTAGCCAGAAACAATACATGACACAGCCAGTATACCGGGTGTTACCGAAATGAGTGCAGATTTTTGGTGTGGTGGTAGGTAACATCCATACAAGAATTCTAACACATTGATCCATGGGTCGAAAATGAATTGTTCTGGGTCTACAGAATAAAACAGCTTTTAAAATTGATGAACACATTGTTGTTTATTTATTAATTCTAAGAAAAATAGAAGGTATTTCATGTTATTTTGCAGTAATTGTTGGAAATGGCGACCATTGATTTGGATGCACAGCTCCAGAGCTTGTAGCAAGGATTGTGGCAGCGGCTGCGGAAATCAGGGAGCATCCAGATATGCTTCTTAGAGTTCATCAGTCCGAGGTGAGACGCGCAGAGCTGTTCATCCAGGTCAATGGTCGCCATTTCCAACAATTACTGTAATCTAACATGAAATACCTTCCATTTTTCTTAGAATTAATAAATAAACAACAATGTGTTCAACTATTTTAAATGCTGTATACTCACAACAATGCATTTCCGACCCAAGGTCCATTATGTTAAAATACTTGTATGGATGTCCCCTACCACCTCACGAAAAAATCTGCACTCATTTCGGAAACACCTGTATATGACAATGTGGCATGATGTAGCAGTGAATAATGCTTGGCGCACAAGAAAAATTATATTAAATTAAATAATTATAATTAAAATAATTTAATATTACTAATCGTCCATCGCTGTGGTCTGAAGGTAGCGTCATTGGCTCGTACGCAGCGGGTTTAGCCCATGGTCGAGACAAGTTTCGGGGCGATGCGCTTTTTCGGAGTTTTTCCAAAACAAATGTCAGGAATCTTTAAGACTAAACATTCCCCGAACATCATCTGGGTCATCATTATCATATTCGGCATGTTTATTATGAGTGTATGAAAAAATGGTGTGTTTCGTCACAATGTTGTGTTGTCTTGGAGAAGGCCCTGAATTGAGCTGATCCCTTATTCGGAGAGGCTCTCCATGTCCTTGTATGGTAAAATGTATGTGCGTGCTCCAATGTTTGAAGTCTCTCTCCCAACACGTCGTGCCGCCGTAAGGGCCGGACGGCGTATTGCATGTAAAAATAAATAAAAAATAATGTGAGAGGTTAAACTACGATGGAGAAGAGAAGGAATATTACTAATCAAACTGATAATAAACCAAAGAACAATTGAAGTAATGCGAATGTAGTTTTAAATTAACTTATTAAAAATTATATTCAAATTAGTAACCCAAAATTATTCTATGTCATTAATTTCATTTTAATTTTTCTTCCTTGTGCATTTTATAGCTTATTTTATTCGTTAAATGAAGATATCCAAAGATACCAACAAGAATGGAAAAATCATCTGAGAAGAATGGCAAGAAATAGACTTCCAAAATTGGCATTTCAATATACCCCAACTGGACATAGGGACCAAGGAAGACCAAAACATCGGTGGAAAGATCAAGACCATCTTCGCTAGGTTTACCGTACAGGCCACATGGCCTAAAACGAATTTGTTCATGATGATGATGAAATCTAGATTAAATCATAATATATTGTAAATAATAATTGCATTGTAGATATACCATGTAATCATTTATGTTTATTGTAATTCAGATGTAAGACTAATTTCTGTTTTTTTTTCTAACCTGGTTGAGTTGTAAATAAGACCTTAAAGGTCTTAACTCTGCAAAGTAAAGTAAAGCTATCGTCATCATCATCATCATAATCGTCCTCGTCATCGACGTCATAATAATTATTATTTTTATCATTATTATCATTATCACTATTATTATCGTCATCATTATTATTATTATTATTATTATTATTATTATTATTATTATTATCATCATCATTATTATCATCGTCATCATCATCATAATCGTCCTAGTCATCAACGTCATAATTATTATTTTTATCATTATTATTATCATTATCACTATTATTATTATTATCATCATCGTTTTTATCATCATCGTCATTATTATCATCATCATTATTATCATCGCCATCATCATCATAATCGTCCTCGTCATCGACGTCATAATTATTATTTTTATCATTATTATCATTATCATTATCAATATTATTATCGTCATCATCATCATCATTATTATTATTATCATCGCCATCATCATCATAATCGTCCTCGTCATAGACGTCATAATTATTTTTATCATTATTATTATTATCATTATCACTATTATTAGTATCATCATCGTTTTTATCATCATCATCATTATTATCATCATCATTATTATCATCGCCATCATCATCATAATCGTCCTCGTCATCGACGTCATAATTATTATTTTTATCATTATTATCATTATCATTATCAATATTATTATCGTCATCATCATCATCATTATTATTATTATCATCATCATTATTATCATCGCCATCATCATCATAATCGTCCTCGTCATAGACGTCATAATTATTTTTATCATTATTATTATTATCATTATCACTATTATTAGTATCATCATCGTTTTTATCATCATCGTCATTATTATCATCATCATTATTATCATCGCCATCATCATCATAATCGTCCTCGTCATAGACGTCATAATAATTATTTTTATCATTATTATCATTATCATTATCAATATTATTATCGTCATCATCATCATCATTATTATTATTATCATCATCATTATTATCATCGCCATCATCATCATAATCGTCCTCGTCATAGACGTCATAATTATTTTTATCATTATTATTATTATCATTATCACTATTATTAGTATCATCATCGTTTTTATCATCATCGTCATTATTATCATCATCATTATTATCATCGCCATCATCATCATAATCGTCGTCGCCATCGACGTCATAATTATTATTTTTATCATTATTATCATCATCATTATCAATATTATTATCGTCATCATCATTATTATTATTATCATCATTATTATCATCGCCATCATCATCATAATCGTCCTCGTCATCAACGTCATAATTATTATTTTTATCATTATTATTATCATTATCACTATTTTTATTATTATCATCATCATCGTTTTTATCATCATTATTATCATCATCATCATAATCGTCCTCGTCATCGACGTCATAATTATTATTTTTATCATTATTATCATTATCATTATCAATATTATTATCGTCATCATCATCATCATCATTATTATTATTATTATCACCATCATTATTATCATCGCCATCATCATCATAATCGTCCTCGTCATCGACGTCATAATTATTTTTATCATTATTATTATTATCATTATCACTATTATTATTATTATCATCATCATTATTATCATCATCGTCATTATTATCATCATTATCATCATCGTCGTCGTCGTCGTTATCGTCATCATCATTATTATTACAATCACTATCATTATTATTATTAGTAGTAGTAGTAGTAGTAGTAGTATTAGTATTATTATTACAATCATTATTATCATTATTATTACTATTATTACCATTATTATTATAAACCTAAAAAAAATGTTGAACATAATGAAATGAAAATAAATGTTCTTCCGTTGCTAATATTTTTATAGCCAATTAATGTTTTAAATTCTTTATGAAGGGCGCCTAATAATAGAATGAAGTTCCGCGAGGGGATGAATCAAAATGTTGAAGGGATAATTATTAATCCTAAAAATGTTCTGGTATTATTATCATTATTATTACTATTATTATCATCATTACGTTATTATTATTATTATTATTATTATTATTATTATTATTATTATTATTATTATTATTATTAATTATCAAGATTGAAATTAAAAAAAGACAACCAAAAATCATCCAGATTTATTTCGTAAATTAACAAAATCGAAGATATATTAGAGTTAATGAGGAATTCTCTTAGTTGCGCAGTTCCTACTAATGGCATTGTTCACAATCTTCTCTATAAAACATAGAATAATGTGATCACAGAATAAACATACTTAAGTCTGAAAACATATATTTTCATGAGAGATTACTAATATTCAAATATTAACAATAAACCGAAGATTTGCAATACTTCTGACCAAGGGACATCTACCACAAGAAATGCGCTACCACTTATGAAGTTTTACCTATGATAAAGGAAAAAAAAATCTCTATTTTTGGCACATTAATCTACAAAATAAAAATCACTATAATTATACTTATTTTTTAACCAATCCCCACAGTACATGAGAATAAAAGCAATCTTGTTTCATTATGAAATGAAATTGGAAACAATATTTTGCTTAAAACCAGATAATATATAAAATCACAGTTGATCATTTAATTCTCTATCTGCAATCCACTGAATAAATATATTATCAGATTGCAATGTAATACAAACATTTCAATCTCTTCCAATTATTATTACCAGATCCATGATTTCAATATGTATTTCTATAGTAATCAGTATGGAATTTCAAACAGGTGAATGAAACCGATTTTTTTTAAATTTAAAATATCTGATCTCCATCAACTACACTCAACCTGATGTATTAATTTATTAAACTCTAGCTTTAAAAACCATAATATTACAGCTGAAATGCTATCTAGTAAGATCAAATATATTTCCATATTATTTGACATTGATACAATAATAATGATCCATGTTCGTCCCGATCGAAAAAGTGAATACTCTCTCATGCACCTCTCTGTTGACTTTCAAATCCAACAATTTTTCTAAGAACTGTATATTCTCAAATATCTTCTTCTTCTTCTTAAACTTAATTTGTAGGATTTTCATTCTGTTTATTTCCAAAATCACTCCTCGGAGGAAGACGTACTGGATGTACATTCACTGTCTATCCATCTCTTGGCTGGTCTTCCTTTGTTCTTCTCCCGTCCATTGGTCTACCTTCTTTAGCTCTTTTTTGCAAGCCGGTTTCCTTCCGTTCTTTCTATATGACCCTTCCAATATTTTCGTCTATCTATAATAAATTTGGTTACGTCTTGAATATGGCAGTTGTCCCTAATGTCTGTGTTGTGTATTTTATCAAATAATGTTTTTCCCCTGAATAGTTCTTAAGATTTTCATTTCGCATGTGCTTATTATTTGTTTATTTTTTGTTGTATCAGCTCTAGTTTCTGCTCCATATACGATAACTGGTCGAACTATCATTTTGTATATGAGGGTTTTGCTTTCTATTGACATATGTTTGTTGCGCCAAATTAAATCTTTCATAGATCCTGATATTTGTGCTGCTTTATCAGCTTGTCTCTTTACTTCTTTTATTAAATTTTTAGTGTTTATTATTAATACACCTAAATATTTTTTTCCTCGCTTCAACTAAGAGGTCATGTTACTCTTATATAAAATAAAATTGAAAAATAGCACTTTATATATGTTCAGTCCCTCCATGGTATCTTTACCTTGTCGTGGTGGAGTGGCTTGTGTGCTTAAATGATCCTGAGAGCTATGCCGGCGGTAGCATTGCTGCCGATAGGGTTACCCATGCCGGACTGGTCGAAGGTGATAAGCCAGACGAAAAAAGTACCTTGGGCGAAAGACTGACGATCTTTCACCGTAAAAATACAACAGTCAAGAAATGCGGACATGGGTTCATCTGGGGTAAAATTTTCCGGAGGTCAAATAGTCCCCCATTCGGTTCTCCGGGCGGGGACTACTTCAGGGAACCCATGCCAAAGGCTCAAACACAGGGACATGTTCCTAGGAACATGGAATGTTAGGACTTTATACAATAGCGGGGCACTAGAGATATTAACGCGGGAATTGGATAAATCGCCCTTGGATATAGTCGCTTTACAGGAAGTTAGGTGGCCAGGAGAAGGTAGTCAGGAATCAGGAAGCTTTGCATATACTATGGGGGTGCAGAAAGACCTGCATTTGGAACGGGTTTTTTAGTCAGAAGGAGGATCCTATCCGCTATCCGAGATATTAAGTTTGTTAGTGATAGGATATCATACATAATTCTAAAGGGTAAACGACATGATTTTATAATTGTAAATGTACATGCCCCCACAGAAGATAAAGATGACAAGATCAAGGATGAGTTCTATGAAGAATTAGAATGCTTATTTGATAGCCTTTCACGATATCATATGAAAATTGTCTTAGGAGATTTTAATGCAAAAGTGGGGCGGGAAGATATATTCAAACCAACAATAGGCAAATTCAGTCTTCATGAAGATAGTAACGACAACGGGGTTAGATTAGTCACATTTGCCACATCAAAGAATCTCATTGTTAAGAGCACAACATTTCAGCATAAGGATATTCATAAATACACCTGGACGTCCCCAGATGGAGAAACTCGGAACCAGATAGATCATGTATTAGTGGATAAACGCTGGCACAGTAGCATCATTGATGTTAGATCAGTTAGAGGGACAGACTGCAATTCAGATCATCATCTGGTCAGAGTGAAAATCAGACAACGGCTATCGCTTATGAGAGGAACAAACGCTAAAGATGATTCTGTAAAATATGAATTAAAAAACTTGAAAAATGATGAAATGCGGCAAGAATACCAAATCAAAATTGCTAATAGATTTGAAGTACTGGAATCTTCAGATGACAATGTGGCAAACGAAGAAGAAACTGATATAAATAAAGAATGGGAGGCTATAAGAGATACTATTAAATTGTCAGCATCAGAAAGCATTGGTTGTTTAAAAAAGAGGCAAAACAAGAAATGGTTTGATGAGGAATGTGCCGACATTGTAAAGAAAAGAAAGCTAGCAAAAATTAAATGGTTACACGAGCCAAATGAGGTAAATTTAGAGCAATTGGGTAGTGTTAGACGGGAAACCACCAAGTTACTAAAGAGTAAAAAGAGGGAATATTTGAGAGAGAAGATTAATGATCTTGAAATGAATGCAAAAAATAGGAACATTAGAGAATTATATCAGGGAATTAGTATAGAGAAGAAAGGGTTTCAGGCTAGAACAAACATAATTCGGAATGAAAATGGGGATATGATTGCAGATTCTAGGAGTATATTAAATAGATGGAAAAGTTACTTTAATCAGCTATTAAATGTACATACAGAACAGGACATTGAGGAGGATAATTTACAGACAGCAGAAATGCTAGTCGCAGAGCCAAGTGCATTAGAGGTTGAAATGGCGATTGAAAAATTGAAGATGTATAAAGCATCAGGTTCAGATGAGATCCCAGCAGAACTGATAAAATCAGGGGGAGAAAAATTGATGGACAAGATACGCTGGTTGCTTAGTATGATTTGGGAAAAAGAAGCTCTTCCAGATGAATGGAAGGAATCAATTATCGTACCAATTTATAAGAAAGGAGATAAAACTGATTGCAACAACTACAGGGGCATCTCATTACTTTCAACTTCGTACAAAATTCTAACAAATATATTAGTAAGCAGACTTACTCCCTATATTGATGACATTCTAGGAGATCATCAATGTGCATTTAGAAGAAACAGGTCTACAACAGATCAGATTTTTAGTATAAGACAGATTTTAGAAAAGAAATGGGAATATAATGGTACTGTACATCAACTATATGTAGACTTCAAAAAAGCATATGATTCAATTAAGAGGGAGAAGTTATATAGTATCCTGCTGGAGTTCGGAATTCCTAAAAAGTTAGTTAGACTTATACGAATGTGTCTAAATGGCTCAAAGAGTAGGGTGCGTGTAGGCAAACAGTTTTCAGACACTTTTGAAATCCAGAATGGGTTGAAGCAAGGAGATGCACTATCTCCTCTACTATTTAATTTTGTACTAGAGCATGCCATTAAATCTTTAGAGAATGAGGAAGGCTTACAACTCAATGGTATTAATAAGCTGTTAGTTTATGCTGATGATGTAGTACTACTGGCCGATAGCGAGGAGATACTAAAGGCCAACACGCACACACTATTGAGTAACACTAAGAAATTAGGACTGGAAGTAAATATCAGTAAAACTAAATATATGGTCACACGTAGAAATTCAGTATATAATGGAAATGGACAGCTAATGACAAATGAGGGAAATTTTGAGGAAGTGGCTGAATTCAAATACCTAGGAACAATAATCACAAATAGGAATGAGATGCACAAAGAAATTAAACATAGGCTCAATTCTGGAAATGCATGCTATTATGCATTGCAGAGACTTTTGATGTCCCAACTCCTTTCAAAAAACGTTAAGCTGAAAATATATAAAACTATTATTCTACCAGTTATATTATATGGGTGCGAAACATGGACTCTTACTTTAAGGGAGGAAAGGAGATTACGAGTATTTGAGAATAAAGTTCTTAGGAAAATTTTTGGACCAAAGAGAGATGAACAGACAGGTGAATGGAGAAGACTACATAACAATGAACTACATGGTCTTTATAGGAAGCCAGATATAATAAGAACAGTTAAGTCTCGTAGACTGCGATGGGCAGGACATGTTGCGCGTATGGGGAATGAAAGACGTGCATGGAAACTTCTTGTAGGAAAGCCAGAGGGAAAACGCCCAGTTGGTAGACCAAGAATGAGGTGGGAGAACAACATTAACTATGATTTGAGGGAAGTAGATTATACAGGGAATGATTGGAAAGCATTAGCTCAGGATAGGGATGTATGGAGAGCTTATGTCCGCGCGGCCATGAACCTTCGGGTTCGATAGTGCCAGTGAGTAAGTAAGTAAGTAAGTAAGTATATATGTTCAGTTCTAACATTATTTGAAGGAATTTGAGCTAACAAGTGTTCCTGTAATCCATAATGGCATGCATTTCCAGAGTTGAGCTGTGTTTAATATCTTTTTGATCCTCATTCTTGTTTGAATAATAATAAAAATAATAATAATCATCATCACTCCAGGGATTAGGCAATTGCCAGTTCCGACTTCATAATGCATCAGCCCAACGTCTTCTAGGTCTTCCAACATCACGTCTTCCTCTTGCTTGATAATTTCTTGCTAACAATGGATATCTCTCCTTACTCATTCCATCCATGTGATCAATCCATTATAAACTAAACTTGTACGGCTTGAAGAGCGGAAGAAGCAGCCCTCTCTTGGGGGGTGGATACCCAGAGGAGCATGTTTGGAGGCTCAGAGGAAGCAGCCCTTCCACCATCCTTGTCCTGCGAAGCGCTCATAACGCTTCCAGGAGACATTTATCTTACTGAGAAGCTTCATGGAAATCAGCCGGATTGTCATAAAAATAAAAATAATAATAATAATAACGTTTTATTTATTCTGGAAGAGTTAAGGTCATAAGACAGTCTCTTCCACACAACCAAGTACACAAGTACAGATTTACAATAAAATTATATATAAATAAACAAATAGGCCCTACTCAATATAATATTTTTAATAAAAATATATTAAAAATTCGTGGGATTCTATTCACCACGCCATCTACAAAAATACAAATAAAAAGAACGAAAAAAACGCAATTTATTGTTTCAGTATATGAATACACGAAACAAAAAAAAAAAGAGTAAGAAATGCCTTCAAATGAAGTGAGAAGTTGAGCTCAAACTAACCTAAAATCGCCTATTTGCAATGTAAAATATGTACTGGTCTTTGCTCACACAGTGTAGCCAACTCATCACAAAATCCTGCTAACAAATAAGTGTACGCTAAACTAATTTGGTATACTGACTTTCCCATTTCCTCGCCCTAACTTTCCCACTAATGTAGGTGAACTCTTGGAATAAATCCTCTCATATGTGAGTTAACATTTTGGCAATTGACTCTAGCGGGAACGTGCGTTATCACATTGACCAACATGTAGTCACTTGTTCTCCTATCGAATATTCACTGGTGGCATTTAATATAAAAAATCAATCCAAATTTCATACAAATACATTAATTTTATACGATAAACATAATAATAATAATAATAATAATAATAATAATAATAATAATAATAATAATAATAATTAACTCACTGGCATTTTCGAACTCTCCGGTTCATGGCCGCACGGACATAAGCTCTCCATATATCTCTATGCTGAGCTAATATTTTTCAATAATCCTTTATATAACATATTTCCCTCAAATAATAATAATATTTTTTTTCTTAGTAATTCTGCCCGAGGGCAGGTCTTTCACTGCAATCACAGCATTTTCATGCTATGCTTTGCAGCTTTACTAGGGAATTGTAGGTGTAGTAGCTTCCCGTTGCTTTCCACACCGGTGAAGGATGATGATGATGATAATGATAAGGATGATGACGATGGCCATATGATTTCGGGGACCGTTTGGGCCTTAAAGTTTTCCTTACATTTGTCTTACAGGTGAGGAAAAACCCCGATAAAAACCTCACCCAGAAAAACTGCCCAGAGCGGGGATCGAACCCGAGCCCGCCGCGTGACAAGGCAGCACGCTACCTCGAGACCACAGCGGTGGGCTATTCTCCAATAATCCCCTATATAATCTACTTCCCTCAAATAATAATAATAATAATAATAATAATAATAATAATAATAAAATAATAACATAAAATAATTATTTTTAATAATAATAATATAATTAAAAGAGATAAATTAATACATATACAGTACATTAGGCGTAAAGGCAGCTTAATATTCTAAAAAACTTAAAGAAATATAGGCCCCTAATTTAGATATCTTTTAAGAGAGTCTAACGAAACGGCAGCCCTCGATTTCCTGTGGTAGGGGAGGAAATTCAACTTGCTGGAAACATGATGTAGAATGCTATTATTATTTTTATACATTAACTAACTAACTCACTGGCACAATCGGACATAAGATCTCGATACATCCCTATCCTGAGCAAATGTTTCCCAATCATTCCCTGCATAATCTACTTCCCTCAAATCACAGTTAATGTTATTCTCCCACCCCATTCTTGGTCTACCAACTGGACGTTTTCATCTGGTTTTCCTACAAGAAGCTTCCCATGTATTTCTTTCATTCCCCATTTGTGCTTCATAACCTGCCCATTTATTTTTATTTTATTTATTTATTTATTTAGTCATTTATTTATTTATTTAGTCATTTATTCATTGATTTATTTATTTAGTCATTTATTCATTGATTTATTTATTTAGTCATTTATTCATTGATTTATTTATTTAGTCATTTATTCATTGATTTATTAATTTAGTCATTTATTCATTGATTTATTTATTTATTCATTTATTCATTTATTCATTTATTCATTTATTCATTTATTCATTTATTCATTTATTCATTTATTCATTTATTTATTTATTTATTTATTTATTTATTTATTTATTTATTTATTTATTTTACAATAGAGAAATACAGAACAAACTGGAAAGAACACTTGGCAAGGATGACCGAGAAAAGAATACCAAAAGCAGCATACAACTATTCACCACGAGGAAGAAGAAGCTTGGGAAGACCAAGGAAAAGATGGAAAGAGCAGCAATTTGGAGCCGGAACAGGCTAGTAAATAAGCCTAAACCGTGAAGTAGAAGAAGAAGAAGGATTTATTTTACCTGATGGAGTTAAGACCGTAAGGTCTTCTCATTCACTTCACCATCGCAGTCTATAAGACTTAACTGTTCTTATTATATCTGGCTTCCTATAAAGGCCATGCAGTTGACTGCTATGTAAGTCTTCTCCATTCACCTGTCTGTTCATCTCTCTTTGGTCCAAAAATTTCCCTAAGAACTTTATTCTCAAATACTCGTAATCTCCTTTCCTCTCTTAAAGTAAGAGTCCAGTTAATATGTAACAAAAATGATATTTTTGGTATTATGCACCATGTATTTATATTCGTAATCTGTCCCCTTAATACGGTAGAAAGGCTGCAGAATATTCTACTGTAAGAGCGATTTTTCAATAATATATATACAAAGCAGAAAGAACAAAATACTACTTACAAAATGGCTGTTTGTATTCAGTAAAAGCTATTTGGGACTCCATTACATTCCCATAATGCAGTTAGTTGGTTATTGGCTTGCGAACAAATGAAGCACGGAATTCCGCGTTACCATGACAACAGAGTCATTCCGTAATTAAAAAATACTTCAACTGTCTCCTATAGGACAGTGTAGGAGAACCGGAAATTGTGCATTTGATTGTTGGTCAAACGCATGCGTAGAAACTCCGAGTAATTCAATTACATAGGAATGTGAATATATGACGAAACAATTCGCACAACTAATTTCAATTATTGTTTTTAACGTCTAGTTTAGCCTTTATATTAGATCCACACCAAATTCAAAGAGCATACATTGAATTGAAAAAACTTTTGTATTGTACTTTTTTTAATATGCTATGCACCTATTACAAAGCTACACAATCAAAACAGTGATGACTTTTCAAGTGTAAATTAAATTTACTTGGTGCAAGCATTCCAATAGATTATTTAACTCATACCCCAAATGGGAGTCAATGACCAATCACGTTTCAATGAATTTTGTTTTACAACCAATCACAATCGTGCTTCACCTCGATATTTATCTACTTCTGTTTATCATATTAACCCATTCGCCTCATAAGACGAGGTAGACTCGCCGGTAGTTACATGACCTTCAACTCAGAAGACGAGGTACACTCGCTTAACTCTGCTCTTATATATTTTGCAATATTTTGTACATCCCTTTGGCAGGGTAATCTTTTGTTAACATTTATGAATAGTAGATGGATGTGTTTTGGTCTTCACCCTTATTGTGATCTCAAGTACCGTTATCTTTTGTTCGTTTTGAATGTCTGAAAGTAGACAATATGATTTACAGTGATTTAAATCTGGTTTCTGGGGAAATGTATCGAGTATTTAAACCTGAAGCGAATGGGTTAATGGAGTTCCTCCTTTTTAATATTATAAACAGGTCAGAGCATTATTTTGCAGTGACTGACTCCCCAACAAATACGTTGAATATAGCAAATAATGAACAGATTCTTTGGACTACACATTTGATAATTGTGTGTTCAATAATTGTTTTTCAATAATTATTTTACAGAGTTGTTTTCTAAAAAAATAATTAATAACCTATAATGTTCGTCATTATATGTCCACCGCTGTGGTCTCGAGGTAGTGTGCTATCTTGTCACGCAGCGGGCCCGGGTTCGGGACAGGCTCACCTGTAAGGCAAATGTCAGGAAGCTTAGGGCCCAAGGGTGCCGGAAAATCATAATCATGTGGAAAGCAACGGGAAGCTACCACACCTACAATTCCCTAGCTGCAAAGCGTAGCATGAAAATGCTTTGACTGCAGTGAAAGACCTGCCCTCGGGCAGAATTACTATGGATGGAATATTCGTTATAGGCCTAATATAGCCTACAGTTTTATGTGTTTAATTTCTTCTCCACTAGGGTGTATTCTTACAATATTGCGATTCTATTTGGCAGTAAATAGTATGAGTTGCAGTAGATGAACAAAAGAAGCATAAACAAACATTTCTCATTAGTTTTCAAACATCGCCGTTTACATTAAATATATAAATATTTTAAAATAACTATATTTAAATAAAGATTTGTGTGTAAACAGCTTAATTTTATTCGTTAAATAGTCCTAACAAATGCCACTCTTTATTTCCATTTCTCTAGATGCATTGGAAATCACTCGTGGCATTACTTATGATTACTTATGATAATGTTTTTGTTTGTGGATAATAGATCAACATTACCAAGCGAGTTGGCTTAATCGGTAGCATTTCAGCCTCGAATTCAGAGGGTTCCAAGTTCAAATCCTGGTACTGAACAATCTGACAGAGTTTTTCTTGACTTTCTCTGTAGTCAAAGCAAATGCTGGATTGCAATTTCATTACAAAGATATTTTAGCCTGAATAAAGAGGCCTCTAAACAAAATTTATCGACCTCAACGTCCTAGTAATAACTTATTTGCCTGCTAGATGTCTTATTGAGTCGGTGTGTTGACCGCGTGCCATTCATGACATCTATTGGCAAATAAGACAACTAAATTAACTTCGTCTAGTGGCTCCTGATAAGGGATAAGCTAAGACTCAACAGACTCAACACTGGGCTACGCTACTATAGAGAGACTACAGGCCTATAAGGCCCCCAACCGGCTTCTGACCTCACAACACCTCTTAATCACTGAGGAAGACAATAATCCACCCAGTACCAGACTCGAAGATTCATGACAGCGTTCATAAAATTTCCATATATTCGTATCCTCAGCTAATGTTTTTCAATCACCCCCTGTATAATTCACCTCCATCATATCGTAGTTAATGTTATTCTCGCGCCTCATTCTCGATTTATCTATTGGGTAGAGTCAGATTCAACCCAGGAAGTTACTGTGTGTTTGGAATAGGGAGCTGGGTTCCCATTTTAACAGTATTTTCTTGAGAGAAATCTTCATATAAAACTGAAAATTGCAACGCAGCAGGTACAGAGTTGTAAGTTGTAGCCGTCCAAGCCACCCCTTCTTAAAGAAAAAAAACAGTTACCACGACTATCCTGTGTGAAAGTGTTGACTCTCATATTTACTATAAAACTAATTTGCATGTCGTAAAAGAAAAACTATGTTTTTTTTACGTATAGTACATAGATTTGCCAAAAGTACTGCTAACCTTGCCCCTCCACTCCTCCCCAAACAAACAAATACCGTTATTATGAGTTTGGCAACATCTACCCCTGTACGTAGGGGGACACTGGCGTAGCCCATAAGATCTGTAGTAACTTCCTGGGTTGAATTAGAGTTTAGTTTCACCTTATTTTTACAAAAAAGATTAAATGCCCCTCCCCCTCATTCCTACCACATGCCCTGCCCATCCCAGGCTACAAGGTTTAACTATTTTTATTACATCTGGTCTCTCATAAGGATCATACACCTCACTTGTTATAAACTCTTCTCCATTCACCTGTCTGTTCTAGTCTCTTCGGTCCACATTTTTCCTAAAAACTTTACTCTCGAATGCTCGCAATTTTTTCTCCTCCTTTGAAGTAACATTCCATGTTTCGCACTTAACTGGTATTATTGCATCTAGTTTTCCATAAAGACCATGTACTTAACTGTTATATAGTCTTCTCCTTTTCACCTGTCTGTTCATCTCTCTTTGGCTCAAATATTTTCCTAAGAACTTTATTCTCAAATACTCGTAATCTCTTCTTCTCCTTTAAAGTAAGAATCTATGTTTTGCATCCATATAAGATAACAGGTAGAATAACAATTTTACATATTTCAGTTTAATGTTTTTTGACAGAAGTTAGGACATCAAGAGTCTCTGTAATGCATAATAGCACGCATTTCCAGAATTGAGCCTATGTTTAATTTATTTGTGCACCTCATTCCTGTTTGTAGTAAGATTCCATATTTCGCATCCTGAAAGAATAACGTTAGAATCCTCTATAATCTGAATGATTTTGACTCTAAAGTTTTTAAACATTCTGTATAAGGTGGAAAGTACGAGGAACACCCTGTATACAGCAGAGCATTAAGCGATATGAATATGAATGTCCCTTGTGAAGGAAATCAGAGCCCGTTCCTGTCGCATCTGTTAATAAACATCGATTCCAAATGAAAATTAAATTACTTACGTCGACAAATTCCATGCATTTCCTTTATCGTCGCGTGTCCTATATATTCCTATCATAAATATCATGCTGTGAGCTGAAGAAAAAATTGGGCACTCTTGTAATTACCATCCCTTAGATCCCTAATGAGCAATTTAAATATTTCCCCCAAATCCGTATTTATTAATGGTCAAACCAGGGGATTTGCCACGAGCAGACTAAATTTAGAGGACAGAATTTACGCTCCAGAGGCTTATGAAAGACTCCAAAATTTCGTTATGAGACAGAGGAAAAACTTTGTAATCTAATATCCGTTCTTAACCTTTAAATGCTGTTAGGAAATTGATTTAGATGTAAAACCAGAAAAAATTAAGTAGACTACGTAATAATTCTTATGAAAAAAATTAATTAGAGATTTACATGATGCAGCTTTAATACAAAAAAGAAAATAATAACTTATCAATTGTTTTGATGAAGATTTCCGGGCTGTAGGCCGTGGTCTCGAGGCTTGAAGTTCCCCGACGTTTCGCCAGAGACTGCGTCTGGCATCCTCATGGGTTGACTTGAGGCAAAACGTCGGGAAACTTCAAGCCATGAGGATGCCAGGCGCAGTCTCTGGCGAAACATCGGGGAACTTCAAGCCTCGAGACCACGGCCTACAGCCCGGAAATCTTGTTCAAGATCATCATAGCAACTCCGGCCGTGAAAGCCTAAGTCAATACATTATCAATTGTTTGTTTCCATGGCGCGACAGGCTTAGAAGGTCCAAAGCCTACCAGCTAGCTGCTGGTATCACATCCACATGTGTTAATCACAGATGTAGACGATCATCTAGTCGTGTAGGGGTGACATGTGGTCAACATGACGGGTCCCCTAGCCGTTAAAGCTGGTTTTGTCAACCTGGAGTCGCTATATCTTGAGATTTTTTTTTTTTTGCGTGGAAACAGTTATCACTAGGACAAGGAATTTAATGCACAATAAAATACAAGAAAATGCATTATAAAAACGCAATACTGCGCTAACAGTTACAAAAAATGCACTAAAATTAGAAAACATGCAATATGATATTTATAAAATTCGCATTTGCAGGTAAATACAAGATGTTCGTTTTTTTTAATCCTGCATTGCAATAAACAACAAACAATTGCTATAGATTGTCGAAAGATAAATATTGTCGATTGTCTCTTAACATTGAGAAACTCCATTTCACTTCTACCGATACTAAAGGTGAATATTTAACATAAACTATAACACTGGACTGTAAGTCCCTTGGTAGTTCTCCTACAGAAAAATGTCCACCTGACAGAAGATCAGTTACTGAAGACAGATTATATATATATATATATATATATATATATATATATATATATATAATAATGTTTTATTTGTTCTGGCAGAGTTAAGGCCATAAGGCCTTCTCTTCCACTCAACCATCACAAATACAAATAAATATTTGACAAATATAGATATACACTATACTAATTATAAACAGTTAAAGATACATTAAATGTAGCAATGTAAATTTCATGTACAAAAAACATTTTATACGATAATAACAATAATAATACTTACGATAATAATAATAATATAATGATAATAATAATAATATAATGATAATAATAATATAAAAATGATAAATTATACAAGAAACACCAATTAATATATGTGGTCAGGATTTTTAAACTGACCCAAACCTTCTGGCGGCACTATGGCCCCGGGGTCGACTCAGCCTCTGACGGAAATGAGTACCAGACGTTTGTTCTGGGGTAAAGGCGGCCGTCACGCAGGGCTGACAACCCGGCTGACATCAAGTGCCGATTGTCCAGAAATAGTGGGAGCCTTAACCTCCCACTACCCCAAGGGCCTCCTGAGGCCTGTAGTGGGATCACTTTACTTTTACCTTACACTGGGTAATAATGAAGTCGAGGTTAGAGCAAATATAAATTTAGATTTCTTTTAAAAGATGCCAATGTCCGGCAGCCCCTTATTTCTTGTGGTAGGCAATTCCAGTTGCGAGAAGTGGAGATGGTATATGACATGGAGTGATGTGATGTCCTATGTTGCGGTATATTAAGCAAGAGACTATGTTGTGATCTTGTGTTTAAATTATGATTTGAGGATAGATACTGGAAACGGGATGATAAATAATTGGGAATCGAGGTATGTAGGATCCTAAATAAGAGAATTAGACAATGCGATCTTTTTCTCTCTTTTAGATGTAGCCATGACAATTCGTGGAATAATGGAGAAATGTGATCGTATTTTCGAACATTAAATTTGAGTCTGATACACACACATACATATATATATATGAAAAGAAAAAATGAATGCTTGAGTCGGGATTTGAATCCGAGTCTCTAAACTCGGTACGTTTAGCGCTCTAACCAATTGAGCTACTCAAGTATTCCAACACAAGCATACATTTTTCTTATATATGTAGTATTCTCAATTATATATATATATATATATATATATATTACTCAAAACTGTTGCCATTTTCTTCAATACAGCCTTTGTCATTTGCCCATTCACTTTTTCTAGATCAGTTTCTACAGTTTTCACCAGGTTCCTTTGCTCCACTAATTGAGCTCATTATCATTATTATTACTTTTTTTAATTTAGGAATATTCCACAATACAATGTTTCTCCTTCAACCCAAAGTGATTTGTCGCCAGAGGTTCCTGTCTAAAGCATCTTCTTCCCTCAAATCTCTAGCTTCCATACTCCTTCTCCTCACTCCATCCATCCATCCATCTATCCATCGTTCTCTAGGCCTGACTCTTCCACTTCTTCCATTAGCTTTCCAATTAAGGATCTTCTTTGGTATTCTATCTTCTTCCATTCTTATGAGGTGTCCATACAATTTCAAACGTTTTCCTTCCATTTTTCCTAATATGTTTTTTCAACTTGCATAATTTCCCTTATTGTGCTGTTTCTGACCTTTATTATTATTATTATTATTATTATTATTATTATCATCATCATCATCATTATTATTAAAGTCCCTTAAATTATAAAATTATTCGATCAAGACTGGATTTGAGCGTCGGATGCAGAGGCAAATCCAGTGGCCGATAAATCTCCGGGAGAGTGACTGTCTACTATACACGTGTGAATTTTTGTTTCTGCCTGCACAGTAGATGTTGTTGAAACACTAGATTTGTAGAAGGGTGGTGTGAGATAAGAATCACATAGGGGTAAAGCGAATGCACGTGGAAGTGCGTTTAAAATTTATAAACCTCGGCACATAACATTGTTTCGTGTTTCTCGGGCTTAATGGATGAAGCTGGTAAACAAACTATACATCTATGTTAGCACTTGTCTTCACACATCCTGTACCTCCAATCTTTATCTCCACTTTCTCTACATCAAAACTTCAGTGAAGCAGAAACTGCGTACACTAATCGAAATTAACTGCCCCAATTTATGATCATATAATAATAATAAGAAGAAGAAGAAGAAGATTGGAAGCAGCTGAGATATTTTTAAGAAATATAGCAGGATATACTCGGCTGGATAAGAAAAGAAATGAAGATATAAGAAAGGAACTAAATATTTTCAAACTTACGGACCGAATAATTAAATATAGGAACGAATGGAAAGAACATATTGATAGAATTCCAGAAGGAATTCTTCCAAAATTATTGCTAAATTATAAATCGCGCGGAAGGAGAAATGTTGGTCGCCCACGAAGAAGATGGTCTGAACAATTTTAACAATTCTAGCTTTCATGAAACCGGAACGAGCCAACAGGCTTAATCCCTGGAAGATGATGATGAATAATAAAAGCACTGTTACAAAGCATTTTATTATATTATGGGTCCGAAACCTGGACGTAAGTAAAAAACAAGCCAACAAACTGTTAGCAGTAGAAATGGATTTTTGGAGGCGATCGAAAAGAATTTCAAGAAGTGATAAGGTCAGAAACAGCACAATAAGGAAATTATGCAAGTTGAAAAAAAAATATTAGGAAAAATAGAAGAAAAACGTTTGAAATGGTATGGACACCTCGTAAGAATGGAAGAAGAGAGAATAACAAAGAAGATCCTTAATTGGAAAGCTAATGGAAAAAGTGGAAGAGTCAGGCCTAGAGAACAATGGATGGATGGATGGATGGATGGATGGATGGATGGATGGATGGATGGATGGATGGATGGATGGATGGATGGATGGATGGATGGATGGATGGATGGATGGAGTGAAGAGAAGTATGGAAGCTAGAGATTTGAAGGAAGAAGATGCTTTAGACAGGAATCTCTGGCGACAAATCACTTTGGGTTGAAGGAGAAACACTGTACGGTGGAATATTCATAAATAAAAACAATAATAATAACAGTGATAATAATAACAGAATAAAATTAATAATAATAATATTTGTCAAATATGTATTTGTATTTGTGCTGGTTGAGTGGAAGAGAAGGCCTTATGGTCTTAACTCTGCCAGAATAAATAAGAAATTATTATTATTATTATTATTATTATTATTATTATTATTATTAAAAATATTAATAATATTATTAATAATAACAGAATAAATAAAGGTAGAGCAATAACAGCAATGATGAATGGAGTCTTATGGAACAGACATATAACCAGGAAAAATAAGTTAAAAATATATAATTTAATAGTGAGAAGTACTGTCACATATGAAGCTGAAGTTTGGAAATTCAACAAAAACTTAGAACAAAAACTTATGACGATGGAAATGGATTTCTTGAGAAGGGCATCAAGATGTTCAAAATTAGACAAAATAAGAAATACTATCATCAGAGAAAAAAATAATATTGGTTATTCAATAGTAGATTATATACGGTATAAGCAATTAAATTGGTATGGGCACGTACGACGAATGCATAAAGAAAGATTACCCAGGAAAACATTGGAATGGTGTCCACCTGGAAGAAGGAGGAGAGAAGACCTCGAAACTCGCGGTTGCAGGAAATAAGAACTGGAATGAGAGCGAGAGGACTGAAGGACATGGAGTGGATGGAGAGAGACGAGTGTAGAAGAAAAATAAAACTTTAGACACATAAAAATGTGTAAACATTAAAATTCTGTATATAAATAAATGAAATTAATAATAATAATAATAATAATAATAATAATAATAATAATAATAATAATAATAATCTATCTATCTACCGTCGGGTTTTTACAGCTGCTGCCGTCTTCCCGTGCCAAACCTCCAAAGCCGACGGTCTTGGGCATCTTCGATGCTTAGTCCTCTAGCTTGCATTATTGTCTTCATGTTTTCGTTCCATGTTAACCTTGGTCTCCCTCTTTTCTTCTTTCTGTTCGGAAGCCATTCATATAGTTGCTTCGGCCATCGCTCATCTTCCATTCTTAAGACATGCCCTAACCACTTTAATTCCTTCTCCTCAATTCTTTCAATTATGCTTTCTTCTGCTTCCATTATGTTTCTAATTTCCTTATTTGTGGCATGTTCTAATCTAGACTTTCTGGCACTTCTTCGTAAATAATCCATTTCTAGAGCTATTAGCCTATTCTTGTAGTACTTATTGATTGTCCATACCTCACTTCCGTACATTGCAACAGATTCCACCAATGTTTTACCAATATATTTTGTTGTGTCTTTCCAAATATGCTTATCCCACCATATGGAATTTAACGATGATATTATTTTGCTACTCAATTCAATTCTATGTTTTATGTTCTCTTTGCCTATACCTTCAATGTTATCCATAATTATTCCCAAATATTTAGTTTGTTTCACTTGCTTTATTTGGATTCCTTCTTCCAATATTAAATTTTCTCGTTCATTGCTATTTATTGCCAGATATTCTGTTTTTTTGTAAATTTACTGTGAGACCCCATGATTCATATTATTAATAATAATATAACAACTCACTGGATTTATCGAACCGTAGGTTCATGGTCGCGCGGACGTAAGACTTCCACACATCCCTATCCTGAGCTAATGTTTTGTGTGATGACTGATGAGGAAAGATATAAAGGAAACTGAGCTAATGGGATCGAATGTCTAAATTATGTGTGTCAGAAAGTCTAATGAAGCGGCTTGTTAAATAATTAGACGATGATGCATGAAGTACACAGATAACGCAGAGCAACAAAAAAATAACTTTTTTGTCTCAGAAAGAAAAATATCTGATTCTGATAGTACTTTTTCTCCTGAATTCATTTATGATATCGGTTTTTCTCCATCACGCAAGGTTTCTGAGAGTCAGCAAATTATAATTTCAAACACTTTAATATTTTCTACATTCGTAACTACACAATATTCGAACATTCGGACTCACCTAGAAAGTAAGAAATGACTATTTTCTGCTATATTTCGCTTGTGGAGCAACCCTCTTGATGGTTCAACAATAATCGGCCAGTATATTAGGATTCCATTTGCCTTGATATCTCTTTTCCACAGCTGAAACCATTTGAGTTAGCTCATTTGGTTTTATTTTACAATGGACAAATGGACGAAAAAAGTTTATTAAAAAATAATTATTTACTTACTTACTCACTGGCACTATCGAACCCGTAGGTTCATGGCCGCGCGGACATAAGCTCTCCATACATCCCTATCCTGAGCTAATGTTTTCCGATCATTCCCTGTATAATCTACTTCCCTCAAATCATAGTTAATGTTGTTCTCCCACCTCATTCTTGGTTTACCAACTGGGCGTTTTCCCTCTGGCTTTCCTACAAGAAGCTTCCATGCACGTCTTTCATTCCCCATACGCGCAACATGTCCTGCCCATCGCAGTCTATGAGACTTAACTGTTCTTATTATATCTGGCTTCCTATAATCTGTATAATGTAACTGGTAGAATATAAGTTTTATATATTTTCAGTTTTGACGTTTTTTGAAAGGAGTTGCGACGACACATGAGTTAAAAGCGGAGTGAAGCGAGGCGGGACACGACGCGGAGGGTTATCCAATCTGCCAATATAGGAGTTGTATTACTTCCCTATATTTTAAATGAGAGTTTCGGCGTTGGATTTTAGTTCCTTGTAGTTAAAAACGCCAGACTCTTTTTTCTTTTTTTTTTTTTTTTTGAATACGGCATCTGTACATCACAATGCTTCTTCTACTTCTTCCTTCCAAGTATTAGGCCAAGGCCTGTTACGATCCTATAGAAAATTTTCCCTCCAGCGTTTTCCGGAAAATTCTCGTATAAGACTTGAAAGCATAATAATAGTCTCTTCGATTGGTTGCTGGCCAAAGGAAGGCAACACCAGTGATGGGGCTGCCATCTTATAGCCTCTGGTCAGGCTTTTCCGGAGAAGAAAAGAAAATAAAGGAAAGAAGAAATGGAAGAAAGGAAAGACTCCCTAGCCCTCGGATGCCCTAATAGCGTCGGGGTCGAAAAAACAAGAGTTAACCAAGAGAGGTTAGATAGTAAAGTTAAAAGAGTGCAAAACACAAGTAAGTGGAAGAAATGTTTTGCTCAGCTTGGGCACCTTGTGGTTGCCATCCACATATCCCCTAGATGAGGACCCCTGAGGGTCATCACAATGCTTATCTGGAAGAAATGTCAAGTTAGACTTCGGCATGCAATGGTTGAGAGTTCCCTTGTAAGACAAAGTAAGTACCGGGGAGTGTTATATTGCACTCAAATAAGCTGCCTGTATTACCGGCAATGATTATCCCGTATGTTTGTTTCGTTTCAAAGCATCTCTCAGTTTGCAATTCAAGCCGCTAGAGGGATAGCGAAATAAGCTGAAAGGAATCTCTTTTACAACATCCATGTAATAAAACACTTTTAGTACTAAAATTTGAATAAAAGAGAAGAACAGGAGACTGTAAAAAATATCTAGTTTTAATATCTTTACTAAAGAGAAGGAAATATTAAATGTTTTATTTTCGAAAAACAGTACATGTCCACATAAAAAAATGTAACTCCGACTAATATGGACACAGTATACAGAGTGCACAAAAAAGAAATTACAGACCAGATTAAGAGGAAAGGTTTCTTTTAATCCTTTAAAACTCTGTCAAAATATACTGTGTACATAGTCTCTATTTACATTCGTTAATAGTTACAAAACTACTAGAATTTTAATAATAATAATAATAATCATAATGATAATCTTCTTGTACCTTGTAAGCCCATGTTTCCCTTAACAGAGATTTAGGCGCTCTCTCCTACAGGGAAGAATTAATAATGATGATAATAATGATAATAATAATAATAATAATAATCATAATGATAATAATAATGATAATAATAATGATAATAATAATAATGATGATAATAATAATAATAATAATGATAATAATAATAATGATAATAATAATAATAATAATAATAATAAAACTCAAGGACAGACCATAAAAGGAATTCTGAGATTATCATAAGTAATGCCACGAGTGATTTCCAAATTATCGATAAATTCACGACTCACGAAGTGAGGAGTGAATTTATCTAGAGAATTTGGAAATCAAGAGTGGCATTTGTTAGGACTATTTAACGAATAAAATTAAGCTGTTTACTCACAAATCATTATTTAACTATAGTTATTTTAAAATATTTATATATTTAATGTAAACGTCGATGTTTGAAAACAAATGAGAAACGATAAGTACGCTTCTACTGCTTCTTTTGTTTATCACTGCAACCAGATCATACTATTTATTGCCAAAGGAACGCAATATTGTAAGGAGGAGCTTTCTTTAATATGGTAATTATAACACTGATAAATATTTGGTGAAACACGACTCTGATTGGTTGTAAAATAGAAATCATTGAAATGTGATTGGTCATTGACTCCCATTTGGGGCATGAGTTAAATAGTCAAAGAATTACAAACAGAATCAGTCATGGAATATGTACAAAAATAAAGAAACAATTGGAAATCTGGCGTAAGAAGAATGAGCAGAACAAGAATACCACCTCAGATCTTAAATTACGAGCCACCAGGCAAGAGATCTTTGGGCAGACCCTTCAAACACTACTAACACTAACAGACCACTAGGTCTATCACATGAAAGGAGGAGGAAGAAGAAGAATAAACTCTTTACCTTAGTTAATCTCTCGTTTATAGGAACGTTTTCGTGCCCCACGACACCCGGACCGGATAGTAACACGACCTCATGGGAATGAAAATTTTGAGATCACATATTTTTTACCACGCAAGGGCATACAAGACCTTCCGAATGAGTGATCAGCTCATTTCAGGTGAGGAAGAATCCCGAAAAAAATATCACCCAGAAAACTAGCCCTGATCTGCTATTGAACCCGGACCAGCTGAATAAGTGGCAGTGATGCTATCCCGAGACCTGAGCGGTCAAAAAAATAATATGTAATACTAGAGCATTCGATAAGAAATGGCAACACTGCTATAATATCACAAACAATTTATTTGGGTTACTTTTAACATTACGAACTTCATTTATATGTCTTGCCAAGTCAACTGCTGCCCAATCCTTGAAATACGGCGCACTCCATCTGCAGCACAATTTCTGGATATCCCTCTGATCTGATTGATCTAGAGTATTCTGGATATCAACTCTTGGCTGTAATCGAATGCCTCGTACAGATTATTTGATTTTTGAGAATAAGTTATAGTCACGAGGGCTCCTGTCTAGGGAATTTGGTGGATATTCGAGTTTACAAGCTGTAACTTTCCAATTATAGCTTGTAAACAAATTCTAGTGAACATTATTTTTTTAAGGCGGTATTATTTTACTAAATGTCTTCACAAAATATTGTTATTTAGAGACTTTCATTATTGCTGATTTATACAACTAAGACTACTCAACAACATACTACAAGATTACAACATTGTCACTACACAGGATCGCTGATTTATAACTGTGTTCTGATATAACATGTTTGTCCTGGTTAGTGTAAGAGAACGCCACATGCCCTTAACTCCATCACGCTAAATACATAAATAAAAGCATGGTGTTCTAATAGTGCCAATGAGTTAATGTTAATAAATTAATTGATCGTGTTAATGTCTTCTTCTTCTTCTTCTTCTACTACAAGGTTTAGGCTATGCAGCCTGTTCCGGCGAAGTTAAAAGTGTAGTCCATCTTCTACGTGGGTCGGCCAACATCTCTTGTTCCTCTGGGATTATACAGGAAGGTTCTTTTTGGTATTCTTTCGTTGTTCATTCTCATTAAGTGTTCTGTCCATTTCTTATTATTTTTCGCTGATTTTATCTTCAATTTTATATATATTTAATTCTTCTCGTATAGTTTCATTCCTTATTCTATCCGCTCTTTTGCATCCTTTCACATTACGTAAAAACAGCATTTCCGCAGTCTGTATCCTGCTTTTATCCCTTGATTTCATTATCCAATTTTCACTTCCATACAACAACAAAGGAACAGCCATTGTTTTATATAATTTAAGTTTCGTATCTTTCCTTGTTTTCCGACCTAAGGTTCTTTTTATGGTTCCACAAATAGCCTGGAATTTATTTACTTTATTTTCTATATCTTTATCTTCTCTTTAAGTTATATCACATCCTAAATATTGGAAATGTGATATTTGTTCTATTATTTTGTTATCCAGTACAATTTTTTATCTAATTCCATATTTACCAATAAATGCCATTACTTTTGACTTATTTATTGATATTTTACAATTATATCTATTGGCTATTAATTTAAATGTATATGCTAACATTTGGAGCTATTTTTCAGATTCTGCTAAAAGTACAACATCGTCAGCGAATAATAAAGCATTTATTTTATCTTTATTATCGATTAATATTCCTTCATTAGTTAAAACCTTCTTCCATTCTTTTAGGATATCGTCCATATAAATATGTTAATATCAATAAAACTAAATATATGGTTACACATAATATACATTATATAATGGAAATGGACAGCTAATGACAAATGAGGGAAATTTTGAAGAAGTGGCTGAATTCAAATGCATAGGAACAATAATTACAAATCTTGAGATGCACAATTAAATTAAACATAGGCTCAATTCTGGAAATGAGTGCTATTATGCGTTACAGGGACTCTTGATGTCCCAACTCCTTTCAAAAAACATTAAACTAAAAATATATACAACTGTTATTCTACCAGTAATACTATACGGATGCGAAATATGGACTCTTACTTTAAAGGAGGAAAGGACATTACGAGTATTTGAGAATAAAGTACTTAGGAATTTTTTGGACCAAAGAGAGATGAACAAACAGGTGAATGGAGAAAATTTCATAACAGTCAATTACATGGTCTTTATAAGAAGCCAGATATAACAAGAACAGTTAAGTCTCGTAGACTGCGATGGGCTGGATATGTGGCAAGAATGGGGAATGAAAGAGCTGCATGGAAGCTTCTTGTAGGAAAACCAGAGGGAAAACGCCCAGTTGGTAGATCAAGAATGAGGTGGGAGAATAACATTAATTATGATTTGAGGAAAGTAGATTATACAGAGAATGATTGGAAAACATTATCTCAGGATAGAGATGTATTTAAAGCTTATGTCCGCGCGGCCATGAACCTACGCGTTCAATATTGCCAGTGAGTTAGTTATATTTATTGATGACGCTCTGGTATTGAGGTAGCGTACTGCCTTTTCACTCAACAGACCCGGGTTCGATTCCCGGTCGGGACAAGCTTCCAGGTAAGCCATGAGTCTTCTAAGCCTGTCCCGCCATTGAGTACACTAATTCTTTACCGCTATTCTATGCGAGATGCCCATCTATGAATCTTATAATGAAACACTAGTTTCGAACTATATTGATAGTTGCCAAAATGTTTTATCACGTTTCCGGTACTGCCAATTGCCAACTTTTTTTGTTTAGTAACCTTAGATATATTTGATTACATAGATTATGTTAGATTAGTTACGGATCGCGGCCATCTTTAATTAATTTTGTTACTGTTTTCTGAAGTTGGCTATTAAGTTTTAGCAATGACAATTACGTTCCAACAATAATATACCATAATTTAAGTTATTTTATGTCAACTTGGCATTAAATTGTCAAAATTCTTTTCAAATCACATAACGTGAGTGTAAAAATTGATCGAACTGTTACATATGTTATTATCTAACTAACTCGCTCGTACACGTAGGTTCATGGCCGCGCAGATATAAGTTCTCCATACATCCTTATTCTGAGCTAATTCTTTCCAATCATCCCCTGTATAACTACTTCCCTCAAATCATAGTTAATATCATTCTCCCACCTCATTCTTGGTCAAAATTAATATAAAATTATGGAATATTCACCTGCAAGGTCCGTCTCCTCAACTTAATTAATTATTTGACTGTAGCGCTTTCGGGGCTTGTCCCGTCATCGACAGGATTCAAAACTGGTTTCACTGAAGATCTGGTAGAGCGGGTTGCATGTATTTGGTTCGTTTTCGTTTATCAGATGGTCGTTGTTGTCAGCTGATTTCATGATTTCCATCTCCTCGAGTACGTTTATCTTCGCTGGATTATTTTCTCTGTGCATTACTGTTAGGGTGTTTTCGATATTTAACATGCGATGTCCTTCATGGATGACGTGTTTTGCATAGCTTGATTTTCCTTCTGCGTGAATGAAGTCTCGAAAATGTTCTTTAAATCTGATGTTAAAACTCCTGTTTGTTCTTCCTATATAAAATTTGTTCCAGTCCTTACATGTCAATTTATAAACTCCTTTGCTGTTGAAAATCTTATTTTCTTCAATGTTATTGTTTATTATGTTGTTTAATTTGTTATTGGTTCTGTATGTTATTTTTACATTTTTGTCGGCTTTCTTTAGTGTATTGGCTAATTTTTCCGTTTCTTTTCCTGTGTATGTAAGTGTTATCCATGTTTTCTTGTTGTTGTCAGATTCTTTTTCTAGTTTAGTTATGTTGGTTATATTGTTCTTCCTTTTTTTTTTTGTTTATTTACGAGCTTATCTATGAATTCTTCATTATAGCCGTTGGTTTTTGTCATATATTTAATGTAGTTGAGTTCTTGGATATAATTGTCTTTGCTTAATGGGAGTTTCAACATTCTACTGAATAAGCTATTAAATGTACTAATTTTCTGTTGAAAAGGGTGTGTAGATTTTTTGTTTATGGCCAGAGCATTGTTTGTGGGTTTCCGGTAGATACCGATTTCTAGTTTATGGTTGTGTAGATTTTTTGGTTATAGACAATGAATCTTATAAAAGTTGATCATTGTTGGTCTACCAACTGGGCGTTTTCCTTCTGGTTTTCCTACAAGACATATTTCATTCCCCATTCGTGCCACATGTCCTGCCCATCGCAGTCTACGAGACTTAACTGTTATTATATCTGACTTCCTATAAAGACCATATAGTTCACTGTTATGCAGCCTTCTCCATTCACCTGCCTGCTCCTAATTTCGATCCAAAAACGTTACTAAGAACTTTATTCTCACATACTCGTAATCCCCTTTTCTCCCTTAAAGTAAGAGTCCATGTTTCGCATCCATATAATATAACCCAATATTTAAGAATATGATAATATAAGAATAAGAATAGTTTGTTTTATATGTTATTAAAAGCCCAAAATAATTCCAATTAATAAACATAATATGGATTAAATGTGGTTTTATACGTTTCGATGTACGTTTAACATTAATATATAAACATGGTTACATTCCCATGCTATATGAGCCATCAAAATGAACAAATACAGAGTCTAGATATTACTCTATGAGTAAGACTTAGGTTTGCATTGCCCTCCCCCTTCCTTTATAAAAACTTCACAATTTACACAGTATCAACCCCAGCAGTATAACCAGTACAACTGTGTACAATTTACAAAACAGTTAAATGGTTCTGAAAAAAAAGCAGAAGAAGAAAGCCTAAACGTATTAGTACAGTTGTGAAGAATAAAAAAAAACGAATGTCTCCGGAAAGAAACATCACAAAAAAATATCAGTACAGTTGTGCAGAATACACAAAACAGTTAAATTACATCGAAAATAATAAACAGAAGAACAATCTAACATTATTGTTGGGTTACATAATAAATTTAAATCAGTTACTTACTTACTTACTTACTTACTCACTGGCACTATCGAACCCGTAGGTTCATGGCCGCACGGACATAAGCTCTCCATACATCCCTATCCTGAGCTAATGCTTTCCAATCATTTCCTGTATAATCTACTTCCCTCAAATCATAGTTAATGTTGTTCTCCCACCTCATTCTTGGTCTACCAACTGGGCGTTTTCCTTCTGGCTTTCCTACAAGAAGTTTCCATGCACGTCTTTCATTCCCCATACGTGCAACATGTCCTGCCCATCGCACTCTATGAGACTTAACTGTTCTTATTATATCTGGCTTCCTATAAAGACCATGTAGTTCATTGTTATGTAGTCTTCTCCATTCACCTGAATTTAAATCAGTTACATATGCTAATGAAACTAGGGTCCTAAAAGAAACAATAAAACAGATATTGTTAATTTTTGAAAGGAAAATTCTAAGACGAATGTTTGGACAAAATAGAGAAAATGATAACTGTTGAATAATCAAAACAAATAACGAACTAAATAAATTAATCAAAAATCAGAATATAGTAAACCATATAAGATCACTCAGAATTGATTGTATGGGACATTTAATAAGAATGGATGCTCGGAGACTGGTTAAGAAACTCTATAAATGGAAACCTATATGAGGCAGAGCAGTTGGAAGACCGGAGATAAGATGAGAGAATGACACAATGAACGATCTGAAGAAAATGACTAACTTGAACATGGCAAGAGACATGTTGGCATGGAGGAGGATTGTTGAGAAGGACAAAACTTTAACCTTTGAAGTTGTCGCGCCTTAGGACGATTATAATGAAGATAAACATTGAAAGCGACTCCACAAATTAAAATGTTCTAAGAGATATTGGTTACCATGAAAAAATGACCTGAAGGATGTATTTTGTCAATTAAAGAAAAACGGATTAATTAATTGATAAATTATCAATTGTATTTAACTTTCTACATTCACTGTATACGTAATTATTTATATACTTGCAAAGTAATTTCTGTTTTTTTTTATTCTCCTAAAAGAAGAGAACTCTTAAATTGTCAAAGCACTAATTTCCCGTGTCAGTTACTTGAATGTGGCTGACCGCACTGAAAACGATGTCATGCATAACTATTATTTTTGGGTATATTGTGTAATTCTACACACATCCAAATAATTTCTACTCATTCGTTTCCTTCTGCTTTATTAAAAATAATAATTTAAATAAACTAGATTATGTATATTGTAAATTTAAGGGTTAACAAGTTATTTGCTCATTTTTGTGCTTGATGGGTTTCTAGGAGCCAAATAACTATTTGGGGGGTTGATTTTTTTTTTAGATTTAAAGTACTTTGTGGGGATTTTATGGGGTTCTGAATTGAGATTTTGTCAATTATAATTTTATTTTTACGTTTATTTGGTTCGTAGGGGTCAAAATAACAAATTTTCAAGAAAAACACGTAGGCCCTGTATGAGAAACAGGTGGCCCTGCTCTCTCCGCTTTAAGTTTTTTTTTGTTTTTTTTTTGGTTTTTTTTCCCTCTTCGGGTTTTCAACAAAAAATGTTATGTGATTTTTTTTATTTTGGATTTTGAAAAATAAGTCTGTGTTATTTATGTCTGACCGTAAAGAAAAGTTGTTCTGGAAATTAACATGGTTGTAGAAAGGTTAAACGATATATGAGGATTATTTTAGAGTTCTAAAGAAATGTTATGCACAGAGAGAGATAAAACCCGAGAAAAAAGCTGTTAGATATGTATGTATATGTGTATCATATAATATACACATTCCATATATTATTATATCTTTGATCTCCACCAAGTTTTTGCCATTTAATTGATAGGCGTGCAGCCATCTGAAAACTGCAGTTGGAAACGAAATAAAAAAAAAGTTCTTGAGGTATCGAATATGACACCACCGATCACAGTAAGTTGGTAGTTATTACCGAAACGAAAAAAAAAAAATGCCCAAGGTATATGATTCCTTGGAATGCATGAGGTTATTAGAATTTATGCAGGTGGGCATCTTGTATACAGGGTAATTCACAATAAGTATTACAGACTTCTAGGGATTGTAGAGGGGACTTAGTAGATAAATTTTTGATAAGGAACCCGTGCCCGGAAACGTACCATTTCGATGTAAAATAAGTTTGAAGATCGGAACACAGTGGGCTGCTATCGCGTGTCTTGTGTTTCAGAATAAGTATCACAGACTTCTACGGGTTGTAGACGGGACTTAGTAGATAAAGTTTTGATAAGGAACCCGCATCCGGAAACGTACCATTTCGATGTAAAATAAGTTTGAAGATCGGAACACAATGGGCTGCTATCGCGTGTTTTGTGTTTCAGAATAAGTATTACAGACTTCTACGGGTTGTAGAGGGGACTTAGTAGATAAAGTTTTGATAAGGAACCCGTGTCCGGAAACGTACCATTTCGATGTAAAACAGGTTTGAAGATCGGAACACAATGGGCTGATATCGCGTGTCTTGTGTTTCAGAATAAGTATCACAGACTTCTACGGATTGTAGAGGGGACTTAGTAGATAAAGTTTTGATAAGGAACCCGTGTCCGGAAACTTACCATTTCGATGTAAAATAAGTTTTAAGATCGGAACACAGTGGGCTGCTATCGCATGTCTTGTGTTTCATAATAAGTATTACAAACTTCTAGGGGCTGTACTACAGGTGTGGTTCCAAGTGGGGACCCTATTGTTCGTTGTACAAAATGTACCTGCGACGCATGTTTTCATGAACACGCACTACAAGACCTGGTGTGTGCTCAATAATTTCTTATGCCACCAGAATTCGTGCAAGAAGATCTTTCTCCGACTCGACAGGTGTAGTACAACCTCTAGAAGTCTGTAATACTTATTCTGAAACACAAGAAACGCGATATGAGCCCATTGTGTTTCGATCTTCAAACTTATTTTACGTCAAAACATGAGTTCTTTATCAAAACTTTATCTACTAAGACCCCTCTACAACTTTAGAACTCTGTAATACTTATTGGGAATTAACCTGTAATATACATTTTTTTACATTTCCTGTTATTCAAAAATTGTCATTTATAAAAACTTCAAGATCTCTCATAATGTGTGACATCACTGTAAATTATTTTACATTGTAGTTCAGAAATAGCACTTTTCTGCACAAATGCCAACTTCCCTACCGATGGAGTAATCAGTGACGTCAATACAATAACGTAAATTATTTTTACATTGTAGTTCACTGAATTGAACTATTTCAAAAGTAGTACTTTTCTACATAAATTCCGACTTATCTTCCGAAAGAGTAATGACTGATGACACAAGAATAACGTAAATGATTTTACATCGTAGTTCATTGAATTGAACTAGTTCAGAAGTGCTTCTCTACACAAATTCCGACTTCCCTTACAAAGAAATAATCAGTGACGTCAGTAGAAAACGTAAATGGTTTTTTACATTGTTTACTGAATTGAAATAGTTCAGTTATAGCACTTTTTTTGCACAAATGTCGACGTCACTTCCTAAGGAGTAATGGATGGCGTCATCATAATAACGTAGGTAAATGATTTTACATTGTAGTTCATTGAATTGAACTAGTTCAGAAGTAGTACCTTTCTACACAAATTCCGACTTCCCTTACAAAGTAATAATCAGTGACGTCAGTAGAAAACGTAAATGATTTTTACATTGGATTTTTACATTGTTCACTGAATTGAACAGGTTCGATAGTAGTACTTTTCTGTACAAATGTCGACGTCCCTTCCTAAGGAGTAATGAGTGGCGTCACCCGTAATAACGTAAATGATTTTACATTGTAGTTCACTGAATTGTATTATCGCTTCACTATGATGGTTGTCCAGCGGCTCGCTTTGTTTCCCCGCAGCTGTTATGTATAATTAAACACAAAGATGCCGACCACCGCTACGTGAATGTTAATCATTGCCAAGCATTGTCGCGGCACCCGCTTTTATATAAACGGACAACCACCACTGTGAGGCGATAATACTAGTTCAGATGTGGTATTCTTCTGCACAAATGACAACTTTATATCCTTAGAAGTAATGACTAACGTGACTAGAATAACGTACATGAGTTTTATATTGTAGTTCACCGAACTGAATTATTTCAAAATTAGTAGTTTTCTACACAAATTCCGACTTTTGTTCCGAAAGAGTATTGAGTGACATCACTAAAATAACATAAGTGATTTTACACTGTAGTTCACTAAATTGAACTAGTTCAGAAATAGTACTTTTCTGCACAAATTCCGACTTCCCTTCCGAAGGAGTAATGAGTAACGTAAATTACTTTACATTTAGTTAACTTTTATAAGATTCAGATTTAAAGAACATTTTCGAGACTTCATTCACGCAGAAGGAAAATCAAGCTATGCAAAACACGTTATCCATGAAGGACATCGTATGTTAAATATTGAAAACACCCTAACAGTAATGCACAGAGAAAATAATCCAGCGAAGATAAACGTACTCGAAGAGATGGAAATCATGAAAGCAGCTCACAACAACGACAATCTGATAAACGAAAACGGACCCAATACATTTAACCCCCTCTACCAGATCTTCAGTGAAACACCAGTTTTGAATCCTGCCGATGATGGGACCAGTCCCGAAAGCGCTACAGCTAAATAATTAAGTTGAGGAGACGGACCTTTCAGGTGAATATTCCATAATTTTATATTTTACATTTTAGTTCACTGAACTAGTTCAGAAGTGATACTTTCTGCACAATTGCCAACTTCCCTTCAAAAGGAAGTCCAGCTCAGGATTGTTGATTGATAGTGAGTACTCACCGGCATGAGTGTGGAGGATGACGAAGCAAGCGAAGACGCTGAGAGCGAAGTAGCAGATCATGTTGAGGGTCGCGCGACTAACAGAGCAGTTTGGTTGTCGCCAGGATCACAGCATGTCGCGCACCTACTCAAGTACACTGTCTACCAGCCACAGGTTCACTGACAACTCCCAAAACATACCCGCTCACCCTGTCATACCGCGCAAGCGCAAACCAACCTCCCCCCCCTTTCTTAATGAGGTCCGCAGATCGAATCTTGGCTCAAATACTTCATTTAATCTTTGTAAATCTAAAAACTTCATACCAAGTGCAATATAGCATTTATGCCACTTATTTATTTATTTATTTATTTAACCTAGTGGAGTTAAGGTCATGTGGCCTTCTCTTCAACTCACGAAGACAAACATATATTACATCAGAATATAACAATCACAATTAACGCTAATATTAAATGCTAAATGAAGATTTGATCAATAAGATAATATATATTATATTACGATCTATAATACAACCAGTTAATGATAGTTAAGATTAATCAATACTACTAAAATTCATATGAAGATTAAGACTAAAATTAATAATAAAATATATTCAAGCAAGATAAATTAAATTGTTGGTAGACTATCCCTGTCTAATGTATATAAAAAAACAAACAAAAATAATGAGATATAAAAAACTAATTTTACGATTATACAATATTTAAACAAACGAAAATATTTGTTAATCTTAATATTGTTTGCGGCACGCCGTAGCATAGTGGTTAAGGCACTGTTGGAAGTTCGAGGGTTCAAGTCCCGGTGGGGTCAGGATTTTTAAACTGACGCAAATCTTCTGGAGGGACTATGGCCCTGGGGTCGATTCAGCCTCTAACGGAAATGAGTACCCGGCGCTTGTTATGGGGTAAAGGCGGCCGTCACGCAGGGCTGACAACCCGACTGACATCAAGTGCCGATTGTCTAGAAATAGTGGGAGCCTTAACCTTCCACTACCCCAAGGGCCTCCTGTAATGGGAATACTTTACTTTACTTAATATTGTTTTCATAAATACTCTAATGTATTAATTGTTAAAATAATACTATCAGTGAGGTGTATAAGTTAGTTTGTTATTAAATCATTTTTTAGTTTGTTTTTGAACGATGTTATAGTTTGACAGTCTCTTACAGAGGGCGAAGGAAATTCCATGTTTTGGCAAGTGAGACCGTAAAAGATAATGAATAATACATAGTATCTCTCAATATTTCCGTTAGAAATTTCACAGTATTGTTATATATTTTTTTGTATAAATATTATGTCTTAAAGTTAAGCTAACGTGAACTAAACTCTAATCACAGTGGATGATGATTGAATGATTGGGGATTCTATGCCAGGAGTCCACCTACATAAACTGATATAAAAAAACCGAGGTGATCCTATGCTACCGACATGAATTCAAATAAAAAACATACAATTTATTGTTGCGGCACGAAAGTAAATATCAATAAAACTAAATAGGCCTATATGATCGCACATAGAAATACATTATATAATGTAAATGGACCGCTAATGACAGGTGAGGGAAGTTTTGAGGGTTCCGCTGAATTCAAATACCTACGAACAATAATCACAAATAGGAATGAGATGCACAAAGAAATTAAACATAGGCTCAATTCTGGAAATGCGTGCTATTATGCATTGCAGAGACTCTTGACATCCCAACTCCTTTCAAAAAACGTTAAACTGAAAATATATAAAACAATTATTCAACCAGTTATATTATATGGGTGCGAAACATGGACTCTAACTTTAAGGGACGAAAGGAAATTACGAGTATTTGAGAATAAAATTCTTAGGACATTTTTTGGACCAAAGAGAGATGAACAGAGAGGTGAATGGAGAAGACTACATAACCTCATGATCTTTACATGAAGCCAGATATAGTAAGAACATTGAAGCCTCGTAGACTGCATCGGGCAGGACATGTGGCACGAATGGAGAATGGAAGACGTACATGGAAGCTTCTTGTAGGAAAACCAGAGGGAAAACGCCCAGTTCATGACCAAGAATGAGGTGAGAGAATAACATTAACTATGATTTGAGGGAAGTAGATTATACAGGGAATGATTGGAAAACATTAGCTCAGGATAGGGATGTATGGAGAGCTTATGTCCGCGCGGCTATGAACCTACGGGTTCGATAGTGCCAGTGAGTTAGTTAATTGAGTTGGTTAGTATGTGAAAAATTCTTCTTAATTAGCACAAGCAGCCCAGGTGGGTCCTCACTTCCTCTGTATTCTCCTCCATTCATCCTGTCTTTCGACAGCTGTCTCCAATTTTTCATTTTTGCCCTCTGCAAATCCCACCACACACAGTCCCGCCATCTTGATCTCGGTCGACCCCTTGATCCTTGTTCCCTCTGGAAATCTGTTAAAAATGGATATAACTTTCATATTAATCTCCATTCGATTTACATGCCCCAGCCATCTCAACCTTGACAGTCTGATATATATATGTTATGCCTACTCCTTTATACAGGGTGCTCTAAAATTCCCCTTACAAACTTCTAGGACTTGTAGAGGGGATTGAGTCGATAGCATTTAGAATTGGAAACCATATCCGGAAACTTACCGTTTCCGTACTACAGCCCTTTGAAAACAACCATTGCCTGAACGTACGCCACGTGTCTTAACAAGTAATAGCTTCGCGATCGTGTAAATCGAAAACTTCCCTATCGAGTATTCCAAGACTTGGTTTTTTTTTGTCTAAAAAATGTCAATGTTTTTCGAAATTCTGAAAACTTCAAAAATTGATTGTGGAGGGCGTATCCGGATTATTAATGCAAGTCATGTTTCAGTTTCCATTTTGTTTCTTTGGTTATTAATGATTTAAATTATAAAACAAGTGATGTACTGTACCGCGCCTCATAATAAATTACACTGAGCAACAAAAAGAAACTTTTTTGTCTCAGAAATAAAAATATGTGACTCTGATAGTATTTTTTCTCCTGAATTCAAATATTATATCTTTAATATTTTCTACATTCGTAACTACACAATATTCGAACATTCGGACTCACCTAGAAAGTAAGAAATTACGATTTTCTGCTATATTTCGTCTGTGGAGCATCCCTCTTGATGGTCCAACAATAATCGGCCAGCACATTAGGATTCCATTTGACTTGATATATCTTTTCCATAGCTGAAACCTCCTGATGAAAGTGTTCCCCGTTTTATTTTACAATGTGCAAATGGACAAAAAATGTTTATTAAAAATGAATGATTTAAATCCATTAATTGAAATTAAAATAAAAAACTGTGGGCGATGGAGAATTTCCGAATAAATATTTGAAAACACGATAAAAAAAGTGCATTAAGTACAACTATTGGTACTCATGAGACAAAAATCATGTTGACCAGTGTTACTTGTAATAGTGGTCACGTTAAAAACACGTTTTCAAACGGCTGTAGCACGGAAACGGTAAGTTTCCGGACATTGTTTCCAGTTATCAATATTATCAACTCAGTCCCTAGAAGTTTGTAAGAGGAATTTTAGAGCATCTTTTATAGTTCATACAGTTTAATATTATATCAGATTCTCCACATATTTCCACATTTGACTCACCAAAAATTCTCCTCGGAATGTCTTTAGAACGTGACTATGTGGTAATTAATTAACTCACTTACTTACTTACTCACTGGCACTATCGAACCCGTAGGTTCATGGCCGCGCGGACATAAGCTCTCCATACATCCATATCCTGAGCTAATCCTTTCCAATCATTCCCTGTATAATCTACTTCCCTCAAATCATAGTTAATGTTGTTCTCCCACCTCATTCTTGGTCTACCAACTGGGCGTTTTCCCTCTGGCTTTCCCACAAGAAGCTTCCATGCAAATCTCTCACTCCCCATACGTGCAACATGTCCTGCCCATTGCAGTCTACGAGACTTGACCAATTAACTCACTGGCTTTATCAAAACTTTAAGTTCATGGCCGCGCAGACTTAAGCTCTCCATACATCCCTATGATGAGCCAATATTTTCCAATTATCCCCTTACTTCTCTCAAATCATGGATAATGTTATTCTCCATGATTCGTTAATGTTCAACAGGGAAGAGGTACAAAATTCACCAGTGAGATCGTAACAGGCCTATAGGCCTAAGACATGGTTGGATGAAGAAGAATTAATAAAATCGCTTGATTTTATACTTCAGATAGACCGTTCTAATGGGATAATGGTCAGAGCTTCTGTATACAGTTCATGAGGTCCCGGATGCATTTCTCAGTCAGATCATAGGAATTTTTTCTTACACGAAATTATTCCTGTGACCTCACATTGTCTGGATTTAGGTTAATTCTTCACGCACCATATCATCGGGGTAATGTAACTCCTAACTTAAGAAGTGGGTTCCAGGAGAGAATATCAGAAATGTTATAAAGACAACCTGGTGGCATTGGTAAAAATAGTATATTACGATGCGACGTTGGGAAGTGGTTTTTAGAGAACCGAGGAAATGTTTAAAAACCGAGCGAAAGCGGGGTTTTTAATTTCTGAGATTCTGTAAAACACTTTATAAACGTGCGTTGTACATTATTTTTTGCGCGATGGTGTTTTCAAAATAATAAATTATAGTAAAATAATAACATCATTGTCGGAAATATTTGCGTTCATTATAAAGAACTAACGTTAATATGTGGGCAATGTTTATTAGTTCAGACTACAGCAGGCCGTGACATCAATCAGTCATAAAATGGCGGCAAGTACGTATTTATTTTTTATATTGTTTCAAATAAAGTTGAGTTTATTTAAAATGCAGTCATTTTTTCGTATAATGTATATTAACATTATCTTTTGGATATATTTTTGTATGTACATTGTACGTAGTATACATACTTCCCGCACGTTGTTTGTAATTTGTAATATTACTTCTTCTTCTTCTTCTTCTTCACGGTTTAGGCTTATTTACTAGCCTGTTCCGGCTCCAAATTGCTGCTCTTTCCATCTTTTCCTTGCTCTTCCCAAACTTCTTCTTCCTCATGGTGAATAGTTGTATGCTGCTTTTGGTATTCTATTCTCAGTCATCCTTGCCAAGTGTTCTTTCCAGTTTGTTCTGTATTTCTCTATCGTTATGTTTAATTGCTCTACTTTTAGTTGATGTCTTATTTCTGTGTTGTGTTTTTTGTCTCTTCTCTGATATCCTATTGGTCTGAGGAATCTCATTTCAGCAGCTTGTATTCTGGCAGATTGTTGTGTTGTCACTGTCCATGTTTCGGATCCATAAGTAATAATAGGCACTGCCATTGTTTTGTAATATTACAGTATAGTTATTTAGGTTGGCAATCCCGAAATATAGGAAGTTGAACTTTCAATCATAGTCACCATTGCTGGAAGTACGACAGAAGGCACTATCGCGCAAAAATATATTTCAAATATAAGTACATCCATAGAAATGTGTGGAATCATTGCAATACACTGTATAAACACATACAATATAATCTCTATGCGTACGGAGATAACATACATTGATAATCAATTATCTAAAAGCATCTAGCTGTGTACTGTCCCTGTTAATGTACAATTCAATCATCCAGAACGGAATTACATACGATGCAAATGTGTTATTATTCACAGCTTCGCTTATTTCCTTAAATTGATTAGGTCTAAGTTAAGTTAACTCTCTAACAATGAGCGTCATCAACCAATTGAAGAGTTAAAGAGGGAAATGGGTTAAATTTCTATTTCCTATGTTTTTTAAAGCTGGATACTTAATTTTTGTTCATGGGAACCTGCATACATTAGAATAAATATCCCCAAGAATTATTAGTAACATTTTAATACATTTGGAGCTGATATATTACAAAGGTCCACCGCTGTGCCTGATCACGCAGCAAGCCCGGGTTCGATTCCCGGTCGGGACAGACTCCTGGATGAGGTTCTTTTTCCGGGTTTTTTCACCTGTAACATAAATGTCAGGAAGCTTAGGGCCCAACGATCCCCGACTTCCTATATTTAACGGAAACATTTTAAACCCCCTATGAAAATCATCCGGCCATCATCATTATCCTTCGCCGGTGTGGAAAGCAATGGGAAGCTACCACACCTATAATTCCCTAGTAAAGCTGCAGTGAAAGACCTCCAGAATTACTATGGATGGATATCAAATGCGGAAAAAATATTTTTTTTTCAAAATTTAGGCCTGAACCGAAAGTGCTATTTCGGTTCGATACATTTGTGTTATCCTCCCTCTACACTGAGATTCGTGAACTATGCCAATTTCCTTTCTCTTTGTGTCTACTCCCACTCTCCTTCCTACCCCTCCCTTTGCTCTGTTTGTAGTGCGCAACTTCCTCTTCTACCTCGGAACTCTCAAATAGGCCAAACACGTAGTGAACTCTATCATTCGATCATAGATTTTCATTGCAACACTTGTCTGTCGTCTGGAGGACGGGAGCTCCAGGAGAGCCGCGTATTTTGGGTTTGGTCCCGCAAGCCAGGGCAAGGCATCCTAGGCAGGACTAAAGAGTATGTATGAGTGGTTGATTGTGTAAACAATGTTATTTCTATTATTACTTATTGTTTGAATGATCAAGTTAGATTCATATTTAATTTCAATTTTCAACTTAAGACGTGCAATTTAAACATTAAATCTCATTTTAAGTAAATAGCAATGTCTGGTTATTGTATTTGTTAGCTACGCTACAGCTGTCTTTCATTATTCCCGTATACAAGCTTCCTCAAAGTTATATGAGCTCATTTTTCCCGTCTAGCTTTCATGGTTAATAATAGTATGTTCAGGTTAACTAAGCGTCATAAATTACTACAGTGTATTTTAAGAATTATTATTAATTAATGTTTATGAATGTAGATAGGAAGGATGAATCAATCTTTGCCTCTCATGGGCCCGAGCAAAGGATTAGAAATAGCACTGATAGCTATGAACTCGATGCTACTATGAATGAAATGGAATATATGAGTAAATCCTCTAAAGAAACGGTGCACAGAAAGGTAGCAGATCAGCAAAAGCACGGTCGGGCCTAACTAACTAAATCACTTGCGTTATAGAATCCGTAGCTTCATGGCCCCGCGAACATGAGCTATCCATACATCCCTATCCTGAGATGTTTTCCAATCATCCCCTGTATAATCTATAATAAAATAATATCCTGAACTCGTGTCCAACTCAGGGTCGGGTCGAGATGTAAGATGAGATGAAGCCCCTATATTTATTGAGGTCTGTGAATGACAAGGGTGTCGACCGACCACGCCTGACGCACCGTCACGGGGGCAGATGAACGAAATGAAACGAAATGAATGGGATTAATATGGAGAAATGGTGGAATGAAATTGTAGCAGAGAAAACCCCCGAGAAAAACCTGCCTAAGCTCCGTTAAGTCCATCACGAAACGCACATTGAGTGACCGAGACTCGATCTCGGGACCCAACGGTGAGAAGCGAGCGTCTAATCGCTTGCGACACGAAACCGTACGCTGTATAATCTAATTCACTCAAATCATGGTTATGTTATTCTCCCACCTCATTATTTGCCTACCTCCAGAGCGCTTTCCTTCTGGTTTTCCTAAAAGGAGCTTCTATGCCCCTCTTTCATTCCCCATTCGTGTCACATGTCCTGCCCATCGCAGTCTGTTACACTTAACTGTTCTTATCCAATTGGTTTAACATGAAGATCATGTACCTCACTGTTATGTACTGTTCTCCATTCGCCTATTTATTCATCCCTCTTTGGTCCAAACATTTTTATAAGAACTTTGTACTCAAATACTCGTAATTATTTCTGCTCTCCTAAAGTAACAATCCATACAATATAAATGGCATAATAACAGTTTTATATATTGTTTTGCGCGATAGTGCGTTTTGACGTACTTACAGCTATGGTTGAAAGTTCAACTTCCTACATTTCGGAGTTGCCAACCTAAATAACTATACTGTAATAAAATAACTATACTGTAATAAAATAACTATATTGTAATAAAATAACTATACTGTAATAAAATAACTATACTGTAATAAAATAACTATACTGTAATAAAATAACTACACTGTAATAAAATAACTATACTGTAATAAAATAACTATACTGTAATAAAATAACTGTACTGTAATAAAATAACTATACTGTAATAAAATAACTGTACTGTAATAAAATAAATATACTGTACTAAAATAAAAATACTGTAATAAAATAACTATACTGTAATAAAATAATTGTACTGTAATAAAATAACTGTACTGTAATAAAATAACTATACTGTAATAAAATAACTATACTGTAATAAAATAACTGTACTGTAATAAAATAACTATACTGTAATAAAATAACTGTACTGTAATAAAATAACTGTACTGTAATAAAATAACTGTACTGTAATAAAATAACTGTACTGTAATAAAATAACTGTACTGTAATAAAATAACTGTACTGTAATAAAATAACTATACTGTAATAAAATAACTGTACTGTAATAAAATAACTATACTGTACTAAAATAAAAATACTGTAATAAAATAACTATACTGTAATAAAATAACTGTACTGTAATAAAATAACTGTACTGTAATAAAATAACTGTACTGTAATAAAATAACTGTACTGTAATAAAATAACTGTACTGTAATAAAATAACTGTACTGTAATAAAATAACTATACTGTAATAAAATAACTGTACTGTAATAAAATAACTGTACTGTAATAAAATAACTGTACTGTAATAAAATAACTGTAATAAAATAACTGTACTGTAATAAAATAACTATACTGTACTAAAATAAAAATACTGTAATAAAATAACTATATTGTAATAAAATAACTATACTGTAATAAAATAACTGTACTGTAATAAAATAACTATACTGTAATAAAACCCTCCATGGTATCTTTACCTTGTCGTGGTGGAGTGGCTTGCGTGCTTAAATGATCCTGAGAGCTATGCCGGCGGTAGCATTGCTGCCGATAGGGTTACCCATGCCGGACTGGTCGAAGGTGATAAGCCAGACGAAAAAAGTACCTTGGGCGAAAGACTGACGATCTTTCACCGTAAAAATTCAACAGTCAAGAAATGCGGACATGGGTTCATCTGGGGTAAAATTTTCCGGAGGTCAAATAGTCCCCCATTCGGTTCTCCGGGCGGGGACTACTTCAGGGAACCCATGCCAAAGGCTCAAACATAGGGACATGTTCCTAGGAACATGGAATGTTAGGACTTTATACAATAGCGGGGCACTAGAGATATTAACGCGGGAATTGGATAAATCGCCCTTGGATATAGTCGCTTTACAGGAAGTTAGGTGGCCAGGAGAAGGTAGTCAGGAATCAGGAAGCTTTGCGTTATACTACGGGGGTGCAGAAAGACCTGCATTTGGAACGGGTTTTTTAGTCAGAAGGAGGATCCTATCCGCTATCCGAGATATTAAGTTTGTTAGTGATAGGATATCATACATAATTCTAAAGGGTAAACGACATGATTTTATAATTGTAAATGTACATGCCCCCACAGAAGATAAAGATGACAAGATCAAGGATGAGTTCTATGAAGAATTAGAATGCTTATTTGATAGCCTTTCACGATATCATATGAAAATTGTCTTAGGAGATTTTAATGCAAAAGTGGGGCGGGAAGATATATTCAAACCAACAATAGGCAAATTCAGTCTTCATGAAGATAGTAATGACAATGGCGTTAGATTAGTCACATTTGCCACATCGAAGAATCTCATTGTTAAGAGCACAACATTTCAGCATAAGGATATTCATAAATACACCTGGACGTCCCCAGATGGAGAAACTTGGAACCAGATAGATCATGTATTAGTGGATAAACGCTGGCACAGTAGCATCATTGATGTTAGATCAGTTAGAGGGACAGACTGCAATTCGGATCATCATCTGGTCAGAGTGAAAATCAGACAACGGCTATCGCTTATGAGAGGAACGAACGCTAATGATGATTCTGTAAAATATGAATTAAAAAACTTGAAAAATGATGAAATGCGACAAGAATACCAAATCAAAATTGCTAATAGATTTGAAGTACTGGAATCTTCAGATGACAATGTGGCAAACGAAGAAGAAACTGATATAAATAAAGAATGGGAGGCTATAAGAGATACTATTAAATTGTCAGCATCAGAAAGCATTGGTTTTTTAAAAAAGAGGCAAAACAAGAAATGGTTTGATGAGGAATGTGCCGACATTGTAAAGAAAAGAAAGCTAGCAAAAATTAAATGGTTACACGAGCCAAATGAGGTAAATTTAGAGCAATTGGGTAGTGTTAGGCGGGAAACCACCAAGTTACTAAAGAGTAAAAAGAGGGAATATTTGAGAGAGAAGATTAATGATCTTGAAATGAATGCAAAAAATAGGAACATTAGAGAATTATATCAGGGAATTAGTATAGAGAAGAAAGGGTTTCAGGCTAGAACAAACATAATTCGGAATGAAAATGGGGATATGATTGCAGATTCTAGGAGTATATTAAATAGATGGAAAGGTTACTTTAATCAGCTATTAAATGTACATACAGAACAGGACATTGAGGAGGATAAGTTACAGACAGCAGAAATGCTAGTCGCAGAGCCAAGTGCATTAGAGGTTGAAATGGCGATTGAAAAATTGAAGATGTATAAAGCATCAGGTTCAGATGAGATCCCAGCAGAACTGATAAAATCAGGGGGAGAAAAATTGATGGACAAGATACGCTGGTTGCTTAGTAAGATTTGGGAAAAAGAAGCTCTTCCAGATGAATGGAAGGAATCAATTATCATACCAATTTATAAGAAAGGAGATAAAACAGATTGCAACAACTACAGGGGCATCTCATTACTTTCAACTTCGTACAAAATTCTAATAAATATATTAGTAAGCAGACTTACTCCCTATATTGATGACATTCTAGGAGATCATCAATGTGCATTTAGAAGAAACAGGTCTACATCAGATCAGATTTTCAGTTTAAGACAGATTTTAGAGAAGAAATGGGAATATAATGGTACTGTACATCAACTATATGCAGACTTCAAAAAAGCATATGATTCAATTAAGAGGGAGAAGTTATATAGTATCCTGCTGGAGTTCGGAATTCCTAAAAAGTTAGTTAGACTTGTACGAATGTGTCTAAATGGCTCAAAGAGTAGGGTGCGTGTAGGCAAACAGTTTTCAGACACTTTTGAAATCCAGAATGGGTTGAAGCAAGGAGATGCACTATCTCCTTTACTATTTAATTTTGTACTAGAGCATGCCATTAAATCTTTAGAGAATGAGGAAGGCTTACAACTCAATGGTATTAATAAGCTGTTAGTTTATGCTGATGATGTAGTACTACTGGCCGATAGCGAGGAGATACTAAAGGCCAACACGCACACACTATTGAGTAACACTAAGAAATTAGGACTGGAAATAAATATCAGTAAAACTAAATATATGGTCACACGTAGAAATTCAGTATATAATGGAAGTGGACAGCTAATGACAAATGAGGGAAATTTTGAGGAAGTGGCTGAATTCAAATACCTAGGAACAATAATCACAAATAGGAATGAGATGCAAAAAGAAATTAAACATAGGCTCAATTCTGGAAATGCATGCTATTATGCATTGCAGAGACTTTTGATGTCCCAACTCCTTTCAAAAAACGTTAAGCTGAAAATATATAAAACTATTATTCTACCAGTTATATTATATGGATGCGAAACCTGGACTCTTACTTTAAGGGAGGAAAGGAGATTACGAGTATTTGAGAATAAAGTTCTTAGGAAAATTTTGGATCAAAGAGAGATGAACAGACAGGTGAATGGAGAAGACTACATAACAATGAACTACATGGTCTTTATAGGAAGCCAGATATAATAAGAACAGTTAAGTCTCGTAGACTGCGATGGGCAGGACATGTTGCACGTATGGGGAATGAAAGACGTGCATGGAAACTTCTTGTAGGAAAGCCAGAGGGAAAACGTCCAGTTGGTAGACCAAGAATGAGGTGGGAGAACAACATTAACTATGATTTGAGGGAAGTATATTATACAGGGAATGATTGGAAAGCATTAGCTCAGGATAGGGATGTATGGAGAGCTTATGTCCGCGCGGCCATGAACCTTCGGGTTCGATAGTGCCAGTGAGTTAGTTAGTTAGTTAGTTAGTTATACTGTAATAAAATAACTGTACTGCAATAAAATAACTATACTGTAATAAAATAACTATACTGTAATAAAATAACTATATTGTAATAAAATAACTATACTGTAATAAAATAACTGTACTGTAATAAAATAACTATACTGTAATAAAATAACTATACTGTAATAAAATAACTATACTGTAATAAAATAACTATACTGTAATAAAATAACTATACTGTAATAAAATAACTACACTGTAATAAAATAACTGTACTGTAATAAAATAACTATAATGTAATAAAATAACTATACTGTAATAAAATAACTAAACTATACTATAATATTACATATTACACGCGTGCTCTCTATGTATAGGCCTACTACATAAAATGTATATAGGCTACAAAAAATATCCAAAAGGTAATGTTAATATACATAATATGAAACAAATCACTGCATTTTATATGAACTGAACTTTATTTGAAACAATATAAAACAATAAATACGTACTTGCCGCCATTTTATCACATATTGGTGTCATGGCTTGCTGTAGTCTCAACTAATAAACATTGCCCACATTGTTAAAGTTAGTCAGTTGTTTATAATGAACGCAAATATTTCCAACAAAGATGCTATTATTTTACTATTATTCATTATTTTGAAAACACCATCGCAAAAAAAAAAAAATAATGTACACTTAGCGACAAAAGAATGGGCCTACTCTTGATCTCGAATAATTTAAGTTCCAACGCGCGGTTCACACGAGTAAATTAATTGCACAATAGAGCTACAATACATTTCCCTCCTTCCTTTGAAGAGTATTCATTCAATCGCAATTAGCCAGCGTACGATTAGCTCAGTGCTTAGTGACTTGATTCGTATGCAAAAAGTCACAGGTTCGATTCCTGATGAGGTTAAATGTTTTAATTGTTAAAATACTTTCTATTTTATTCAGTTTGTCCATTCTTAAAGAAAAATGTACTATTTGGAAGTATTACTATTTTTATTATTTTTTATTTATTTATAAACAGGTTTACAATGTAATAAAACATCTTCCTGTGCCAAAGCTTTTTTAATTTTTACCTTCTTTCTCCATTCTTCTCTATCTTCACATTCCAATTCTTCCGGACCCAGCTCGCTCATATCTCTTCTTACATCATTCATCCATTTAAAATCTAGGTGGACCTCTCTTTCCTTTCCCATATGGAATTCATTCCAAAGCTTGTCTGGGTAATCTTTTCTTTGGCATCCTACGTGTATGACCATACCATTCTAGTGTCTGTATCTCATAAAATCTAATATTGAAATTTGGACTTTCATTTGTTGTCTGATGATTGTATTTCTATTTTTTCCAATTTAGAATGCATAGTTGAGCGTCTGAAACAATCCATTTCAGTATACATAAGCTTTAAACTCAAATGTTTATTCAACTGCAAGTTTCTGCACCGTATGTTAGCGTGCATCGAATTATGGATTTATAAATTTCTAATTTGGTATCTATTCTTATGTTCTTATCCCACAAAACGCCGTTTAACATTGTTATTACTGCTCTGCCTTTTTGAATTCTATATTTTATGTCATTTTCTTGGGTACATTTTGAGTTAATTTTGAACTCCAATTAATTACATTCTTCACATCCTTTGATACATCCCATTATTAATAATATTATCATTATTATTATTATTATTATTATTATTAAAGTAAGTATTATTATTGCCCATCATCAATGGGCTATTTTTATGCTGGACTTGACATATATATATATATATATATATATATATATATAAACTAAATATTTTAATTGAAGGGTGAAACTTTTTCCTCACTAATACGTAATAAATAAATAAACACACAAATATATGAAGCTATATATTATATTTTATTGCATAAATGTATAACATTATTATTAAAACGTGGTACTGAACACACAATTAAATTTATACCGGTAGCTAAATAGTGTTATAGAGTTTACGAAGGCAGGAATATTACTTAATACAGTGTAAAGTGGGTGTAAATTATGTGGCAGGAATTAAATGATGTAGCACTTATAGGATGTATTATGCGAAAATACAAATGAATAAAAAAAACATTGTTGAAGGATTCGACCCCTATATTTCATACATGTTTCATTATGGTTTAACGATCTACGCTACTCGAACGTCGGATACTAGTTGTCTAAATATTGGTTGTCTTGTACTTTTGCTCTATGAACGAGAGTTTAACTTTATTTGAAATATCGCAATTTCAGTAGCACTGCACTTGTCGAACATTCGTAAATATCTAGAAACACGTCTCTTTCACTGTTCATTAACTATTCAAGACGATTAAAACCAAATACAGCGTATTTAAAACGTTTAACAGTTCGATACCGTGAATCACAGATTTAGCTTTCCGAGCATGCGCAGTGGGCCATAACAGGGACAGCTTTTTGAAGCGGCTCATTATTTTTGTCGCTAAGGGTCGGTTTCACCAACAGAGGTAACTTTATTACGCCAGTTTAAGCTATGTATTATATATGGGGAAAACTGGTGTAGTGCAGTTACCTCTGTTGGTGAAATTGACCCTAAGTGTACAACGCGCACGTTTGTGAAGTGTTTTACAGAGTCTCGGAAACTCGCTATCGCTCGGTTTTTAAACATTTCCTCGCTTCTGTAAAAACCAGATCCCAACCTCGCATCGTAATATACTATTAAATAATGGCATTGGTTTAGTAATTCCATTTTTGCAGTCACTTGAATTGCTAATGATCATATTATGGCTTTCCAATATTTCAAATTTAATATCACTATACTTAATCAAGGTTTGAAAATGTTATTATTCTCTTTGAAACTCTATTGTGTAAGAAATCTATCATAAGAAATTTCAATTTATTTTATATTAACACCTCAGCAATCCGCGGTTTCTTGATATCGTTTTGAATAAATTCTTGCTTTTTTCAAGAGAGCAAGACGCCGCCATTATTAATGTCTTTTTGTCCCCCAGGCGAAGGGAAGAGGAGTTATTTAAATAACAATTAACAATCGAGTTTTCCTTTTGTAAGGAGAATAAAAAAATGAAGAGAACGGGTAAATTAATTCGCGATTTTAGACGATAAAAGAGAAAGAAAACAGAATGGTGTACGCATGTTAACATTTTCATATAAAAATAATAACTATGGATTAGATAGAAAGTCTCCTAGACAGAGAAAGAGGCAATTTATTTTAAAAAAACTCCATTCGACCGTCGAGATTCATTTGTTTCCAACAGAATAAAAAAAAAGATGGAAGGAAAAAGGAGAAATAAAATGACTCACCTTTTTTTGTGTGTTCAGTGCTTGCACAATACCAGCATTGTCATCTGAAAGAAAGGAAAATTTCCCAGATTCTGTAGGTTGTAGGCATTTCAAACTTTTCAACATAAGAAAACAATTAGTCAGTTTTATAACTGTTTAAATTTTATTAATATTTTAACTTCGGACAGGAAATGCTCCACTAAAACTTAAATCAAAATCTTGTACGACAGCGTTTTTATAGATAACTAGATATTCGTGAAAAAAAAACAAAAAACAAAAAATAGCAGACTTAATCTGGCAACATGCATAACAAATAATACGTCTATCCATAAAAACAAAACGAAAATCAAAATATTTTAATCGAAAAATGTATTTCACAAGAAAAAAAAACGGATAAAGTTTCCAACAAGGAAAACAAAAATTGTTTCCAAGTCCGAAGCAGACACCACAATCAAATGAAAGTGGATACAGTTTCTAATCACGCAATGCTACCAATATGCACAACGATGTTTGTATAATTTAATATAAAGTATTTTTAGACCTAAAATAACCTAAAAGTTAGCCTAACGCTATGTAAGTACTCTAACCCGTAAAAGTATGAAATAAAAATGGCACGTAATGCAACGCCCAAAAATAGAGCTCTGAAATTCTGAAGTAGGCCTACATGTTGGCTGCATTCGAACAAAGAAATAAAATGGCTAGAAAAACAATATGGCTGCTACATGGAACCGGGTACGTACAGTTCAATGTTCTATTAAAATATAATCGAAAAATAATTAGAAAAAGTTTAAAATAGGCTTTAAATGGAAGTTAATGTCAAAAAAAATATTAATCCGTGAAAGTAAAATGAAATTGGAATGTGTGTAAGGTATTTTAAAATGTGCGATAGTTGTTGGAAACTTGAGAAAAAAAACATGAAGGGTACAAAGGAAAAGAACCAGAAACGTCACTTTATTGTCGAAATTGAGTTAGAGGTGTCATTAAATTCTCCATTTAGAAGTGTGAAAACAGTTCAGTTATGGGTGTATTTACCTTCAAAGTTTGACAAACAGGTAAAATAGTATGAATGTAGTGCAATTAAAAAAATGTTTCTAGTTTCAAGGAAAAAGTTATTTAGGCCTATCTCTTCCCCCCCTTATACCCTTCTTATACATAAAATGGTATTATCTTCAATAAATGAGCTATTTAATTCCTAAATTTTAAGATATCTATTCCTATTTCATCAATTATCCCAGATCTTCTAGCTCTTTATATTACAGATTAGGGCATCGTTTCCCAAACTATTTCAAGGGATTCGCCAAAACTCTTCCGTAATGGCGGGTTTCGAAGCTATTAGGATTATTATTGTTTCCTTCATTTCTGCGGCATTGTCATGATGATAATAATAATGATGATAATGATAATAATAATATTTAATAATAATAATAATAATAATAATAATAATAATAATAATTGGATTCGCAATCAATTTTCAAGAGTCAACAATTTTAGAATTCTCATTAAGCATAAAAGAAGAACAGCAGCTTCTCAAAATTGCCATTGGTTCTAAGTTACAGAAAAGTTATACATATTTGTCATTAATTGGTTTTTGGTCAAGTTTAAAGGAGTTCCCAGTGTTAACGAATAAACCTATAACGGCTTTATTACATTTTTCATCCACATATTTGTGCGAAAAGGTGTTTTCTTCATATGCCTATTTAAAAAATAAATACAGAAATATACTTTGTGCTGAAAGTGATTTAAGACTTTATTTAACTTGTTTGGTTCCTGACGTATGTATCGTACAAAAACACTCTTTGTCCAAGCGTAATTTTTTTTAGCATTTCAAAGGTGCAACAAGCCACACAAGCAAACACGTCTTCACTCGACAAGCAAACTCCTCTAACTGACTACACGTGGCTATGCAGTGAGTGAGTCATAAATACAACAGCGCAATGTTGTCTGCCAAGCCCAGTCTTATGTGGGACGCACGGTATATTTAAGTACTTGTTTTTTCTCATTATATCATTCATACACTCAGCTTCTCTGTTAGCCTGATGTGTGACGTCATTATGTAACGATCTCCAGTTAGTTATTTTCACACCCAAATATTTGATTACCATAACCTGCTCATTCATTTTCCTTTCTAACTCTAACTTCTCAAAGTAGTCGAGCCCGAAACATGGAGGGAGAAGTAAACGGCGCAGAGCGAGGAATGATCACAAAGCCCCGAGCGAACCCGGAGGGCGAAGTCTTATCTTTCCAGAATAGTGGTGACATGTGGCCAGCTATTACGTCTTGTCTTGGGTCAGCATGTCTGGTCCCCAGCCGTTACAGCTGGTTGCCTCTGCCTCTGGCAGCTAGCCCAATATCCACAAGTAAGAAGAATATCTCTCTATCTGTCATCTATTTCTCTATCATCTTTATCTCTCTATCTCTTTATCTCTCTCTATCATCTTTATCTCTCTCTCTCTCCCTCTCGTCCTTATTTCAATTCGTTTTGTTTGTTTTATTTGGAGCATTTAGCGCTCTACATATTTACGTTACATTATTTTCCCTAGCACGACACACAACGATATAGAACGGAGTTTAGTTTATCAAATACCCTGTGCACTTGTAAACCAAGTAGCTGACCTCTGATCATGCGCAATGGCTTCGTTCTGGACTTAAAATTATCTGTGCGCTATCAATTCTTTCAAAGGCTGTACATAGTTTAATAAACGCCCTGTGAGGGTAAACAACAAGACTTGTATACAGTATATGTTTTTCCTCCCTCGGAAAATAGGTAACCCAACTTCACCCTGCACGGAGGGCTCGTGACTCCATATTTATTCCCCCCTGAGAGAGAGAGGGTCAGCTAAATGTTTGTGTCTTGAAACCACCACAAGTCGCTGAGATATTACTTCCACAACTGCACTAGAATACAAATTCTAGGAAAAAGTTTACATTTTCTCGCAGTTTTTGTCTCATTAACTCCTACACAATTTCAGAGTTAAAAAATAATGAGTTATCTATAGTGATACAGGCTTGTGTAGTTAATAAACTGTTTATAGAATTCCTAAGGAATGTAGCTACTGAGGTTCTCACGTAAACATTTTTAAAGTACACATTACATACTTTTCATGTCATACTAGGCCTCCATTGCTAAATGTAAAAAATTTAATTACAACACCGAAATAAAGAAGCGTCACTTCTATAAAGTAAAAATGCTCTTTAATTTGCTAACTTTATAGCAGGATTTTAATATCATAATAAATATGAAAGTTAAAGTTAATAATTTTATATTTAAATATAACTTAAATAAAGAATAACATCTAAATAATTCATTGTTGTTCATTGTTGAATAAAAATGTCTCAGTAACAATTAAAGAAATTGTATTACATAAGTCTTTCTAAATAATGCTTTTAAAATTGTTTCAAGTCATTGTTGTCAGAATCATAAAGCTTTCTGTTATAACTGTAATAAGAACACCTGCTTAACTTAATATTTTTTAAATAAAAGTATACCAAATTCTGATTGGATATTAAAACAATTAACTTTTTTTGATTTAACAAATCAAATTTAAACCTGGTATTTAATGGGCTATTAACCAATAGAATTTAAAATTAATATCATGTTATATAATAATGTTCTTTAAAAACTATAAAAGAATTACCTAGTCATTCAGCATACAACTTTCATCAAGGATAGAAGCAATAACAGATCTCCTGATAAAAGGTGATATTTAATACAAGAAGAATAGCTGATTCAAGAAAAGAAAATAATTTAATTTTAATTGACGGTGAAGAATAATACCACCTATATTTACTTGATCTGCTATTAACTTTACAAAGTGAATAAATGTGAAATTATTTCTACAAGAAACATTTTTTTTATGATTGTGAAGTGTTTTCCTATCCAGTGTACCAACTTCCGACCCTAAGAATAGAATCCAGCTCTACCGAAAATCAAACCCAACCTAAACCAGTAATTCTTTTTGAGACACCAATCCTTCAAAATGTTACTACAACATCGGGCATGAAGAGAGTTAGCTGCTTCAAAACATCGCCACAACATGGGAAAAGAATTACTTCTTCAACTTGTTATACAGGCTGAACATTAAGTCCCTATCCATTTTAGTGAAAACGACCGATTATCTCAAATTTGTTTATGGGCGTAATGAACCCACATACACTGCTGCACAGCACATTATCTCAGTTCAACATGGCCTCCCTCAATTTCAAAGCAAAGCTGCCAACGTTGTGAGGCATGTTGGAAAACGTTCACCAACATAGCCGGTTTAATGGTACCAACCGCGTCTCTAATGCGCTGTTTCATATCTGCAAGATCTCGAACCTTGGTTCGATACACAAGTGATATTATGTAGCCCCACGCAAAGATATCGAGTGGGGTTAAGAACGTGGTGTCCACATGCGTTGTGATCCTCTGCCTAGCCATCTTTCTGGAGACGTTTCAAGATTGTGAAGAACTTGAACACGATACGCATGTTTGTGCAACGTAAAGTAAAATCTTGCACACAGTGGATTGTGGAAGCTCAAGCTCACGGCCGAGTTAATGCACGAGGGCTTCGCTGGTAGCGCACTAACGTATCAAATTAGAGGTTCTGAGTTCAAATCCCAGTTTCAGGCGTTTATTTTTATATTCATGTCATATATACATACGCCTATATATCATCAGCATCATCTTAACTTCAAAAGTGAAAGTTTTGGCCTTCTCAACAATTCTCCTCCATGTCAATCCGTCCCTTGCCATATTCAAACTAGTCACTTTCATCTTCTTTAGATCGTTCATTGTGTCATCCTCCCATCTGATCTTCGGTCCTCCAACAGCTGCCTCCTATAGGTTTCTATTTGTAGAGTTTCTTGACCAGTCTCCGATCATCCAATCTTATCAAATGTCCAAGCATATATATAATATGATATGAAAAGAAAAATGAATTATATATATATATTCCAAATTCCATGGCGCGACAGATCTAGAAGGCCCTTAGCCTACCAGTCGACTACAGCCCTCACATCCACATGCGTCAACCACAGAGGTAGACGATCATCTAGCCAGGGGCCACTTGGTCAGCATGACGAGTCCTCCAGCCGTTATAGCTGGTTTCCTCAACCTGGAACCGCTACTTATTGTAGCTACCAAATGCCTCACGATCCTGGGTGAGCACCGGTCCCATACTGGCCGAAATACCATGAGAAAAATATATTTCCCCATGGAGACTCACACCAGCGCAAGTCCCGTAGCTCTGCGCCAAGGCTTCCTGCCTTAAACACACACACACACACACACACACACACACACATATATATATATATATATATATATATATAGGCCTATATTTATTTATTTATTTATTTATTTATTTATTTAAACATATAATTAAACATATTATAGAGTAGGAAAATGCATACGAGTTCTTTAAAAAATAATTAAACTGAAAATATATAAGATACCGTTAGCTTTAAAAATAACAAAAAGAAACAGTAAGTTTCAATAAAAGTTATAGATCACTCATGCATTAACAGTATACAATGAGTAGAGTGTGGATGGGATTAGGAGTGGAGAGTTTGTGAATGGAGTACTTCGCAGTCTTTTGATACCACGCATGCAGATTGTACGTGCCTCTCTAATGCGTATTACTATTTCCAACTTGTTGTCTTCAACATGTTTTAATATTATAAACATCAAACCAAGGTACAGTCGCCCTCGCGCTAATTTTAGTTCCCACGTCATGAAGGACGTTAAAACTGTAACCACTATTCATATTTTTTTAAACTTATATTAACTTAACTTTATCATGTATTTAATAGTTTTAATAACACAATAGAAAAAATCTTCAGACTTGGAACCCTCGGCTTAAAGTCCTCCCGGAGGACTTGCTCCTTGGATTTTTCCGTCCTAAAAAATCCATCGACCCTGGCCGGGTTTGAACCCTCGACCCTCGGGACCAGAGGCAAGGATCATAACCACTAGTCCACCGCGGCCGACGTCCATCGTTGTAAGAAATTAATATTATATCCTCTGGTAGATCAGTTGGTAGAGTGGTGGACTGTAGTGGCATTTAATTTCAGTAGTCCATAGGTCACTGGTTCAAATCCGGCCCTGAGGATTTTTTAGAAGAGTATTACTTTTAGCTCATACTACAATAGTATCGAATTTAAAGATATTTACATTTTTAGAAAACCAAACTAAAAAATAAAAAATAAATAATAGTTTTGAAAAACTAAAACAACACGCTTTATTAGAAAATCAAACTAAAAAATGAAAAATAATTTTAATTTCCAACACGCTTGGGATAAAATTAAAGTAGTCAACAAAAAAAACATCTCCAACACATCTAGTATAAAACTAGAGTTATCTACAAAAAAAAATAATTTTACCATCAAAAGTGTGTAGTGCTCTATATCAATTAATATATTTGACTATGTAACTCATGCCCCAAATGAGTCTCAATGGCCAATCACGTTTCAATGATTTCTGTTTTACAACCAATCAGAGTCGTGTTTCACGAAATATTTATCAGTGTTATAATTACCATATTAAAGAAGGCTCCTCCTTTTTAATATTCTGAACAGGTCTGACCATTATTTTGCACTGACTGAGCCTGTGAGAAACATAGAGAACATGAGAAATACGGCTACCAGATTGTATATATAGTGCATGAATGTCAACACATGCCGCATGCGGGAGTTAATATAAAAACATTTGTAACAATTGATTATACAACCAAAAAAAGAAACCATTGTTTGCACTTTCTTAAATGTATTTTTTCCCAGGTAATAATCCAGAAAAATATAATTGTCATATTTACATCATACGACATCAGAAATGAATTAATTTGTTTGATGTGTTTCATTTTTTCTCCACTAGAGAGCATTCTTACAATATTGCGTTCCTTTGGCAATAAATAGTATGATCTGGTTGCAGTGATAAACAAAAGAAGCATATGAAGCGTACCTATCGCTTCTCATTTGTTTTCAAACATCGCCGTTTACATTAAATACACTGCTCAAAAAATTAGGGGATATTGTAGAATAACCTATTAAGACTATGTTTTTAGGAACAGTATTAGATGCAATCACTTTCTATTACTCCAAAAGAATGTCAACAAGAGTTTGAAGTCATTACGTAACCTCTGTACCACACCAGATGTCAAAGAGATCCTGATTAGGAATATGGCAAACAAACAAAGCAACATTAACATGGCTGAAAATGTTTCTTTAGTATGGTGTATGGTCTCCTCGGACGGCCAGCACTGCCTCACACCTGTATGGCATTGATGCAATGAGGTTAGCAATGAGTTCTTGGGGGATACGTGGCCACTCTTCCAAAAGAGCAATGTGCAGCTCTGGAATAGTTGTGGCAGGTGCTGGTCTGCCTGCAATGCATCTGCCTAATGCATCCCACACATGCTCAATCGGATTTAAGTCCGGGGAGGAACCTGGCCATTGCATACGCTCGATACCCTCCACTTCCAGCATGTCGTCCACCAAGCCAGCTCTGTGGGGTCGTGCATTATCGTCCATAAAAAGAAAAGAATCACCTATGGCATCAGCATAAGGCACGACAAAAGGTCGGAGAATCTCATCTCTATACTTTATCGCAGTCAAAGTACCACCTTGGATAACTTAAGAGGTCCGTACGTCCAGCACTACTGACTCCTGCCTACACCATCAATCCACCGCCACCATATGGGGATCTTTCACGTACAAAAGCTGGATTGTTTCGTGTCCCTTTTTCTCTCCAGATGAATACACGCCGACTATCACATTCCATGTTGAATCGCGACTCATCATAAAAAAGAACGGATCTCCATTCAGCATGCCTCCACCCACGATGTTCCTCCGCCCAGTTTCTGCGATCTCTACGGTTTTGTGGAGTTAACCTGGTACACACCATGGGCCTACGGGCATAGAGACCACTTCCATGCAGTCGATTAGGGACAGTTTGAGTTGACACCTTGCGTCCTGTTGCTGTTTGAAGTGTATTTCGCAGTTGAGTTGCATTCTGCTGTCTAATCCGACGGGCTGTTAACAAGAGGCAACGGTCATCCCTTGCTGTTGTTGCCCTTGGTCGACCTTGTCCGGCTCTTCTGTGAACAGTATGTTCTTTGAAAATGATTCCAAAGACTGGAAATCACGCTTTGAGACATCCCAATGGCTTGTGCCACCTCTTGTTGTGTCTGTCCAGCTTCCATCCTTCCTATGGCCCTCCAAGCCATTGGTTCAGGTAAATCACGTTGTCGAGGCATCACTGTCCCTAAGGCAAGTCATTCACTAAGTGAAAACTGGACTGGATTTAAAAACAGCAACAAAACATTCACCCCCACACCACCCTTTCGCATCAACAGTACAGACACTGCCCTCTGGTGTGGTACCGAGGTTACGTAACAACTTCAAACTCTTATTTACATTATCTTGGAATAATAGAAAGTGATTGCATCTAATACTATTCCAAAAAACATAGTCTTAATAGGTTATTCTACAATACCCCCCTATTTTTTTTAGCAGTGTATATAAATACTTTAAAATAACTATAGTTAAATAATGATTTGTGAGTAAACAGCTTAATTTTATTCGTTAAATAGTCCTAACTAATGCCACTCTTGATTTCAAAATTCTCTAGATAAATATTCACTCACTTCGTGAGTCGTGAATTTATCGATAATTTGGAAATCACTCGTGGCATTACTTATGATAATAAACAGATATTGGTAAAAGTAAAGTGTCTAAGAAGAAAATGTAAAAACCATAAAAAGCACCCCACGCTTTTGACGGTAAAATTATTTTTTTTTGTAGATAACTTTAGTTTTATTCTAGATGTGTTGGAGATGATTTTTTTTTGTTGACCACTTTAATTTTATCCCAAGCGTGTTGGAAATTAAAATTATTCTTCATTTGTTTAGTTCGGTTTCCTAATAAAGCGTGTTGTTTTAGTTTTTATAAAACTATTATTTATTATCTGATGTCATGCGGGATATATGTTGATTGCATTCAAATCTTCTTTTTTTCCATCCTATTGTTTGAATTTTATTTAGCTTCCTTCTTATTTCTTCATAATTAATTTTATCTTGCCTTGATTTACGTACAATCTTCCTCAGAATATTCATTTTATTTGTTTCTAAGGTTTGTTTTATTTTAACAATATCTGCTCTTGTTTCGGAGGTGCTGGTCAATATAAATGTATCTTACAAATAAATTGAAGTACACTTCAAGGCGTAAAACTGGTCTCTCAGTTTTTACACAGACTGTATCTTTGACACGAGATAAAATGAGGTAGAAATTAAAACCTGAGTGGAGACAAGAATGAATAAAACTGATAAAATAGTCACGTTTGAATAGATTGGCGAGGGATTTCTTCCAGCGCAGCCAGATTTGTCGAGAGAATGAAAATGTGTTCTGAACGTGAGATTCTCAGCACTCGCAGATTATCAACACCAATTTCATTATTTATTTACTGTGTATTTACATTATTTTTGTTGTAAAAATCTCCTGTTTCTAATAACATAAATGTCATAAGTAGACCCATTACTAATCACAAACAGGAATGAGATGCACAAAGAAATTAAACATAGGCTCAATTCTGGAAATGCATGCTATTATGCATTATAGAGACTCTTGACTTCCCAACTCCTTTCAAAAAAACGTTAAACTAAAAATATATAAAACTATTATTCTATCAGTTATATTATATGAATGCGAAACATGGTCTCTTACTTTAAGGTAGGAAAGGAGATTATGAGTATTTGAGAATAATGTTCTTAGGAAAATTTCTGGACCAAAGAAAGATGAACAGACAGGTGAATGGAGAAAACGACACATCAGTGAGCTACATAATCTTGAGAGGATTTCTTGAGGGGAGCATCAAGATTTAAAAAATGGAAAAAATAAAAAACAAAGTCATACCAGACAAAATTAAAATTAAATATTCAATAGTAGATTTAATATATATATATATATATATATAATATATATATATATATATGTTATAATTAAATCTTTAACATTGAGCAATGCAAGCTTAATATGGTATGATAAGAAAAATAAATGCCTGGACGGGATTCGAACCCGGATCTCTGAGTCTGTACCTCAGCGTGATATCCATTACACTACCAGGCGAATCCAATTCAAACACTTATTTTTCTTATATATGTATTATACTCTTCATTATTACTAGATGTCGCGAGAACACTGTCTTCACTGCCATCTAGTAGCTGACTATATCAAGTAAGCAAATTAAAGAGAATATTTATTTTACTTTATAGCAGTGACGCTTTATCGATGTTATAATTAAATCTTTAACATTGAGCAATGCAAGCTTAATATGGTATGATAAGAAAAATAAATGCCTGGACGGGATCTCGCGACATCTAGTAATAATGAAGAGTATAATACATATATAAGAAAAATAAGTGTTTGAATTGGATTCGCCTGGTAGTGTAATGGATATCACGCTGAGGTACAGACTCAGAGATCCGGGTTCGAATCCCGTCCAGGCATTTATTTTTCTTATCATACCATATATATATATATATATATATATATATATATATATATATATATATATATATATATAATTGCATGTACAACAAATGCAAGAAGAAAGATTACCCAGAAAAAAACATTGGAATGGTGTCTACCTGAAAGAAGAAAGAATGAAAGAAAAACTTCGAAGCTCGTGTATGCAAGAAATAAGAACTGGAATAAGAACAAGAGAACTGGAGCACATGGGGTGGATGGATAGGGACGAGTGGAGAAGGAAAATAAAACTTTAGGCACAGAAAGATGTGTAAACATTAAAAATCTGTATCTATATGTAGGCCTATACATATAGGCTATAACAATCATCCCTTCAATATGGGCCTGTTGACTCGTTTCGCTCCCCGCTGCACAATATCATTATTACTATTTTTATTATAAATAGTTTTATTATTATTAATTTTTAATAATTGTTCACGCTATATCTTGTACATATTATATTTAATTCGTTAAATCTAGAGTAAATCAAAATACGTTATGAATAATAATTGTAATGTATTTACTTACTTACTCACTGGCACTATCGAACCTGTAGGTTCATGGCCGCGCGGACAAGCTCTCTATACATCCCTATCCTGAGCTAATGCTTTCCAATCATTCCCTGTATAATCTACTTCCTTCAAATCATAGTTATTCTCCCACCTCATTCTTGGTCTACCAACTGGACGTTTTCCCTCTGGCTTTCCTACAAGAAGCTCCCATGCAAGTCTTTCATTCCCCACACGTGCAACATGTCCTGCCCATCGCAGTCTATGAGACTTAAATGTTATTATATCTGGCTTCCTATAAAGACCATGTAGTTCATTGTTATGTAGTCTTCTCCATTCAGCTATCTGTTCATCTCTCTTTGGTCCAAAAATGTTCCTAAGTACTTTATTCTCAAATACTTGTAATGTATTTATAACATGTTTATGTTTATTGTAATTTAGATGTAAGACTATTCTGTTGTACTTTTTAAAACCTGATTGAGTGGCAGACAAGTCCTTAAGGCCCTCCCACTTATTTAAATATTTCGGACCGCACTGAAAAAAAAAATCAGATAACACTCTAAGATAATATTGTACGTTATTACGTAATTTGACACAAATTTAAGTAATTTCTTCTCGCTTGTTTTCTAATGTTTTATAAACAGTATGAAATATATTAAATCAATGTACAGTATCTTATAGGATAAATTGTCAATTTAAGGATTAATTTCTAAACAAGTTAGATGAAACATGTCACATGATATGGAGTAATATTTAGTTTAATTTTCATCCAGGATTTCAGAGTCCAGCTGAGCCTCGTTGCAAAAACTCGCTTGTCAAAAAGGATTCCACATTTCATCGTATTAAAATAGAGTTTCATACAATATTGCGTCCAATATTAAACAGCCTACAGTATGTGACCTATTCTTAATTGTATACATGCGACAAGCTGAACTTTCTCATCTAATTTACCTTTTTACAAAATATCGGGTTTCATTGCTTTTTGCAGTAGTTCCCAGTCTGTCCAACGCGACTCCCAGAAACATCGCCATATTTGTACAGAGGTTAATGGAAGCAAATCCCGTTTGTCTTATTGAAAAACAGATAAAAACACGCCGGAAATTATATCAAGATCATATAGATTACACTGGCCAACATGATTTTTGTCTCATGAGTGCCAATAGATGTACTTAATGCACTTTCAATTAGTGGATTTAAATAATTATTTATTTAATAAACCTTTTTTCGTCCATTTGTCCATCTTGGCGCAGTGAGCAATGAGCACGGGGAACACTTTCACCAGGAGATTTCAGCTATGGAAAAGAGATATCAAGGCAAATGGAACCGTAATATGCTGGCCGATTATTGTTGGACATCAAGAGGGCGAAATATAACAGAAAATCGTCATTTCTTACTTTCTAGGTGAGTCCGAATGTTCGAATATTGTGTAGTTACGAATGTAGAAAATATTAAAGTGTTTGAAATTATAAATTCCTGTCTCTCGGAAACCTTGCATTATGCATAAAACCCGATATCATATTTGAATTCAGGAGAAAAAAATACTATCAGAATCACGTATTTTTCTTTCTGAGGCAAAAAAAAAAAGTTTATTTTTTGTTGCTCAGTGTTATTGTTACTTGATCTACTCTATTCACCTGTCAGGTCGTCTCTCTTTGTTCCATAAATGTTCCCTCAAAGTAGGAGATATGTTGGAATTCATATAAATATAACTGAAAGAATAACAGTTCTATGTTTTCAGTTTAACTTCTTTTTTTTTTAGAGAAAATGGCATGATAATGGTCACTGTAATAAATAATATGTGTCTCCAGTTATGACCTATCTTTAATTTATTTCTGCATTTTATTCCTATTTGTAATTATTGTTCATAGATGTATAATTCGGCCATTTCTTCAAAATGTCTCTCCTTTGTCATTTACAGACCATTTCCATTATATAATGTATCACATATTTGGATAAAGTAGATATATCAAATAACTCACAGACCATTTCCATTATATATATATATATATATATATATATATATATATATATATATATATATATATATATGGATGAAGTAAATATATCAAATAAATAACTCACTGGCTCTCTCGAACACATAGGTTCATGGGCGTTTTCCCTCTAGTTTTCCTACAAGAAGCTTCCATGCACGTCTTTCATCTCCCATACGTGCCACATGTCCTGCCCATCGCAGTCTATGAGACTTAACTGTTCTTATTATATCTGGCTTCCTATACATACCATGTAGCTAACTATTATGTAGTTTTCTCCATTCACATGTCTGTTCATCTCTTTTTGGTCAAAAAATGTTCCTAAGAACTTTATTTTCAAATACGCGTAATCTTCTTTCTTCCCTTAAAGTAAGGGTACATGTTTCAATCCACTTAATATGACTGGGAGAATAATATTGTTTTATAAATTTTCAGTTTAACGCTTTCTTGAAAGGAGTTGGGATGACAAGAGTCCCTGTAATGTATAATAGCACGCATTTCCAGAACTGAGCCTATGTTTAATTCCTTTGTGCATCTCATTCCTATTTTTAATTATTGTTCCTAGATACTTGAAATAAAATTACTAATTTTAATAAAACTTTGGGAAGAATAAATTCTGTAACGAAACCTTCACTATTCCAGAGAGATGTCATAATACGGTTACTCAAACCCTTAGCAAGACCTGCACTTTGGTACGGAAGTGAGGCATGGACTTTGCGGAAAGGAGAGGAGAGCAGGATAACTTATAGTGAAACGAGATTCATGAGATATGCAGCAGGGTACACCAAGTGGGATTACAAACGCTATGGTGATTTCTTGATGAAACTACGCTTAAAATCAGTCACTAGGTTCATAGAAGAATACCAGGACAATTGGATGAATCATTTCCCAAAGCCATGCTTCGTTATTGTCCAACTGGGAAGGCATCTCTGAGCCGTGCAAGGAAGCACTGGATACAAAATTAATCAGCGATATTGTAACATGTAACTAGGCCTAAGACTTGTATGGATGAAAAAATAAGACTATGTACAGCGAGATCAGTATAGTATTGGACAGCAGACACGGGTTTGTGCTGTGCGATGACGAAAGGTTTACACGTGTAGACACTGGACTTGAAATGTGCGCTGACCCAGCAGTATACGAATACATCCCACGCATCGGTCACAGTCAGATAGTGTGCTTCGAGTAGATAAGGTGCTCGGTCGCGTTTACTTGTGAACTGATGACGTGTGTATAAGTGTAAACTGTATAATGACTAATTATTTTTCTACTGAATAACGTGTATTTATTTATGATCAGTATTTGTTAACTCAGTCTGCCAGCCAAGTACGAAGACTGTTTGAAACACGTTTCGCGGGTGTAAACATTCCATCACGTTCAACAGTTCATAATCTCTATAACAAATTTTCATGCAACGGGAAGTGTCGAGACTAAGAAGCCGCGCAGTGTTCTCGCAGAAGAAACAATAGACGACATCTGTTATCGATTAGAACAGTCTCATAGAAAATCACTTAGGCGCCTTTCGCAACAAGTAGGAATATCTTATGGCTCTGTACAAAAAGCTACTAAATTGTTAAAAGTTGCATCCATATAAAACAACCAGGACACATGCTCTTCAACCGGGTGACTCTATTCGTAGGCGCGCATTTTGTGAGTGGATGCTAAATAATGTTCATAATGGCCTAATAAACCCACATTTATTATACTTTTCGGATGAGACGTGGTTCCATCTCCATGGTTACGTGAATTCCCAAACAATCGTCTTTGGGGCCCTGAGAACCCTAATATCGTACATGATGTGCCCTTCCATGATGCGAAAATTGATGTATGATGCGCCATTAGTGGCGAAATAATCATAGGCCCCATTTTCTTTCGAAATGCAGTCGATTCTCGTAAATAGGCTATGTGAATGACATTCTGACAGCCTTCTTCAGGGAATTAACCTACAGGGAGCGTGATATCTCATTCTTCCAGCAAGACTCAGTAACAGCTCATACAAAAATTCACCGCGTGTTCCATGACAGAATTATTAGTAGGGATTTATGGTCTGCTCGTTCTCCCGATATAACCCCCCCTGCGATTTCTATCTCTGGGGCAGATTGAAAAATGCTGAGTACAAGAAAAACCCATGCACTCTGGAAGAACTGAAACTAATATCCGTGACAAAATTAACATCATCAGTAGAAGAGAAATACAGCGAGTTATGGGGAATTTTATAAAGAGGTGTCAAAAATGTATGGACAATGAAGGTGGACAGTTCCAGCACCTGCTTCAATAAAGTTGGTAAGTACGACAATCTGTAAAATAGTTACGAAAATGTGTGCGATCCTACGCTGTCCGTTCCCCGCCGCGAGTGCATCAGTAGTGTATACTGCAATCCCCACGTCTGCTGTCCAGTGCTATACTGATCGCACTGTGCAACTATGTATGACCATTAAGATCCTAAGACATAAAGGAGTTTTTTTCGCAAAATAAAATACGCATACCCTCTGTTTTTAATTCTGTGTGGCCTTAATAACTCAAACAAATATTATTACGATTGGATCATGACAACCCGAGCCGACTTCATGACAAACATAAGACATGAAAATTAGTACTGGGTTTCTAGATTCTATCTACAACTAAAAGTTTATTTAGTAAATAAAACATCAATATGCCCAAAACGGTATAACTATTTACTATTTTACAATTAAAAAACATTGTTCAAATTTCGTTCGCCTTAGTTAGTAAGTGCTGAGATGTTTGGAAGCAAGTCGGCGGGCCTACGTGCACTAAATTGTATTTTCAATTGTTTTAACGTTATACAAATAAATTAGGAGGGCATGCGTTAAAAAATACTGTTATTCTACCAGTTATATTATATGGATGCGAAACATGGACTCTTACTTTAAGGGAGGAAAGGAGATTACGAGTATTTGAGAATAAAGTTCTTAGGAAAAGTTTTGGACCAAAGAGAGATAAACAGAGAAGCGAATGGAGAAGACTACATAACAGTGAACTACATGGTCTTTATAGGAAGCCACATATAAAAAGAACAGTTAAGTCTCGTAGACTGCGGTGAGCAGGATATGTGGCACGAATGGAGAATGAAAGACGTGCATGGAAGCTTCTTGCAGGAAAACCAGAGGGAAAACGCCCAGTTGGTAGATCAAGAATGAGGTGGGAGAGTTATATTAACTATGATTTGAGGGAAGTAAAATTATACAGGGAATGATTGGAAAACTTTAGCTTAGGATAGGGATGTATGGAGAGCTTATGTCCGCGCTGCCAAGAACCTACATGTTCGATAGTGCTAGTTAGTTAGTTATACGTTAAAAATAAAATACTTTTTTTTTGTTTTGGAACATTTTATTACGGTGTCCCAAGACAAAGGAGGTGCCCTAATAACCTTTATTCACGAGCATGTTCCATCACAAAATTGCAACACTACATGCTAATGTGTTTCAAAATACACTATGTTATGTCTTGTTTTAATCCATCCATAGTAATTCTGCCCGAAGGCAGGTCCTTCACTGCAATCATAGCATTTTCATGCTATGCTTGCAGCTTTACTAGGGAATTGTGTAGGTGTGGTAGCTTCCCGTTGCTTTCCACACCGGTGAAGGATGGTGATGATGATGGTAAGGATGATAATGGTAAGGATGATGGCCATATGATTTCGAGGACCGTTTGGGCCTTAAAGTTTTCCTGACATTTGTCTTACAGGTGAGGAAAAACCCCGATAAAAACCTCACCCAGAAAAACTGCCCCGACCGGGGATCGAACCCGGGCCCGCTGCGTGACAAGGCAGCACGCTACCTCGAGACCACAGCGGTGGACTGTTTTACAATATATACACACAATATTAACGGAGTCTATTCTATGATGATTGGCTAATATTTACAAATTGTCAAAATTTGTACTTTTTATGAAAATCTGGAACGGTTTTAAGTGATTTTCAACTAAATCATTATAGTTTATTGGCCAGTGTCCGCCAGTTTCTTAGCTTCAGTCTTCCGTTCTTTAATATTGGACATTCCCCACAGTAGATGGTCAACAGTTTGTGCATCTAATCCACAAGGGCACATCGGGTTATCTGTGATCTTAAATCTATAGAAGAACAATCGTAATTCCTCGTGACCCATTATGATAGTGGGCATGTTTACATTAATTTGTAGTTTTTTAGTTAGCCCTAATGACGATATATGTCCGTGTAACGTTACTAATTCATGTATTATTAATGTTAATTTTGAAGTATTAAAGTTATGACCCTCTAGAGCGACTTGATACTGTGACATTGATAGCATTAAGAAAACGCGTTTATTTTTAACAGCATATTTACTGAACGAACTATAATGTTACATGTTGTATTAAGTTGTCTGTATCGTTTTCCTTTGAAGTTAAACTGTCTTATCTTCCCCTCACTTGAATACATGGAGTAACTTAAGTGCCAGTGTTTGTAAAGGGAGCTGAAGTGAAGCATAAGAATGGCAAGTATATATGTGCATTAAAACGTCACTATCGCTTTTCCTTAGAATGATGGTATTACCCCAACTTCCCTCTTTTCCTGCAAACTACTGATATTGAATGTGATATCTGCTGTGTGTGTGTGTGTGTGCGTGTGTGTGTGTGTGTGCGTGTGTGTGTGCGTGTGTGGGGCGAAGGGAGGACGTAGTGCATTGATCCAGGTGATATGTCACAGATCAATATCACTTCCGGTCACCTGTAAATATTCTACTTCCGTTCTTGTTTCCTTTTCTAGTTACATTTTATTCTTCCGCGTCAGTTATTTGTCTTGTTACAACATCCTTCTTATGTTATTTCGTATCTATGTACTAACCCCTCGTAGGCTTCAAAAAGGCATACAATTCGATTAAGAGGAAGACATTATATAGCATCCCGCTAGAGTTTAGTTCCGATTGAGGGTCTTTCCACTTTTTCAGCGGTTGCCCTTTTACCAGCCGGCTGCTGGCCCTTCACATCCACATGTGTCTATCACAGAGGTAGATGATCAACAGCCAGTGTAGGGGTGACATGTGGTTAGCATGTCGAGTCCCCCAGCCGTTATAGCTGGTTCCTCAACCTGGAGCCGCTACTTATTGTAGCTACCCAATTGCCTCACGATGCTGGGTGGGCACCGGTCCCATACTGGCCGAAATACCATGAGAAAATTTCTTCCCCCATGGAGACTCGAACCAGCGCAAGTCCCGTAGCTCTGCGCCAAGGTTTCCTACATTAACCGCTCGGCTACGGCGCGGGACGCTAGAGTTTAGAATTCCTAAAAACTCAGACTTAATCGAATGTGTCTTAACGGCACAGAAAGTAGGCTGCGTGTACGCAAATATTCTCGTATACTTTTAAATAAACAGTGGTTAAAGCAAGGAAATGCACTATATATTCTACTATTCAATTTTGTACTAGAGCATGTTATCAAATATTTTAGAGGATGAAGAAGGCCTACAACTCTATGGTATTAAAAAGTTGTTAGTTTATGCTGACCATTTAACTCATTCCCCAAATGGGAGTCAATGGCCAATCACATTTCAATGATTTTTTATTTACAACCAATCACAGTCGTGTTTCGCCTAAAATTTACCAACTAAAGTTTATCATAATAAAGAAAGCACCTCCTTTTTAACATTCTGAATAGGACATAGCATTATTTTCCAGTGACTGACTCTGTAAGAAATACGGCTTCCAGATTGTATATATATATAGTGCATGAATGTCAACACATGCCGCATGCGGGAGTTAATATAAAAACATTTGTAGCAATTGATTATACCACCAAAAAAAAAGAAACCACTGTTTGCACTTTCTCAAATGTATTTTTTCCCACGTAATAACATTCCAGAAAAATATAATTGTCATATTTACATCATAGGACATCAGAAATGAATTAATATACAGTTTGATGTGTTTCATTTTTTCTCCACTAGAGTGCATTCTTACAATATTGCGTTCCTTTGGCAATAAATAATATGATCTGGTTGCAGTGACAAACAAAAGAAGCAAATGAAGCGTACCAATCGTTTCTCATTTGTTTTCAAACATCGCCGTTTACATTAAATTTATAAATATTTTAAAATAACTACATTTAAATAATGATTTGTGAGTAAACAGCTTAATTTTATTCGTTAAATAGTCCTAACAAATGCCACTCTTGATTCCAAATCCTCTAGATAAATTGGAAAACACTCGTGGTATTAGGCCTACTTATGACAAGTCCACCGTACTGACTTTAAGCCGTGGGTCCGGAGTCTGAAAATATTTGTGCTCGTAAAAGAACCTCAAGCCTAAATTAGAGCCTAAAAATGTTGCCTGACAGTTTCTGTTGAAGCCGGCGTCGGGACGAAGACTGAGTCATTTAATGATATGTATTGCCGAAGTTTGTACGAATTTGATATAACACTATATTATGCAAATTATTGGCACCATGGCTAAAGACTGGCGGCTGTACTGGCTCCGCTAAGGTCGCTCCGCCTTACCTATTTAGGTACATAGGGTGTTGCAAAAAAGACACCGACAACGAAGGTGAGGTGGTATATTGAGACACGTTGATAATTTTTAACAAGGTATCAATGTTATGTTTCATTTGTTCATCCACTGCAACTAGATCATATTATTTATTGCCAAATAGGATCGCAATATTGTAAGAATGCACCCTAGTGGAGAAAAAATGAAACATCAAACTGTATATTATAACCAACATTATAGGTTATTAATGACTTTTTTAGGAAACAACTCCGTATAATCATTATTTAAAACACAATTATTTAACACATAATTATCAAATGTGTGGTTGAAAAGAAACTGTTCATTATTTGATATATTCAATGTATTTTTTCGAGAGTAATTAATGCTTGAACTGTACAAAATATTAAAAAGGAGGAGCTTTCTTTAATATGATAAACAGAAGTATATAAATATCACGGTGAAACACGACTGTGATTGGTTGTAAAACAAAATGCATTGTGACGTGATTGGTCATTGACTCCCATTTGGGTCACGACTTAATAGTCATCCGAATTTTTCCATCTTAAAAAAATAATCGACCCCGATTGGATATTAATCCGCGATCCTCGGGACCAGAGACAAAGAATTTAACCGATAGTCTGCCGAAACTGATGAAATTAGGCATAGTATTCAATAAATAACTGAAGAGTTTAGTCTTATATTAAAACTTCTAAAAAATCCCTTTAGGAAGTAGAAATGGTTTATAACATTGTATAGGAGAATCAGATATACATTTATTACTAGAGACGTTATCCTAACCTTTAAAATTTAAATGTATACAAAGAAATGCAGAACAGATATTGGGTTTCCAGGAGCCAGATGGTTCGTACGTCCAATTAAAACAAAATGAACTCCAGTAAAGAGTTGTTCTTGTTTCTTAAATTGACTTAAACAAAGATAAATCTTTTAAAAAAATGTTTTAACTACTGGGTGAACCAAACATTTGTGACAAATTTGTTCAGATAATGGAGTCATCAGAACTTATATTTTGCATCAGGCAAATATATATATTGCCACGGGATGGCACAGGGTTTTCCTTTTATGTATTTCGACTTAAATAAAGTTGCTATGTAAAATGTTTATTTTCACTTTATTTTCTTCTCACAATTATCACTAAATCTTCAATCACAATTTGATCTCACAACTACTGTTCTTTGAAAGTTTATCAGATAATCACTTAACACACAATTACAGACATGGTACTTCCTCACAGTTTCTCTTACAATTAACAAGACTCGTTGTCGCGCACTGGCTATTGCAAAACTGACCGACTGGAGACCAGACGAAGTATGGGACACCGTACTGTCCCTGACAATATAGGGACTTATTTTTTTGCCCTCTTTGTCCGTGGGTAGATATACGTGGAGGTTAATTATTCATGAATTTTCAATACGATGGCTGTATCAAGCTTCCTAGTTTTTCCACCGGAGGGATCAGTGCTCTGTTGTTCGGTGTCGTTATCCTGAGGAACTTCTCCTCCGCTCCTTTATATAAGCGGGAGGAGAGCTCTCGAATTGGCTTCGCGCAATTTCGGCGCCCAGAATCCTCTAGACGTGGATCTTTCTCCAAAGGGGGGAGATAGAGAGGGACCGGTAGAACCATCTGGCGACACACTCCAGACAATTCTGCCGGCTTGCAGGTGATCTAACTCACCAGGAGTGACTCGCCCTCGCAATTCAAACGCCGCTATGTGCGACACGTAACAATATATATTGTGCAGTGTTCTGCCCAAGGCTAGGTCTTTCACTGCATCGTAACATTTTCCATGCTATGTTTGCACCTTTACTAGGGATTTATAGGTGTGGTATATTCCCGTTCCTTTCTGTACCGACAGATGATGTTTGGGGAATCTTTTGGGCCTTTAAGTTTCCTGCCATTTGTCTTACAGGCGAGGAAAAACCCCGAAAAAAACTCATCCGGGAATTTTGTCCTGATCGAGAATCGAACCCGGGCCCGTTGCGTGACAAGGGAGCACGCACAAGCGATAGGTCGAGTCCGTTGGGAGGAAGGGAATATCTAATAGCATGCTATCTGGAGTGAAAATTAAGAACTAATAATAAGAAGAAGAAGAATGCGCATCAGTTGTGCATTAGACATTCGTGCAAAAGTTAATCACTGATATTTTTCTATTTCTGCAGATTAGGAAATAGTATCTATCACAGATATTGACGTACAGAACACATGCACACATATTGTCTACCTCATAGAACGATTTATTTCTACATATTTTGTGGTGGTGAACCGCTATGGATGTCACGAAGTAGCGAAGGTGTTGTCCACGTCCAGGGCAGGTTCATCATGGCTTCCGTTGTGAAGAATTCTTACCAGATGTCCTACCTCTTCTTTGTCCTCTCGACTAGTGCTTTCTTTCAGCTGGGAGTAAAGGACAGGTCAAACCTCGTTCTAAGGTGTGAAGCGAGCGAGGAGCGATGCAGGGCGGAGCAGCCCGCCGGCAGGCCCCAAGGAGCAAAGAGCGAGCGACTCAGCACTCCGGGCACACAGCTGTGTGCTTTCACTTAGATGGCGGTCGTGCAGAAGGACAGTAGAATGCGTGTAAAACTTCACAATAACATTGATTTTTCAAATCACCCCCCCCTTCATTGAATTCGATAATGAATTTAGTTTTACAATCAATGACAGTTGTGTTTCGCCTTGATAATTATCGAATTTTGATTACCAAAATCACTGCTATATCTATACCTCTTTCTTTTAATTCTCTTTCCAGTTCGGTTTCTTTATGATGTATTCCTCTGACATTCCATGTTGCTACTTTAATTTGGTCTTGAATTCCAAAACGTTTTGTCTTTTTGCTTTGCGTTTGTCGTTATCCGTTGAACAGTCCGGCTATCTCTTTGGAGCTTGTAAGTATTTTAAAGTGTCCCCTGACTACGCTACTAACGTACTGCAGAATACAGAAATAAGACAACTAAAAGTAGAGGAATTAAACACAACAGTATAGAAATACAGAACAATCTGGAAAGAACGCTTGGCAAGGATGACTGAGAATAGAATACCAAAAGCACCATACAACTATTCACCACGAGGAAGAAGAAGTTTGGGAAGACCAAGGAAAAGATGGAAAGAGCAGCAATTTGGAGCCGGAACAGGCTAGTAAATAAGCCTAAACCGTGAAGAAGAAGAAGATTGCCAAAATAAAAGGAAGCTCCTCCTTGTTTCATTTTTTCTCCACTAGGGTTCATTCTTACAATTTTGCGATCCTAATTGGCAATAAATAGTATGATCAAGTTGCAGTGATGAACAAATGAAACATAACCAAACATTTTCTCATTTGTTTTCAAACATCGCCATTTACATTAAATATATACATATTTTAAAAATAATATTTAAATAATGATTTTAAGTAGACAGTTTAATTTTATTCGTTAAATACTCCTAACAAATGCCACTCTTGATTTCCAAATGCTCTAGATAAATTGGAAATCACTCGTGGCATTACTTATGATAAATGGCATCGAATATCGAGAAATATTATCGATTCTGTCGTATATAGTTATGTTCATCGAGACAATATATTGAATTTTTTCTTCTAACATTATATAATGCATTTTAATAGAGAGGAACATGTTTTGTACAAGTCTGAACAAACATCTGGATTCAATTGTTGTAGTTGAGGAAGCAAACAATTGCCTGGCGCAATAAATAGCCACCGTTTTTATACACGTCACCAACACCCGACTTGCCGCATTGTTTACATCATATGCGCCCATTTCATTTATTAGAACCTATTGTAATGTAAAGAATTCTCCTATTATTCAACGCCTGCAACAATTTTCTTGTACGTTTTACATTATAATATCTAATTTACATCCGGTTACAACTTACTACAGTAAAACTTGTTTATTCCGGAACTTGAATAACGCGGAAATCTGTCCAATGTGAACAAATTTATTGGTCCCGGCAAACTAATTGTAATTTTACATTATTTATTTTATATAAAACGGAATCTGTCCAACGCAGAAACGGAAGGATATTTCTACAGAATTCATGAAAAAATGTTTATAAGGCGGAAACACAGAGAGAGCAATAAATTAGTTTCCACTATATTGAATTCCCGTTAGGCGAATTAACAATAAGTGATGATTGCTGCCGCCGGGTGAAGTCTAGTTTCTACCTGTATTTGGAATTTTCTTTCGGCCTCACTGCACGCCCGTTCTGGGAAACACAGGTTCGTTTAACAAATATTTGGCGTGTGACATCTGTCTTACAAATAACCAGTGCACTATAAAATCTTAAATTACTTTAAGATTTGAGAAAGGTTGTGTACATATCTTACACAGGTAGCGTTATGAATTTACGGAATAAAGATGGCTAAATCGTATGTATCATTTCCATTAAACGAAAAAGTGAAAGTGATTGTAGATAAAGAAAAACAAACTCTCAGTACGCGAAATAATGACTAAACTTAAATGTGGAAAAACCTAAGTTTATGAGATTTTATAAAACAAAGAAAAAATAATTAATGAATGGACGCAAGGAAATGGTGAAATGAAGAGAAAATATCACCAAGATTTCCGGGTGCTATATCCCTGGAAAATAAAGATTTCAAGGCATGTTCAGGTTGGTTGTGAAGAGTTTTAAGAGACGATATAATGTAGTGTGGAATGAAATTTGCGGGGAATCAAAGGATGTGGACGAAAATATAGTTAATGAGTGGAAACCGAAACTGCATACTTTAATTTCAGGACACGCGCCAAAGAGACACTTTTAACGCTGACGAAACGGGACAGTTTTACTGTCGAAGTCGTACATACACACTATACTTCACTTTCCAACGGTGCTCTATAATCTAAGATTGTTTAATAATGTTTTTATAATGCGGAATCTTGTCTAATGTGGAAAAGATCCCATGCGATTCCGCATTGAACAAGTGTTACTGTATTACTAAAGGTGTTTTGGCGTGAGTACGTCTTTAAATTTGCGTCCATTGTGAGAGGTAATTAAAAAAAACTGATAACGTAATCGGAGGATGACCAAATCATGGGCTGTGGTCAGCTTTTCTGACTACTGTTCATCAGGTCCCGGGTTCTATTCCCGGTCGAACCATAGGAATTTTTCCGTAAAGAGAATTACTCCTGTGATTGCCCGTGGTCTGGCATTTAGGTTAAGTTTAGGTTAAGAACTCTCCTGGTAAAAAAAATATTTTGAAACTTTTTACGGATCTTCATCATTCTATGTGGAAACATCGAAAATGACCACGACAAAATCAGTTATATATATATATATATATATATATATATTAACTTATATGTCGTGAAAAGAAAAGTAATGTCTGAAGCGGGATTTGAAGCCGGGTCCTCTAACTCAATAGAAGAGAAGGCCTTATAGACTTAACTCTGACGGCTTATATTATTATTATTATTATTATTATTATTATTATTATTATTATTATTATTATTATTACTTTCAAATATTATTCTTCTTTAAGAAAACCAGAGAGAAAACGCCCAGTTGATCAAGAATGAGGTGGGAGAATTACATTAACCATGATTTGAGGGGGGATAAGGATGTGTGGAGAGTTTATGACCACCCGACAATAATCCTATGAATTCGATAGTGACAGTGAGTTTTGGGTATTTTGGTATTATTATTATTATTATTATTATTATTATTATTATTATTATTATTATTATTATTATTACAGTAAAACTTGTTTAAGCCAGAACCTGAATAATGCGGAAATCTGTCCAATATGAATAAATTTATTGGTCCCAGCGAAATAATAGTAATTTTACATGTATTTATTTTGCATAAAACGGAATCTGTCAAACGCGGAAAAGGAATGGTATATTTACACAATTCATAATAAACATATTTATAAAGCGGAAAGATAGAGAAATAAATTCGTTTCCATTTCATTGAATTTCCGTTATGTCAAAAATCAATAAGGAATGATTCCAGCCGCCGAGTGAATGTACAGATTCTTCCTGCATCTGAAATTTTATTTCGGTCTCACTGAAAATTTCCGGACCGATTCTCCAAAGTCAAGCTCTAGCTCTTGCTAAATTCCTAGGTAATAACGATTTCAAGGCGTCTTCGGGTTGGCTGGACAGTTTTAAAAGACGACACAATGTAGTGTGGAATGAAATTTCCGGGGAATCAAAGGATGTGGACGAAAGTGTAGTTAGTGAGCGGAAACCGAAACTGCATACTTTAATATCAGGATACGCGCCTAAGACACATTTTTAACGGTGATGAAAAGGGAATATTTTTTCGCGCGTTGCCGTCGAAGTCGCTCATACAAACTATACTTCACTTTTCAAAGCCAGCAATTACCCAGTGTACATGAAAAAGGCATATACGGTACTCTACAATATAAGATTTTTAATAAATTTCAGTTTTTTATAATGCGGAATTTTGTCTAATGTGGAAAAAAATTGGTCCCATGCGATTCCGCTTTGAGCAAGTTTTGCTGTATTATTATTATTATTATTATTATTATTATTATTATTATTATTATTATTATTATTATTATTATTATTATTATTATTATTATTATTATTATTATTATTTAGAGAGATCTAATCAATTAAAATATCTTGGATATTATCTCTCTATCTGGGATGAAAAGGATATCCCTGAAAAAGTTACTAGTTATAATAAAAGTTTAGGAATTATTAATCAAGTTATGAAACCATCCCTTGTACAAAAAACACCAGATTACGTTTATATAACACTTTGGCTAGACTAGTGTTGACCTATGGTAGTGAAGCATGGACACTAAAAAAACAACATGAAAGCAGAATAACGGCTTGTGAAATGAGATTCATGCGCAGAACAGCGGGTTACACCAGATGGGATCGGAAAAGGAACACCGATATCTTAAAAGAATTGAAGACTACGCCAATTTTGGAATATATTAAACAGTACCAACTAAATTGGAAACACCATCTTGAAAGAATGAGTTCAAATCGGATCCCCAAAGCTGTTTATAATTATATACCAAGAGGACGAAGATCACTGGGCCGTCCTATGAAACGCTGGAGGGAAAATTTTCTATAGGATCGTAACAGGCCTTGGCCTAATACTTGGAAGGAAGAATTATTATTATTATTATTATTATTATTATTATTATTATTATTATTATTATTATTATTATTATTATTATTATTATTAAATTTAAAATATATATATATATATATATATGATGCAGAGCTAGAAGTCTTCTCTGGGCAGGTGATGTCACTGTATAGCCCTAGAGGCATTGGGACACGTAAAGGTATCAACAAAGGCAGAGATTAAAAGAGGGAAAATATAAATTAATGTTTTAAAAAATATTTTCATGTTAATTAAGTAGAGATGAAAAAGCTGGAAGCAAAAGTCAGACAGTCGCCAGTTGAATCCACATTAATTGGACGAGATCTTCTCAATGTCTCTTTTTTATCCATCTGTGCGTACATTGTGTTTAAGTGTATCAATGGCTTGTCTGTGGGAAACTATTGCAGTTTGTAAGTTTTAATAGCTCCCTTGTTTCATTACCCGTCATCCATATTGTATCCCTTCTCAGGAGAGATTCCAGTTTATGTCTACACCTTGAACCTAATATCTTCTTCGTCTAAATGCATACACTCTTCTTACCAGATCCTCGTTTATTCATAAATACCATAGCATTAAGTCTTCCGCTTATGCACAATGGATATAATATGGGTACACAGATTTTACGTATTATTCTACAATAGCAGAAATAGTATAGAAGGATGTCGTTATACTAAAACAGTACTATATTGCAGCCACGTATTCTCCGGCCTTGACGTTTTCCCGACAGTGTTGCCGATATGGATATTCAGTGGGAGTGGCCGCTTTATGTATGCGGTTAGCAGACATACAGCTGACAACATCTCAGCAATTTCAAACCTTACTAGCGCGCTATAACTGCGTCAAGAGCGGTGATTGGTTGTGGCAGACATCTATTCCCACAACAGCCGTTTCCTTATTGGCAGTAGGGGGTGAATTCTCCCTTTACCCCTCGTATAACCTAAACTTCAGAGCCGGATATAGGACGGCTGGGGTATAAGTTCCAATTGTACTGTAAACAAACATGCAGAAGGTATTACTCCGCCGCCTCCGGCTATTGGGGGAACTATGGTACTACTTTTAACCACCATATGACTGTATTCGTGCAACAAGTCCTACCAATCGCAGTCTACGAATCTTAAATGTTATTATATCTCGTTATCCACAAAGATCTTGTAGCTCACTGTTGTGTAGTCTTCTCCATTCGCTGTCGGTTCATCCCTCTTCGGCCCAAAAATGTTCCTAAGTTGGCCTATTTTATTTTCAATACTCGTTATATATATGCGTGTACCGCGCTCTGGTCTCGAGGTAGCATCTGCCTTGTCATTCAACGGGCCCGGATTCGATTCCCGGTCGGGACCGACGCCTGTGATTACCTTTCTTTAGGTTTTCCTCGCCTGTAACACAAATATCAGGAAGCTTAGGTCCCCGAAAATCACCTGGTCATCATCATCATTATTCACCGGAGTGGAAAGCAACGGGAAGCTACCACACTTATAATATAGAAAATGCTATGATTTCCGTGAAAGACCTGCCCTCGGGCAGAACACTGTAAATATATATATATATATATATATTATAAATATATTTTTGACATTTGGCAATGAAGGCAAATATGATATGAAAAGAAAAAAGAATGCTTGAGTCGGGATTTGAACTCGAGTCTCTAAAGTCTGTACCTTTAGCGCTTTAACCAACTGAGCTACCCAAGAATTCCAATTCAAACATACAATTTTCTTATACATGTAGTATTCTCAATTCACACAAGAGGTAGCGTAAATTTGTTACAACTGACATCTGGTGGCTAACAGTTAAGCAAATTTTTAGAGAATATTTACAATATTGTAACAAGCGTTACTGCTATAAAGTAAATATTCTCTAAAAATTTGCTTAACTGTTAAGTTAGCCACCAGATGTCAGTTGTAACAAATTTCCGCTACCTCTTGTGTGAATTGAGAATACTACATGTATAAGAAAATTGTATGTTTGAATTGGAATTCTTGGGTAGCTCAGTTGGTTAAAGCGCTAAAGGTACAGACTTTAGAGACTCGAGTTCAAATCCCGACTCAAGCATTCATTTTTCTTTTCATATCATATATATACCATGCGGTCGTTTCGATGGCTTAGTGCACACATGTTAAGTACATTTTTCGGTCAAATTGAGTTAAGTACAAAATCAGAATTCTCTGGGGTCTAACTTTATTCGTCTCAAAATTGGTTACTGAATACTATTGCAGTTTACCATTGTGTAAGTCAATTGGATATTGAAAATTGAAATGTATTTTTTCTCAAAACTAAGAAATTAGTATTTACAACATGTATACACTAAGCCATCCTATTTAAAATAGAACAGGTCAATATAATATTTCCATTAAAACATAAACCTTTTCCGACATCGTAAATAATTTAACGAACAATAAATTGTAGTAAATTACTCAAATAAATCACTACAAAATGAATATTATTTTATATGACATAAATGGCGGCCCTGAAGTAAGCATCATAATGTTACACATTAGGCCTATATCTTATTTAGATAGATGGATCATTGGTTGATTAATGTCTTTGACATCGTCCAATTCCTAATAGCCAATTTTGTCGGTCCATCCAATCTCCTGGTTGTAGATGTTTCTCCTTCATGTATAAATACATTCCCTGACTCCAGGAGGTTTTAAATTTTCCTCTGCCTCGTCTTCCCTCGGGTTTCCATTCTAAAATACATTTTGGTAGTCGATCCTCTTCCATTTGCTGGACTTGTCCGTGCCATCTTAATTGCTGAATTTTAATATAATCTAAAATAGTGTCAATCTTCATGTTCTTCCTTATAACTGATTTTCTAATTTTTTTTCTCTCTTCTTGAAATTCTTGCTGCCCTTCGAATAAAATCAATTTCCGATGCCAAAAGATACTTATTTCTTTTTGTTGTTAATGGCCAAAGTTCTGCTCCATAAGTAATGATGCTTTTAACAATTGTATGATATATATTCATTTTATTTTTATCCCACAATATTCAATTGAGGCAAGCAATAACAAATTTTCCTTTGTTATTTCTGTTTCTTATTTCTTCTTCGTAACTTCCATTTTTATTTATTTTAATTCCTAAATATGTGATCTCACTAGAAGATTTTATTGTTTCTCCAGTCTCCAAAATTAAATTTTGTGCTGGTTCACCAATTTATAAACATTTTGTTTTCTTCATGTTCAAAATGAATCTTCATTTATTATATTCTTCTTTTAATTTTCTAGTCATATATTATAATAGTCCACCGCTGTGGTCTCGAGGTAGCGTGCTGCCTTGTCACGCAGCGGGCCCGGGTTCGATCCCCGGTCGGGGCAGTTTTTCTGGATGAGGTTTTTATCGGGGTTTCTCCTCACCTGTGAGACAAATATCAGGAAAACTTTAAGGCCCAAACGGTACCCGAAATCATATGGCCATGGCCATGGCCATCATCATTATCATCATCATCCTTATCATTATCATCATCATCATCATCCTTCACCGGTGTGGTAAGCAACGGGAAGCTACCACACCTACAATTCCCTAGTAAAACTGCAAGCATAGCATGAGAATGCTATGAATGCAATGAAGGACCTGCCTTCGGGCAGAATTACTATGGATAGATATTATAATATATATTATATAAAGGTATATATTCTATTTCTTATTTACACAATGTTATTAATTTAAATAAGGGTAAGAAATTCAACATGGTATAAAATAAAATGAAGGATTCAAGGATAGAACACTTTTATGTATTCGTTGAAAAATCGAACACTCCTCCTCCGTCTATTGACTCTGCCATAAAAAATTTCAACTAATTAATAATAATAATAATAATAATAATAATAATAATAATAATAGTAATAATAATAATAATAATGTTTTATTTTAGCTGACTGAGTTAAGGCCGTAAGGCCTTCTCTTCCACTCAACCAGCGAATAGTAATAATATACAAATATTACATATTTATTACAATTTTAAGATGATATTAAAATATAGACTAAACAAAATGCAATGGTGATGTGATCTAATACTAGCTAATACTAACAAACACACGGAATATAATTTAATATAAAATAAAATAAATTAAGTAAGGTTTCTTAGATGATTATTTACAAAATGGTTAAATTAAGTAAGGCTTCCTAGATGATCATTCACAAAATGCTGAATATAGTTGTTATGCAGTTAATATTTTCATTGTCTCGAACTTAAGATATCAGTTAATTTGGATTTAAATAATGATAGTGATTGACAGTTCCTGAAATGACCGGGAACTGAGTTCCATGCTCTAGTCATATGCCTACATAAAACGTAATATTATAGTTATTTTGTTAAGAGTGTTATGATTCTCATTGGATTAATGCGCCATTAAATAAATTAAATGGGCTGTAAGAATGACAGACAATGTAACATTAGCGACAATATTGACAGAGTCTAGTTTCGGAAACGGTTTGATTTAAGCGGCTTTCACAAACTGATGATTGCACTATAAAACATGGGACAGAGGGTTTTATTCGCCTATAATATTCCTGCTGAGTCTGTGTGGATCAGGAAAAGACCCATCTGGAACCAGCGGTCCGAACCACACCAATTCTCACATCCTACTGCAGAACGCCATAGCTGCGGAAACTCGATCTGCTGATTGCATATAACATCGTTCCGAAAATATAAGGCAATTAAAAACAATAGAGTTCGCAATACTTATCCTTCCGAACTGAGTAATCTCGTGTCGTCAAACGCTCGCGTCACAGTTAGATAAACTCTGTCAACGTCCTGAATTCCATCCATAGTATAATAAAGCCCATAAACAAACAAAATTAAAATTTTATAAAACAATGACTGTCCCTGTTCTTTTGTATGGGAGTGAATCTTGGATTACCACTACCAAACAAGAAAGTAAAATCCAAGCAGCCGAGATGAAACTTTTAAGAAGAGTAAAAGGCTGCATTAGAATGGACCAGATAAGAAACGAGGATATCCGTGAAGAACTGCAGATCTACTCCATAAAAGAAAAGATATTTAACAACAAGATACAGTGGGAAGAACATGTAGAAAGAATGGAAGAAAGTAGATTACCAAATAAAATCGTCCATTATTTTCCAAGAGGAGGAAGAGATGTCGGACGTCCTCGGAAGAGATGGTCTTACATCTATTAGTGAAAACGGAACAGGCAACTCTTGCCTAAACCAGGAAGTGAAGTAGAGGTAATTCTGCCCGAGGGCAGGTCTTTCACTGCAATCATAGCATTTCCATGCTATGCTTTGCAGCTTTACTAGGGAATTATAGGTGTGATAGCTTCCCGTTGCTTTCCACACCGGTGAAGGATGATGATGATGATGATAAGGATGATGATGATGGCCGGATGATTTTCGGGGACGGTTGGGCCCTAAGCTTCCAGACATTTGTCTTACAGGTGAGGAAAAACCACGAAAAAAACTTCACCCAGGAACCTGTCCCGACCGGGAATCTAACACGGGCCCGCTGCGGGACAAGGCAGCTCGCTACCTCGAGACCACAGTGGTAGACCGTCCTGAATTATCCATACAGAATTTTAACCGAAATGCTGATGATGAAACATGTTCCGAAAGGCCTACTAATTGTTTAACCGAAATGTTACTGAAAAAAAAACTTGAATTCTCATACAGAATGTTAACCTGTATTAATAATAATAATAATAATAATAATAATAATAATAATAATAATAATAATAATAAAATAATGGTTTATTTTATGTGATCAATTTAAGACCGCAAGGTCTTCTCCTCCACTTATCCAGTGTTAAATTATACAGATATTAACAATTATGAATTATCTACAACTTGATTAATAATACATAATAGGCATAGGCTACACGATATACAGATGATAAAGAAAGAACAAATAATAATAATAATAATAATAATAATAATAATAATAATCCGATCCGATTGAGGGTCTTTCCACTTTTCAGCGGTTGCCCCTTTACCAGCCGGCTGCTGGCCCTTCACATCCACATGTGTCAATCACAGAGGTAGATGATCAACAGCCAGTGTAGGGGTGACATGTGGTTAGCATGTCGAGTCCCCCAGCCGTTATAGCTGGTTCCTCAACCTGGAGCCGCTACTTATTGTAGCTACCCAATTGCCTCACGATGCTGGGTGGGCACCGGTCCCATACTGGCCGAAATACCATGAGAAAATTTCTTCCCCCATGGAGACTCGAACCAGCGCAAGTCCCGTAGCTCTGCGCCAAGGCTTCCTACCTTAACCGCTCGGCTACGGCGCGGGACGTATAATAATAATAATAATAATAATAATAATAATATTATTATTATTATTATTATTATTATAACCTATAATTTGATTTAATTATTGGCTTCGTAAAAAAACTGCCAAATTAAAAGAATAAAACAATAAATACGTACTTGCCGCCATTTTATCGCTGGTGTCACGGCCTGCTGTAGTCTCAACTAAATTATTTTCGGCATTTACCGTATAAACATTGGCCAGTCTCTTAACGTTAGTCAGTTGTTTATAATGAAAGCAAATATTTCCAACAAGTATGTTATTATAATGTTGAGTGATCCCGGGCTATGGGGCCATGGTCCATTACTGGTGTTCCTACCAGACTTTCTCCCTCAGCTGTGGAGGTCATCATTCAACATTATAATTACTGTCCTGCATTCAAATATGTTATTATTTTACTATTCTTTATTATTTTTAAAACACCATCGCGCAAAAAATAATGTACACTTAGCGACAAAAGGAATGAGCCGCTTCAAAAAGCAGTGATTGTTATGGCCCACTGCGCATACTCGAAAAGCCATAGCTGCGGTTCACGAGGTAACGCACTGTTAAATGTTTTAAATGCGCTGCATTTGGTTTTAATGGTCTTAAATACACTTGTGTCCAAAAGTTAAGGATAATTAGTTCATTTGCCGACTTATTATAAAGCATTTGTCAGAATAATACAAAATTTGGTAAGGGTATGTCACAGATAATTAGAAACATGGCACGAAAGAAACAATGGCATGAATACGTCATTCACTTGTCATTTTCACAACAAACGAAAACTGCATTTCAGAATTCGAACATAAAAGTTGAACAACAATGGTTCAAATGATTAGTATGGGGTGTGATTACCCCTGACAGCTACACAAGACTCACATCGACGTGGCATGCTAGTGATGAGGTTGTTCAGGAGTTCGATGCTCAGCAAATTCCACTCCTCATGAAGAGCAATGTGAAGGTCTTGAAGTGTCCTCGGAGGAGGCTGACGAGATGCAATTTGTCTCCCTAAGGCATCCCATGCATGCTCTATAGGATTCATATCCGGAGACCTCGCTGGCCACTCCATACGCTGGATATCTTCCTCCTGAATAAACTCATCCACCAGTTGTGACCTGTGAGGTCGGGCATTGTCATCCATGAATATGAATTCTGGACCCACAGCTCCCCTGAAAAGTCTTACATGAGGTTCCAGGATCTCTTCTCTATACCGCTGAGCATTAACAGTGCCACCTGCGAAGATGTGAAGCTCTGTGCGTGCATTCATCATTATACCTCCCCATACCAAGAGACCACCGCCACCAAATGGATGTCTTTCCATGATGTTCATGGGGTTGTAACGAGTTCCTTGCTCCCTCCAGATAGTCACGCGATGCGAATCACAGTTCAAGCTGAATCTGGACTCGTCTGTAAATAGCACGCTGCTCCACTGATTTAGAGTCCAGTCGCGATGTTCCTGACTCCACCGTAAACGTGCTCTCTTGTTATCAAGGGTGAGTGGGACGCACACTACAGGCCGTCTAGCATACAGACCAGCAGCTCTGAGTCTTCTATAGACAGTTTGTCTGGATACTCTGATACCTGAGGCGGCCGCAGGCCGCAAGTTCTGAACTCAGTTGTCTGGCAGACATGTTGTTCGGTTTCTTCTTGCAGTTAACGCAAGATATCGATCCTGCTGAGGATTTGTAACTCTTGGACGACCTCCCACTGGTCTTCGCCTAACGTCTCCGGTCTCTTGGAACCGTCGCCATAACCTAGATATAACATTTTGTGGCACATTAAGTGCTATGGAGACCTCAGTTTGTGTCTGTCCTGTTTCTAGCCGCCCAATAATTCTACCCCGAAGCAGAGGGTCCAGATGTTGTCTTTGTGCCATTTTACTGCAATCTGTTCTTACACTACATCTGATTATATCATAACTCTCTTTAAAAATGAAGATTTATGGAACAGGGCTTAACTGCAACAATGCAATTTTCATTTATAATTGCTATTAATTTTTTCATTGTTGAAGAGAGATTATAATTTAGTATGTAAACTAAACTAAATGTACTGAGAAACGTTTTGATAAATAATTTTTACTCCTTGCTCCTCTTTAAGCATTTTGATTTTCCGTTTTACAAATTATCCTAAACTTTTGGACACCAGTGTAGTTAAAGAACAGTGAAGGAGGCATGTTTCTAGATATTTAAGAGTGTTGGACAAATGCAATATTACTCAAATTGCGACATTTTAAATAAAGTTCAACTCTCGTTAATAGTGTATAACTAAACACAGCAACTAATATCAGACGTTTGAATAGCGTAGATGGTTAAACTACTTACAATAAGATGAAATGTATGTGAAAGCTAGGGTTCAAATCCTCCGACAATTTTTTTTTATTCATTTGTATTTTCGCAAAATACATCCTATAATATTTCATTTCTGCTACAAAATCTACGTTCACTTTACACTATCTTAAGTAATATTTCTGCCTCTGTAACACTATTTAGCTACCGGTATAAATTTAATTGTGCGTGCAGTTTCACGTTTTAATAATAATGCTATAAATTTATGTAATAAAATATAATATAGCTTCATATATTTATCTGTTTATTTATTTATTACGTATTAGTGAGAAAAAAGTTTCAACCTTCAATTAAAATATTTAGTTTATATATGTCAAGTCCATCATAATAATAGTTCATAGATGGATAATAATAAAAAAATAATAATTATTATTATTATTATTATTATTATTATTATTATTATTATTATCCGTCATCTATAATAATAATAATTATAGATGACGGATAATAATAATAATAATAATAATAATAATAATAATAATAATAATAATAATAATAATGGGATGTATCAATTGATGTGAAGAATGTAATTACCTGGGGATCAAAATTAACTCAAAATGTCCCCAAGAAAATGACATAAAATATAGAATTCAAAAAGGCAGATCGATAATCATCATCATCATCATAGTACATTCACGAATTTAGGCCATTTGTTGACCTGTTTCGGCCTCAAGAGAAACACCATCCAGAAGTCTTTTGAGTGGACGTCCTGGTCTTCTTCTTCCTGCAGGTTGATATCTTAACATTTGTTTGGGTATTCTGTGATCTTCCATTCGATGAACATGTTGTATCCATCTTGACTTATAATCAGAAATTTTGTTTTCTAAAGATTCCATGTGTAATTCTTCTAAGATGTCTTCATTTTTTTTGTGATCTAGTAGTGTGTATCCTGCAGTCCTCCGAAGATATCTCATTTCAGCAGATCTAAGTCTCTGTATATCCGTTTCAACGTCCATACTTCGCTACCATACAAAAGAGTTGGAAGAGCCAGTGTTTTATACACTTTCAGTCTTGAATGCTATTGGACTAACTGTGGCTTGAAGATAGAATTTATTAACCCTAAAATTCTTAAAAATTTAGATATTTTTGCATTTACATCCCAATAACATTGTTAAATGAGTTTTGTGGGATAAGAACATAAGAACAGATACCAAATTAGAAATTTATAAATCCATAATTCGATGCACGCTAACATTCGGTGCAGAAACTTGGCAGTTGAATAAACATTTGAGTTTAAAACTTATGTCTACCGAAATGGATTCTTACAGACGCTCAACCAGACATTCTAAATTGGAAAAAAATCAGAAATACAATCATCAGACAACAAATGAAAGTCCAAAATTCAATATCAGATTTTGTGAGATACAGACAACTAGAATGGTATTGTCATATACGTAGGATGCCAGAGAAAACATTACCCAGACAAGCTTTGGAATGGATTCCACTTGAAAAAGGAAAGAGAGGTGGACCAGATTTAAATGGATGAATGATGTAAGAAGAGATATGAGGGAGCTAGGTCTGGAAGAATTGGAATGAGAAGATAGAGAAGAATGGAGAAATAAGATAAAAATTTAAAAAGCTTTGGGCATAGGAAGATGTTTTATTACACTGTAAACCTATTTATAAATAAGTAAATAATAATATTAATAATAAAAATATTAATACTTCCAAATAGTTAGTACGTTTTTTCTTTAAGAATGAATATACAGAATAAAATAGAAAGCACTTTAACAATTAAAAAAAAATTACCTCACCGAGAATCGAATCTGCGACCTCTTGTATACGAATCAAGCCACTAAGCACTGAGCTACGCTTTCGATACCTTGTTTCTTTTAGAAAGAATACTCTTGAAGGGAAGAAGGAAAACGTATTGTAGCACTACAGTGCAATTCGTTTACTCGTGTGAATCGCGCGTCAGAACTTGAAATATTCGAAATCAAGAGTTGGCCCATTCTTTTTGTCGTTAAGTGTACAACGCACGTTTATGAAGTGTTTTACAATATCTCGGAAATTAAAAACCTCGTTATCGTTCTGTTTTTAAACATTTTCTTAACCTCTGTAAGAACCACTTCCCAACTTCGCATCGTAATGTACTATTGGTATGATATTAGATCCCACAATTCGTTTTGAGACTCATAGTGACCAACCTGAGGAAGTTGACTCTGAAAAGAAAGCCATATATGAGCCAACAATTGACTATTACAAAGATAAATACCAACTAGATAGTATAACTGTCACAGGATTGATGATCGGGGCAAGAGGTACTATACCAGGATTCTTAGCCAAATTTTGGAATTCCTTAGATCTGGACAGGGTGTATCTTTCTAAAATTGCCATCGCTGCCATTAGAGGATCAATTACAATTTTAAGAAACCATATTTACAAAATTACTACTTTATAGTATGTATACTTCAATCAGGCCTTACTTACTTACTTACTCACTGGCACTATCGAACCCGAAGGTTCATGGCCGCGCGGGCATAAGCTCTCCATACATCCCTATCCTGAGCCAATGCTTTCCAATCATTCCCTGTATAATCTACTTCCCTCAAATCATAGTTAATGTTGTTCTCCCACCTCATTCTTGGTCTACCAACTGGGCGTTTTCCCTCTGGCTTTCCTACAAGAAGCTTCCATGCACGTCTTTCATTCCCCATACGCGCAACATGTCCTGCCCATCGCAGTCTACGAGACTTAACTGTTCTTATTATATCTGGCTTCCTATAAAGACCATGTAGTTCATTGTTATGTAGTATTCTCCATTCACCTGTCTGTTCATCTCTCTTTGGTCCAAAAATTTTCCTAAGAACTTTATTCTCAAATAATCGTAATCTCCTTTCCTCCCTTAAAGTAAGAGTCCATGTTTCGCACCCATATAATATAACTGGTAGAATAATAGTTTTATATATTTTCAGCTTAACGTTTTTTGAAAGGAGTTGGGACATCAAAAATCTCTGCAATGCATAATAGCATGCATTTCCAGAATTGAGCCATGTTTAATTTCAATCAGGCCTACAAGTCGAATTTTTTAAAATGTATTTACAAAATGTATTTCATCAATTTAGAAAATTAATTGTATCACTTTGTCCTTAAGGCAATCCTCTAATGAGGAAATTTTTATATAATAAAAAAAAGGTGTGAAAACCCTTTATAGTAGCCACTGTTTGAAATGAACTAATTGTCCAACTTTGTACCAATAATAGATATGAAATAGTATTAAGTCGTGAAATCTTTGATACTTCTAAGAACTTTAGTACATTTGGCTTGTAATTCAGAAACGGAGAACTAATATATTTGAGAAAAGAAAACAGAAAGGGGCAGAGAAATTGGGATCGAATAGGGAAGGAAATGACAAGGGTTCGGTAAAGACGACATGTGGTGACGTCATATAGCTATAAGACTTGTCTGTTGCACGCTGATGGCTAGTTAAACGCTTTGAGGAATCGCTACAGGAAATCCACAGTCGTCATCACAATGACGTAGATTCTGTTCTCTATCTTTATTACACTCAGTGCTACGCGCATTTTAACATTTTCATGTAACTATCAACTAAATATGTGCATTCAACCATAACTTTGATGCCTAGGTTTTAAACAGTTGGACCTACATTAATATTTAACACATACTAATTAAATCTAATGTCAACAAGAAATGACATTCAGATATTTAGGAATTGAATTTACACGTTACGGGAATATACAGGCTGTAACAGGACAAAATCTACATCTATAGAATGTCAACAAGAAATGACATTCAAATATTTAGGAATTGAATTAACACGATACGGGAATATACAGGCTGTAACAGGACAAAATCTACATCTATAGAATGTCAACAAGAAATGACATTCAAATATTTAGGAATTGAATTAACACGATACGGGAATATACAGGCTGTAACAGGACAAAATCTACATCTATAGAATGTCAACAAGAAATGACATTCAAATATTTAGGAATTGAATTAACACGATACGGGAATATACAGGCTGTAACAGGACAAAATCTACATCTATAGAATGTCAACAAGAAATGACATTCAAATATTTAGGAATAAGAAATGACATTCAAATATTTAGGAATTGAATTAACACGATACGGGAATATACAGGCTGTAACAGGACAAAATCTACATCTATAGAATGTCAACAAGAAATGACATTCAAATATTTAGGAATTGAATTAATATACAGGCTGTACAGGACAAAATCTACATCTATAGAATGTCAACAAGAAATGACATTCAAATATTTAGGAACTGAATTAACACGATACGGGAATATACAGGCTGTAACAGGACAAAATCTACATCTATAGAATGTCAACAAGAAATGACATTCAAATATTTAGGAATTGAATTAACACGTTACGGGAATATACAGGCTGTAACAGGACAAAATCTACATCTATAGAATGTCAACAAGAAATGGCATTCAAATATTTAGGAATTGAATTAACACGATAGGGGAATATACAGGCTGTAACAGGACAAAATCTACATCTATAGAATGTCAACAAGAAATGACATTCAAATATTTAGGATTGAATTAACACGATACTTGAATATACAGGCTGTAACAGGACAAAATCTACATCTATAAAATGACATTCAAATATTTAGGAATTGAATTAACACGATACGGGAATATACAGGCTGTAACAGGACAAAATCTACATCTATAGAATGTCAACAAGAAATGACATTCAAATATTTAGGAATTGAATTAACACGATACGGGAATATACAGGCTGTAACAGGACAAAATCTACATCTATAAAATGTCAATAAGAAATGACATTCAAATATTTAGGAATTGAATTAACACGTTACGGGAATATACAGGCTGTAACAGGACAAAATCTACATCTATAGAATGTCAACAAAAATGACATTCAAATATTTAGGAATTGAATTAACACGATAGGGCAATATACAGGCTGTAACAGGACAAAATCTACATCTATAGAATGTCAACAAGAAATGACATTCAAATATTTAGGAATTGAATTAATAAGTTACGGGAGTATACAGGGTGTAACAGGACCTCACCGACAAAATGATAGGGATGATAGGCCATGCAGAGAAGATCATTTCTTGTGAAGGAACATACAGTCGCAAACATGTCGTTTATGAGTTATGTGCAGATGAAGGTGTTCACCCGTAGGGGTCAGAAGTGAATGCAAACAATTGTACACGTATCATTTTATTAAAAAAGACATGATTTTACAGTAAGTGTTCAAACAATAAGTGTGTTGAAGATGTCCCTGTTCTGCCTCCAGGGACGCATCCTGCAGCCACTAGGCTTGGCCCACTAAGCCCGCAGTGTGAGATTTCAGAATAACCAGCGGTTCTGGGTGGGCACCGGTCCCATACTGGCCGAAATTTCATGAGAAAATGTCTTCCCCCATGGAGACTCGAACCAGCGCAAGTTCCGTAGCTCTGCGCCAAGGTATCTTGCCTTAACCACTCGGCTACTATGTGGACAAAACTGCCGTGTTAAGATCTTAGAAAAATCGAACCCATCTTTACCATAGTCAATTTTCTCTAAGAAAGGAAAGTTCCCGCCAGTATTTTCAAACTATACAACCTCCCTCCACTAAGGCGGTGAGTGTGATAGGACTTTTCACACCCTCCTTAAACAACATTAAATTTCCCTCCCTCTTGTGTTCAAACGAGTGGTGGGATCCTTCCTTACTTCCTTACAAGGGAACTGTCAACCATTGCATGCCAAAACCTGCCTTGAAATGCCTTCCAGAGAAGCGTTGTGATGTACCAAGGCCTTGTTCAAAAACTGCCTTTTTAACTGCAAATCCTGCGCCAAAATTCTCATTTAAACTATAGGGAAGTATAATAACTCGCGAGTTGGTAGATTGGATGACCCTCACTACGTCACTGGATACCTCTCCGCGCCGCGTCCTGCCTGACTTCACTCCGCTCTTACTCATATAGGGAGTCTATATGCTCCGTACAGTGGGTTGCCAATCACTGCTAGATTCTGGCTTCGATTTCTATGCCTTGCAGTTAAAAACGGCAAATAGATTTTTGTACATGGAATTGATACATCACAACGCTTATTTGGGAGGAATTTCAACGGTTGGCAGCAGTTCTCTTCTTAGAAAAAAAAACTATAATCTAATCAATATAGCTTCTTTATGGAAGCTCATCGACTCTCAACTCTGTGTTGGAAGCAGGATCATTCTTCCATTATGTAGCCCTTCCCCAAGCCGGTCAAGAGTTCATCCAGTTTCCTGATGCTCCCCTGGCAGCGAAAAAGGGGCCCTGAACCATGACCCGTACTTCCGGCTACTTTAGGGATTTAATTACCCTCTTTAGCCCTTTTGGTATATATTCGTAGTTAATACGAGTAAAGAGTGATTTATCCAGTGCCTACAACAACCAGCCGCAGATCGATACTCAAAGGTCCGGTGATTGGACATTAACAAGCGTTTGATCACTCTTATTGGTTTTTGATTTACTTTTCTTGATTTTTTATGTTTATAGTTTGAAGCCTTCGGAAGACATATATATAAAGGTGAGTACCATTAAATAGTCCCCTCCCCCCCAACTAAAGCACTGTTAGAGCATTCACTTAGTTTAATTATACCGAGCTTATTAGTAACATGGTAATATGTTACTATTTAGTATGTTTTAAACTACGTTGTCATTTGATTAAATTATTTATTCTAATTTGAATTATAATTTCAGGGCGTGTGCATTTCTGTATTTGACTATTTATTAAAGCTAGTTTTATAACAACTATTTGTACGAACTCTGTTCACAAATAGTTATGTTTATGTTACATTTTTATTTGTAACCGGTGAATAAATAAAAATAATAGTGCCATTCCCCATGATCAAAACTTTATTACAAAGCATAAAAAACATACGTTCCCTTTTTTTAACATCTCTCTCTCTCTCACTGTCTCTCTGCTCTCTCTCTCTCTCTCGTCCTTCTCTACCTCTCTCTCTCTCTCTCTCTACTCTATACTATACCTCTATCCTCTCT